>VXBO01010964.1:0-13332 GCA_013400135.1 Rhinoptilus africanus | reverse complement strand
CGGATCCTCCTTCTGACCCTTCTTGTGGATGGGTCTCACATTAGCCACCCTCCAGTCATTTGGTACCACCCCTGTTGACCAAGATTGTTGATAAATGATGGAGAGAGGCTTGATGAGCTCTCCTGCCAGCTCGCTGAGTAAATCCACCCAGATGTGGTGACACAGGCTGCTATACTCTTATTTTAAGTGTAGCTGTTTTGGAAACAAGATCACAGAATCGTAGGGTTGGAAGGGCCCTCTGGAGATCATCTAGTCCAACCCCCTGCCAGAGCAGGGCCACCTTAGAGCAGGTTACACAGGAACGCGTCCAGGCGGGTTTTGAATGTCTCCAGAGACGGAGACTCCACCACCTCCCCGGGCAGCTTGTTCCAGTGCTCTGCCACCCTCAAGGTAAAGAAGTTCCTCCTCATGTTTAGGTGGAACTGCCTATGCTCAAGTTTGTGCCCGTTCCCTCTTGTCCTATCACTGGGCACCACTGAAAAGAGCCTGGCCCCATCCTCCTGACACCCACCCTTCAAGTATTTATAAGTGTTGATTAAGTCCCTCCTCAGACGCCTCTTTTCCAGACTAAATAAGATCCTTCATATCCTAGCTAAAAGTGCCATTTTTAGCCCTTGCAAATCAAGGCAGCCTAATCCAGCATTAAGGAACGGACTTTAGAAAACCAAGCTTGCTAACATGGTGATTTTCATGTACATATTGATGTAGCTGTGTGGTACCATTATTTTTCTAGATGTTGCATGTGTTTATGTAGTTAAAGTGAGAAGGAAGGGTAACATGCTTCCTTCAAGAAAGGAAGTTGGTAGAAATTTTACCCCCAAGTTAAGAACCACAGGAAGTTGGTTCTAAAAGAACATTTAATCTTTCTGTAGGTCCCAGATTTCAAAGCTAGTAACAGAATCCCAGGATTGTCCCAAGGAAATCTTTGGAAAAGAGTTATCTGTTAGAATCGTAGAATAGAATCTTAGAATATGTGATTCTGTGTAATTGCCTAGGTTAGAAGGCACCTTTTAGATGGTTGAGTCCAACCATCAACCTAACTCTGACAAAAACCATCACTAAACCATATCTCTAACCACTATGTCTGCCCATCTTTTAAATGCCTCCAGGGATGGTGCCTCAACCACTTCCCTGGGCAGCCTGTTCCAATGCTTGATAACCCTTTTGATGTAAAAAATTTTCCTAATATCCAGTCTAAAACCCCCCCTGGCGCAACTTGAGGCTGTTTCCTCTTGTCCTGTTATTGTAGAAGTTCATGAACTTGTAATTTTAAAAATTGTATCCTGCTCAATGATCAATCTCGCACAACTGCCCAGCTGTCTCTGAGACTTACAATAAAGCGTCTATGAAGCACTGGAACTGTGTTTTAAAAGGACCGCATAGTTGCAGGACATCTTTAACTACAAGTGTCTTTACCCTTCCTGGTGTCCTGCCTCATAGGTGTGACCTACTACTGTATCTTGAGAGCCCAGAGAGGCACATCACAAACCCCAAAATGAGCGTGTTTGTTGCATTAGAGAAATCACGGTCTGAGCTCTTCATGTGTGGGTTGATGTAAGAAGTTCATTCCACAGTGCCCAGGCTTTGTGTGCCTTTGTACACGTGGTCTGAGGGCAGCTGATATCCCAAAATGGCTCTGATGAACTTGCTTTAAGATATTGCTTACACTTGAAAATCCATCAATTCATTCTTTTTCAATTTTTGGCTTTTGTAAAGCACGTGTCTTAGAGCATACATGCAGGAACAAAGAATTCAGCAAAAAACCGAAGTGTAATTAACCTTTTGGAGTTACGTTGAAGGCATTCTTCACGGACCAGTGTCTTTGAGGGCAATATTTTTATTCAAGATTTCCTGGTTTGTGATTTCTGGTCATTGATGCAAAATCACTGGTCACCCATCGATCTGGAGTGATGGAAAGATGCAGTTTGTCTGGTCTTGAGACAAGGCAAGATGACTTTTCAAAGTCTCTCCCAGCTCTTTCCTCTGCGATTTTAGGATCTTATTTAATTCTGATATTTTATGTGAAAATGGCTTTGAGCACAACTTGTAAGACAAGATGTGAATAGCTAACAGAGCTGAGGTATTTAATGTGTCATAAATACACAGTTATCACCGTACAGCTTCCCCATTGCTGTTGCTGCAAGTTTACAAGGCTTCATTTGGGAATGCCAACTGATCTCTCATGTCTCCAGATGCTTTTTATAGCCAGCCCCAAATGTGTGCTCTGTGGTTGTTGAAAAGCATTATAGCTCTTCCAACTCTTCCAGTGTTCTCCTGTTTAGTGGTGAACAACTCTTTGAATGTGTGACCCCAGTTCATTAGGTCCAAGAATTTGCTTGCCTGTGAAGTTGTCCTGGTTTGACGACAGAGGTGTGAGAGGACAACTGTTAGTAAAAGTGGCTTTGTGGATGATGGCATCTCCAGCTGGAATGAGTATGTAAGCTCTTAGTTCAGACTTCACATGGGCAAATTCAATCAGAAGTGGTGATCTTGTGCTCTTTCAGTCCCTTTCTCTTCTTTCCTGACTGCTATTGCAGGAATTGGGTTTCCACTGCCTTATCCAAGCTGTTCTTTCATTAGGTAGATTGTCTGAGCAATACCTGCAAAGACTTAGCAAGTATTTGCCAGGACTGGACGGTTCAGCCAGTCAGCCACTGAGATTGACCAGTCTGTACTGAAATACTGGGTTTTGCCTGAATCACCCTCTCCTATGGCTGACAATGACAGTTGGCTACAGTTAAGCATTAAAAAAAGGTACAAAAACTGGCATGCCTACGGGGCGTTAGAGCAGTGTGTTAGTTTTCCAAATGATGGTGTGTATTAGGATATGTATTGATTACATTTGGAGACCAACTGCTGAGACTTAATATGATTTCTCTAGAGTTACACTGGGCTTCACCCCATTAAAAATGGCAGGATATGTCCCTTATCAAGAGAAGGACGTAGCCTTAAGTAGATGAAAGGAATTACAGCTTTACTTGCTCATGTACTTAATCTGCTAACAGTGTATTTATGAAATGTATTAAGTAAACCTTAAGCCTTTCATAAGCGGTTTGTGCCATCCATAGAATCAGAAGAGGATGACAGGAGATAATTTTATGTAGTTGATCCCAAGATAAGATCAGGTACATTTGTGGCATGCCTAGGTCTTTTTTCTCTATCAAGATCTCCGAGGAGGGAAAATCCACAACCTTCCTGGACAACATATGCCAGTATCCACTCTTTTCATCATTAAACATTTGTCTTCCTACTCTTTAATCTGAATTGTCTATGATTCAAGTCTGTTATGAGTGTGTGAAACATTATTTCATTCTTTGGAGCTTCCTTTTGCATGTTTGAAGACTGCAATTTAGTCATCTTTGCGAATTCTAGTCCTCAGGTTAAACTGTGCATATTTTTTCAGTATTTCTTGTAGGTGTTTTTTCTGGTTTTTTGTTTGTTTGTTTTGGGGGGTTTTTTGTTTGTTTGGTTTTTTAAATCATTCTTTTGTGCTCTGGAGTCTCTTTGGCTCATAAAGATGTGATGTGATGGAAGTCTCTGGAGTAGATATGATATCTCAGTGAGGTGTTATCAGTGTGCCAGATGTGGGAGGGTTATTGCCATTCTTGGTGGCGTATCCTATTCTCTTCCCCCGCCCCCCCTGCAGTATTTGCCTTTTTCACAGGAGTGTGACATAGTGAAGCCTGTGACTCCCTGCAGTCTTCAGATCCTCTCATGCTCCCAAGCCAACAATTTGCTCTTATGTTATTATAGTGGATATTTTTTACCCAAGTCTAGGTTCTTGCTCTTATCTTTGTTGACTTTGTTTCCTTCTCATCGACCACTTTTTTCCATTTTTCTGAGATAATTTTGAATTCTGCTTTCAAATGATTTTTTTTTTTACAGCCCCTTGGGTCATCTACAAAATGAAGCAGCAATACTGTATTGCGGCAACTAGAATCTGATGCCACATCCAGGTGTGCCCTGCAATATTTGTGTACGCTGGCTAAACTGTTTCCCTGTTATCGCTTTTACCATTGCTGATGGACTTGCTGCAACTTCCAATAACCATTATTCTTGTTAGGCATGTGGGTGCTGTGGGAGTCACAAGTAGCAAAAGCAATAGGAAGGGTGGCTTTAGAAGAGTCAGGAACGGGTATCATCTGGGAAGGGTGAGGTGGTAATGAACTCCAGGATTACATTCTGGTTTTCCATGGGGAAAAAATGGGCTGAAAATCAAACATTGCTGTAATAACATTCCCATTCAGGTCACCTACCTAGATGTGTCCCCTTCCAACCTCTTGTGCACCCCCAGGCTATTCACTCGGCGGCAGAGGGAGAAACAGCCTCAACGCTGTGCAAACATTGCTCAGCAATAGCTGAAACGTCAGTGTATTACCAGCATTGTTCTGGTCTCAAATCTAAAACGCATCACCATACAGACTGCTGTGAAGAAAATTAACTCCAATCTAGCCAAAACCAGTGCAGATACATACATGTTTTGCAGAACTCTACGAGCAGGATGAACGTCAGGTTCTACTCAGACTTGTACCTCGTTTGACTATCTGGTAATTGTATAGGATCAGAAGGTAAGGTTACAAATCTCTAATCCTGAGCTGTTTTTTCTCCTTTTGAAGACTGACTGCATTTCAGCAGGTTTAGGATGTGCTGGATTCTCTATCTCAGACTTCAGCGAGTGCCCCTTTGCTGCAAAGCAGTGTTTCTTCTGTTTCCATCTATTGCTCTTCATGAATATTCTTGCAATGGGAGTAAATCTTTTTTACACACTGCAGGTGGGATATAGCTCAGTGTTAAAACACTTTTATGTGTCTACCTGTGAGCTATGTGTCTGAGTTCACAAAAGAGTTGATGTTGGCCTAATCAAGACAGTTAATGGAGCCTTAGAGAGTGATTCCTCTTGCGCTACTGTAGGTGACCTGGTGGGTTAATTTAATCATTCACTAGGCTCTGGTGACTGCATTGGTTAGGGAGCAATGGCTACTGTTATGAATTTTATTATGTAAAAGCAGTCTAAATTTTGCAAATGTCTGACACTCTTAGACAAGGGACAGGCAATAGGACAAGAGGAAATGGCCTCAAGTTGTGCCTGGGGCGTTTTAGACTGGATATTAGGAAAAAAATTTACACCAAAAGGGTTACTAAGCATTGGAACAGGCTGCCCAGGGAAGTGGTTGAGGCACCATCCCTGGAGGTATTTATAAGATGGGTAGACATAGTGCTTAGAGGCACGGTTTAGTGATGGTTTTTGTCAGAGTTAGGTTGATGGTTGGACTCAATGATCTGAAAGGTCCCTTCCAACCTGGGCAATTCTATGATTCTAAGAGAAGTGCCTGATGGAGGTTTAGCCACCAGTGTGGCTCTCCCTGTATAGTATTGGTCTTTGTTACACCTAGATATAAGGAATCTTTCAAATGTTGCAAGGTGTCTCTATGTCAAATAGTTATTTTTACAGTCAGAGATCCAAGGGGTTTTTTGCCTGGGTTTTCTTCTCTCTAATCAGAAGTGATCAGAGCATTAGTCTGTCATCAAAGTCAAGTTGCTCAAAATCAATGTATTTCAGCGAAATGGCACAGCTTTATTAAAACAGCTTATTGAATTGTACTTTTTGGCTTGTGTTCTCAGTAGTTCTCTCTCTTTACTTATTATATGTTGAAAATTAATGCGGTAATCCCATATTTAGTATTTTTAGCCAACTGCATTTAGAGTGGATGGAAAGCAACTGCCCATGTAAAACAGATCTGGAAAGGCTGAGGTGGGTCCTAGTTTGGCCCATACTGGTCTCAGGGCAAATTGACTATTTCCTTTGCCCTTTGCTATTGGCAGGTAGTGAGAGGACCATCACCCAGCAGAAGTTTTGAGAGACCTGGTTGAAATTATGTGCCATGAGTATGTGCTAGTCATTTCCAAACAGGTTGGTTGAATTTAAAAGTATGTACTCTGGGCAAAATATTGTCTGTAATTACAACATAGATTCGGGATTTGTAAAGCCCTAAACAACTTAATATGCTTTTGAAGACAGAGAGTGGACAGAGAATTTAGCTATTATCTCATTTTACAAACAGCACATGCTTCTCAAGAGATTTCTGTGAACCATCTCTCCACTTTTCCTGAAGTGTAGTCTTTTGTGGGAAGCTTTTGGGTTATTTTCCCTTTAAAGCAAAAATATTTTGGCCAGTATCAGAACAGAAACAGATGATATGGATTTCACCTCACATCTTTGTAAGTAGTTCTTGTCTCTGTATATAGGTGTCTGGAAGACTGTGTAGATAAATAGCATTTTATATTTCCTACCGAATACAAAACATTTTAAAAAATTTGTTTGAAACTGAAAAAAAAAAAAACCAGTGAAGCTCTCCAAGGAAATCTTAATCCTCAGGACTTTCATCTTCACAGTTCTTTACAAACATTAACTTCCTATGTCTGAAGTCTTTGACCAACATAGCTCCCTCTGACAGCTGTGAAACTGCTGTCCTCGTGGACCCCGTGAATTTGCCCCCCGGCCTCAGGGCGTCCCCTGCCCCACGCCAGCACCTGGGCTTTGGGTTGCTTGGAGTGCCCAGAGGGTCCTCTCAGATCCCAGCTTCTTGTGCACCTCTGAGATCTCATTCACTTCAGTTGATCACATCCTCCTTGAAGTGCTCCTTGTCCACCAACACGGTTTTAAATGATTTACAACTGCACAGTCTTTTATCTTTAGCTTCTGTGCAAAGCTTCCAAATCAAATCTTGGTGGGAACTGTTGCCTGTGGTAATTTTGTTGTCTTCCTCTCCACTGATGAAAAACAAGTTCAGTCTTGCAGTTAAGCAGTGTGGTTGTCTTCCTTCGTACAGTTTTATACAAATCAAACAGGAATATAGGTAGATGAGAACAGTAATACGATTCTGGCATATTAAAATAATTAACTTTATAAAGGTTAATGAGTCCCTGCCTAAGAAAACAGCAATGCTAGAAAGCCTGGATTGTCTTGTAATATTGGAAAGAGAGGACAAGCAAATGGGTTGTGAGGACTCCGATTCACCGTTTTCTTTCTCTTGATTCACAGAAGAGTTGTGCAGCATTGCACAAAACCGAGTTTGGTGTGCAGCGAGGATGCTCACTTCTCCCACCCATCTTCGAGCCTGCTTATTATATTTGGTTTTTGTGAGATGTTGTGATTTAAACATTAATATTAATTTTAAGGTATCAGAGATGTGAAAATGTAAGATGATGGTAAGTGTTTCTTCTAAAGTAGAAGGGAAGGACTAGTTTGTGAGGTGATTGGCCATGTGCTGGCCAGAATGTTGACTGTATTTGTGTTAGAGACCAAGCATCAATGGCAACATTGTCTTCCCATTGATACCTGCAGCCGTAGTCTGTGAGGGCTCTGCAGGGAGAAGGACAAAAGGCAGAAACAGAATTAAATTAGTATGGGACAAGTTTGCATTCAAGGAGACTAGGGATTCCCTGAAAAAGAGATTTGGTTTGGGTTTTTTTTCTGAAAAAAAAAGAGAGGAACTGGAAGCAAAATGCTGAAAGATGATCAAAACACCTCCATGTTGCAAATACATGGCTTGTTGTAACCCAGGCAGGTAACGCTGACAATAGTTGCAGCTTCCTTCATTTGCTTAGAGTGTGTTATACCAGCATATATCAACGTGTGTGATGGGTCTTCTTCAGCCAGTGGTGGCAATGCCCGAGCTGGGATTGAGTACCCTGCTCTGGACTCCACAGCTCTGGGGTCTGGAGGTTTTGAGAACAGGCTGAAGAGCATTTGTAGGGAATGGCACAGATGGGGTGATTGTTTTGGAGTATTGGAGTGCACTAAATCACCCTCAGAGTCCCTTGTTGCCCATTTGGGTTTCTAGGGAATTTGCACATTTCCTTTGCTTGACAGTTGAGTTATTTTTATCACCAATTCACAGAATAATTTGGGTTGAAAAGGTTCTTTAAAGATTATCTAGTCCAATGCACCTGCCTTGGGCAGGGACATCTTTCAGTACATCAGGTTGCTCAAAGCCCCATCCAGCCTGGCCTTGAACACTTCCAGGGATGGGACATCCACAGCTTCCCACACTTGGCAACCTGTGCCAGTGTCTCATCACCCTCATCATAAAAAATTTCTTCCTTATGTCCAACCTAAATCTCCCCTCTTACAGTTTAAAAGTGTTACCTCTTGTCCTGTCACTACAGGCCCTGGTAAAAAGTCTCTGTACATCCCTCTTACAAGCCCCCTTTTTATATTGAAGGGCTGCAATAAAGTCTCCCCAGAGCCTTCTTTTCTCCATGCTGAACCGTCCCAACTGTCTCAGCCTTTCTTCACAGGAGTGGTGTTCTAGCCCTCTGATAATTTTCCTGGCCCTTTTCTGGACCTGCTCCAACAGGAATTAACTTTGAGTTGAAGCTGTTCTGTGGGCTGGAGCATAATACTTCGTATACAAGAACATGGTAAAGATAGTTTCCCATCACCAAAAAACCAGTATCTTCCTTCTCATACAGGAAGTTACAAATGAAGATTAATGGACTTGTGAGAAGAGAGAGAATATGCTGCTGGTCGCTCTCTTCCTTGCTGTGACAGCCAAGAAAGACCTTGAATTCCACCCCCTGCTTCCCTTCTTTATTATACACAGCTCATAAAGATATAGGGATAAGGTTTTTTAATCTCATAGTGATAAGTATCAAGATAGATTCAGTTTTTAGCTGACCCGGTCAAGTTCTTGAAAGTATTTAGAATCATTAAACTTCATTTTTTGACCCCTGGTTCCAGGGTACCGATCCACAAACATCAGGCTCGACTGTTCATGTTCCAAGCAACTTATATAGATTTGTAAGTCTAAACAAAAAGCAGAGGTCCAGAAAAGCTATAAACAATTGCAATTTTACAGGAAACAAGCAAAAGAAAATAAATTACATCCATTTTTTTTATTTTATTCTTTTTTTCAGTAGCAGGAACTGATGCTACTCAGGAATACAGGCTGACTCATGATATAAAGAGGCAAGAAGCCAGGCAACAGCTAGCCATGAACGCAGGGGGAAAAAAAGCATCTGTAAGGGCTTCCAGTGTCACTTATAGACACAGAACATCCCATCTCTTCCTGTAGCCTTGCTCTGGTGTTTCACAGGAGAGCGAAGAAATAATCAAGGAAGCAGTCTTACACCGAAGGAGCCAAATTTGGTATGATTGCTCTGGGGAAAAATTGTCAGCAACCTTAAACATCCAGCAATGAATTTCTTTTAAACTGGAAAACCCCAGTTTAGGGTTCCCTGCATTCCATTAACAAGTATTTTGCTAATAACAGTACAACCTTTCTTAATAAAAGCTTTTGTTAAAAGAAATCTTCCTTTTTCCCTGCTTTTATAATCAAGTGACTCCTCAGTTCTGTCATAGTCAGTCCTGTGGTGTTTTGTACATATGGCTGCATTATTTAGGGCAATAAAATGGTGATGTTTCATTTTCTTAAATTAGTCTGTACGTGTTACTTCAGTAACAGAGTCATGTTTGTACAACTTCTGCTTAATGTGTTTCCGACTCCCAGAAGATTTCCTGCCGTGCAGTTTTCATTGCATATTGGGCTTTTTTTCCCCTGTAAGACATTGCCCGCATTTTATCTGTTAATTTGAGGGTGCCAGCAAGAACGCGTCTCCTGTTTGATATCATGCTTAGCATCTCTGTATGAGAATTCCTCTTAGTTAGGTAACTGGCACTGCCTGATCCTGGGCATTCCTTGGAGACCGATGCTGTTGCCTTTCCAGACAAGTGGGAGTCTTGGGGACAGGGTCTGTTTGTTGGAGATGGGGTGTGTGGTTATGGACCGTCTCCCTCTTCTGAAGGAGCAGGTTATGCAGGAGGACGGGTCTTGGGGAATAATCTAAACACAGTCACCCTCACCTTCTAGTTTTCCACATCTGGATCAACTTATTAAGGATATTTACTAACAAAGCCCTGGTGTGATGACACAGCACCCAATTATTTTTTGCCCTGAGCTCCCACTTATTTAATGACAGACAGCAGGACCTTTTAAAACTGCAGGCCTGACAACTTTGTGTTAAATCTGTTATTTCAGTTTAGTCTTTAACAGCATGTCGAAACCCCAACCTGAATCTGCAAATATAATCACATTACAGACCAATTATTTTGCTCGCTGAGTCACTTTGTCAGTTTGACAGCATGCCTGGCAGAAAATTTTGATTCCTTTCAATTCTTTGATTAAAGAAATTAATTAATTCAGAGTTTTATTTTGTTTGAAGACATCAGGTCTGCCTCTCCCACTGATTCATAGTCCCCACTGGTGGGATTCATTCTCTCTCCAGCCCTTTGAAGCTGGAGAGATCTCTTTTATGGTAAAGGTAATGAGCCATCACGCTTCTGGGCAAAATCCTTCTCACTGCCGTGCTGGGGCGCAGATCCCTGCTCTCCTTATATTTGAGGACCTACTTGCAGCTTATTGCTTGTATTGGCCATCACTTGACTGTATTTCTCTTTATTCAACAAGTAGTCATAAAGAGGGAGTTGATCCTTATGAATGATGTCTTCCTGATGGATTATTATTTAAAATGGGGAACACAAAGATGTGTAGACAGAGTTTGGAGATGGGAAAGGATCTTTTAGGTTTGAACAAGCAGGTCTTGAAATTGGAAGTTAGCAAATATTCATAGTGTTTGGAATATGTAGTTGCCTAGAAAAGTTGAGTATCTGCAGCCTGTAGTGAAGACTGAGGACTGTTAACAGGAAAATCCTGTCATGGGTCTCTGCTTGATCTATTTTTCTACTCATTATAATGGGAAGGGAATAGTATTAGCATTGGCATTTTGAAACTGTCTCTCAAATACAGCAAATACATTATGATTTAGAATTTATTAATATTGCATTGCTATGAGCAGACCGAATCAGCTGTTGTGCTCTCGCTATTGCCCAGTCCCATGACTAGGCCACCTATATCATAAAGGGTTCAAGCTCTAGCCAGAAAAACCACCTCAGAGCAGAGAAAAACTCATACTCTTCACTCCCATTTTGCTAATGAGGAATGACCCACAGAAAGATTAGAGCTTGTGGGGGTTTCCACTTACCTCCCACTCAGACATGGTCGGCACAGGCAACGTGTAATGGGAGGCATGATAATCCACTTCTAATTTATGGAAAGAAAAATTATTAGAGATCTATGTAAAGACATAATAGGAATGTGTAGGGATAAAATCAGAAGGGCTAAGATGTGAAGTGGATCTAATGACTTGCAGGGTCATAAAAGATAAGGAGAGAAGCTTCTACACCTACGCTAAGAGGAAGACAATAAAACCTTGGCATCATTACTGAGTGAGGAAGAACAGCAAATAACTGATGGTGCGAAAAATAGATGAAGTCATTTTGGATTCCAACTTTGTAAAAAAGATTAATTTTGACCAGACCCTAAACAATTAAATATTCAAAGGAGAAAATAGTTGTCATGAATAAGGGAAGTAGAGGTAGAACAAAATCTTTGATAACTTGCATGCATGCCAATCTCTGAAAAATCAGCAAGAAACTATCTGGATGGTTTGGAGTATTTGGGGAAGATGTGAAAATACTATTACAGCAGACTAATAAATATTTACAAGGAGCTTCAAGTACTGTATAATGTTACAACATGGGTAAAATTGCCTAGACCTTTGGCACATAGCTTTGTTCATTTTGTCAAGGAATTTTTTTTTTTTTAATAAATTAAGCAAACTTTCAAAAAAATTATTTTTTTTATATTCTCTCCATGGGAATCTTCATGCCTCCTTAAAAAGTTACTTTTCCCTCTGAGCAAAGCTTGCAGTATTTCTACTTTGAGTTTTCTGTCATTATGCAGTCCAAATAAAATTCATCTGTGAAAAAGTTCTTTCAGATGGAGCTTTACTGCCTAAGAAAAAGAGTATAATTTGCACTATCCTCTTGGTGATTTGTGCAGCAGAAAGGTTGTTTTGAAGTGCACAAACCCTGCTCTTTGTGCTGGGTAATTTTCCACCCTCTTGTGGCCATGAGGCTCCTGTTTTAGTCTCAAATTCCCTGAAGCAGATAAAAGGCATTGCTGCAAGAAGCAAAATGCTCAGAACCTGGAAGTCATCTGTGTGCCCTCTCCCTGTAATCAAGTAATCCTCATCTGTTTCCAAAAGGATATATTCAAAGAACTGCATTTTAAATGAAAATTTTCCCTTCTACAATGCTGAAAAAAAAAAATCTCATCCGTGAGATGTTTATGCTTAATAGCTACCATGAGCAGACAGGAGTCCTACAGTACTTGCTTGTCACCTGTTACAAACTTTGTAGTATCACTGAAAAATAGCCCTTGGAAATTAAAAAAAAAGATCTGTTGGTCTATGTCTGCATCTTCAAACATCTTACTTCCTTCTGTTGGGACAAACCCTCTGAGAGGAGAAGTTGCTTCAGTAGTGAAACAATTTATATATTCTTTCCAAGGCCAACAACAATGAGAGGTAGTGAAGGTCTGAATATCTCAGGACTTGTCTATGTTTGTTCCCAGCTAAACGACAGAACTGCTTGAAACTTTGTACGTGTGTTGTCCGTATGTGGAAAGAAACTTCTTTCAAATGCCCATCAGCATCCTCTGGAGGAGAACCTGATATGCAGTTGTGGACTGTAGATGCATTTCAACCAGGACCCCTTATGTCTCTCGAGTCCAGTTTTCACACTGAGCAGTTTACTTTTCTTCCTCTAAGAAGCCACCTGCGACAGTGGTGCCCTTGCTGGCAAGTAACCCTCAGCCTTCATTTTTTCTATAACCTTCAGAATTTGCTTGGAAATTAATTCTGCAGTTTCACTAGGGAATGTAGTGAACAGTGAAGCCTTTTCACTAAACAATGATGAGACGTAAGTAGTAGAATATGTCTCACCTTAAATTTATGGGGTTGATTTTGCATTAGTATAGGGAATGTGTCTAAACTTCTGTTACAGTCAGTACAGTTACTGGAGCTGATAGTGTGATTCAGCCCACTGAGCTGAGTGATGTTTTTGGGATGAGACAAAAATGTGGCTTGGAGTAGACTCCAAGCCATCTCCTAACTGTTTCTCCATGGACTGTAATGGGAGCTCAGACACCTGCCTCATGTAGACATGTGAAACAGCATTGTAGACACTCAGATCCAGGAAAGCTAGATATTTCTACGCAGAAAACTATTGTCATGATTTTTTTCCCTGTAGATAGGAGTCATATCCTATAGATTATAACTTTCCTACCATGAATCTTGCAGCAGCCATCAGAATAGTATTGGATTTCCTTGTCTGAAGATATTGGCCAAATTGTGTCTTATTAAAGATGGGAAAGTTTAATATGTTTCACATATTGAATGTTTAATGTATGGAATCATAGAATTGTCAGG
>VXBO01010961.1:286621-304213 GCA_013400135.1 Rhinoptilus africanus | reverse complement strand
TTCTGTGATTCTATGAAATGTCACACAGTATAAGGGTCTTGGTTTAATATCAGAGGGGGTTTTGTCACATCCACGGCAATTTGCTTGCACATCTATCCTAACAATCAAAAAATCAAGAAAAATTTTATTGTCCTTAAGAGTCTGCAATCTGAATATTCATGACAACAAAAGTGTAAGAAGTGGTTGTTTTCTTTTAACAGACTAATGTGGAATGATGAAGCTCTTTTTTGCATGGGAACTGTGCTGTCTTAACCAAGAAAAGAATCCAGATCTCTGGAATTAATTAATATTAATTCATTATTTATGTAATATAAATCGTGTAATTACCATGTGCAATTTCCGTTTCAAACTTGGTTAATTTATCACTTTATGTCCTTGTAAACTATGGTTGAATACAGCATTTCAGTTCTATCTTAATGTAGCTTTTGTTAATTAATTTTTCTCGAACATAACTTTGGACTTGTTTTCTAGCTGACATATGCACGGTCATGCTTGTAGATCTAGTCTGTGGTACCAAAAAGTAACGTTGAGGGACTATTAATCCGTGGATTACTGGTTGTCTCGGTGGTTCCTCCAAAGGAACTGCGAGCATCTGTTCGGTCAGTGCAGGTTTAGGTACCTTTGATCCGGGCGTGAAGCACTAACGCCGTGAATTTGTATGATGCGGGTACACATTTGTACTGCAGATGGTTAAGAAAGCCTCGTTATTGTGAGTACATCTTTTTTTTGTTAAATGTGGAGCTGCACATCGAGGGTGGAGGTGGAAAGTAGAAAGCATGCTCAGTCTGAGATATTTGGCGACTTCCGCAGGTGGGATTCTGAGCTCCTCCTTATCTCCACTACAGCGTCCTCGTATGGAACGGGGCATCACGGCATCTCCCAAGCCCGGGCTCGCTGTGTCTCTGTGTCCATGGATTCATGTACACCGCTTAATATACCGCTATCTTAGTGTTACTGACGGCTCTGATACACAGTATGGTACCTGATAATAATTTGGGTGACTTTTCCATGCTCGCTCTTTCTTCCAAGGACTGTTGATTGCTTTGGAATGAAACTGAAGTGAGGGATAAAGGTGCACGATAAGGAAGAAGGGCTCTGTCTCAGTGTGGTAGGGTCAGAGGTGCTGAGGCCGGAGGTACCGCTCAGTCCTCTCGTTCAGCCTCACCTACAGGGCACCGCACTCTGTTAGGCTGAGCCCAGGAACCAGCCAGTTCCCTGAAGGAGTTTTTTAGCAGCCCTGAAGCTTTCTTTTTCAAAACTGAATTCAGTTTGTAGTTGTTGATGGTACGGCCGCTGTGAGCTGTCTTCTGAGCAACCGGTGGTTTTCTCAGCTTCTTCCCCTTCCTCTCCAAAGGCTCCTTCTCTCCCATTCCGCTGCAGTGAGGTGAGGAACCCGTGAACTTATGACGCTCCGAGTGCGTGGCGCAGGTCAGCTTGGGTTTGATTTCCATGGAAATGCAGAGCAGCTGATAATTTATTTCATCCTAAACTCGCATTTTCAATCAGCTGTCTGCTAGGAGCATTATATCGTTATGCCATACATTGACAGTTAGTCAAAGCCGTATCTTTAGTTCTTGCACTCCAGTTTTCCCTCTAGATGCTCATGCTCTTTTTTTCATAATGTAAAAAAATATTAATTAATGAGAGACTATCATTCACACAGCGACACTGGCTGTCAGTAACTAACGAATGCGATTTACAAAAACCTAAATAACGGAACTGCGAGCTCACAGCAGAGATGGCAGTATGACAAGGGAGATGAGAGAAGTTAATTGCTGGACTTTAAAATATCTTGGGAAGGGAGGTGCTGAAAAAGTTTACAGGGAAAATTAATGATGTATAACAAATTAATTAGAAAGGCTAAAGCTACAAAGGAAATCCTGATTATAAAAGAAGCAAAGATACGGACTGGAATCTTGGGGAGAATGGTTGTTGTACCCTAACATTAATGGGACGTCACCAGGCTATTTGAGGACCCTGTCGCGGGACGCTTGGGGGTGCGGAGGGGTGGAAGGGTGCTCTTCATCTTCTGCTTCGCTGGAGCGGGAGAGGCTGCGGTGCGGCACGGCGAGGGGAGGTTAAAGCGTTAACTCAGCCCTGCTGAGAGGCGGCAAGTAGTTTGGCTGTCAGAGCTGATCTTGTTGACGGGGTGAGTTGCGTTTGGGCGTCCCAGGGGGCGGAAGGGCACAGGTATCGTCTGCCTGGCAGAGGGGGCAGACAGGGCCGCTTTTTCCTCCATTCCTGCCTGCAGTCTCCTCTCCCTGGGGTGATACAACAGTGGGAATGAGGCCACGCGTAGCTAAAAGAGAGAAAATTCCGATGTGGGGAAATAAAATGATGATGTTATGCAGGCTCCTGTGGAGATCGAGCACTGAGGTGCTGTTACGGGGTAGGAAATAACTACATTATCCTTAAAATGTGCTATTCTAGGTCTGCTAGAAATGTAGTTCCTCTTTTCTGTTGTGTGCAGTCAGACTCCTCTAAATGGCCTTGTATTGCCTCTCTTGATGAGGTCACCCGGGGACAACCTCGCTTGAGACTTTTCCTCCTTCCTATATTGGCCTTTGGACTTTGCTCAAGTGCAGCAGCAATTGAACACATCAGTTCCCCATCACAGGGTTATCTCCGTCCCTGAAAAAAAGAGATCTGAGGAGTATAATGTCTTTTTCATCTCCGAGCATGATAATGTTCTCTATCATTCCTTCAACCCTCCTAGTACCACAGAGAATAAAAAAATGCCCCCTTGATTTCCTCAGTGAGCTCTGCATCGAGCCTGTACTTTTTACAATATTTGGGATGTGAGGAGAGAAAACTGAACAGAATAATAACAGAGAACGGGGAGGCGGTGTTGCATCACAGTCCCCAAGGTATTCCTGCGATTTTGGATCGCACGCTCTCTTAAGAGGTCATCTCTTAACAGGTTATAAAAGATTAGTTGGTGCTCGTTACATGTTTTCAATAAATTACAAGTCATTTTTTGGAGGTAGATATTGTGTTCAACAGGTCAATACTCAAAGCAGTGCTGTTTCTGTATTAATGTTTTATCTATACGTGCAGCTGTTTAATCAATTCACAACAGAGATCCTTTCCTAACTCTCAAAAACTAAATGTTTTTGGCAAACTCCTTTTAGTGATGTTTAGATTTTTTACGGAAACATCCTGTTCACATGTGATGAGTATTTTAATATTTTTTTTGTAATCTGTTAAGCAGGCGCTTTTAACATCACCTGCACCTGATTTTCTGTTCCATCACACGTCAGTTCATCCTTTCATCCTCCTTGTTCGCCGTCGCCTATGGAAAGACGTTTGGAAGTTTACTTTAGATTTGACTTTCTAAATTTTACATATTACCTTCTCTAGCAGGTCGCTCCATGCGACCTTTTCAAATGGTTTCAGAACTGAGCCTGCGGTTCTCGGAATATCTGAACACGGATCTTTTTGCTTAGACAATAACAGTATTCCCTGTTCAAAAAATAAGTGGTAGCGGGCAGCAGCCATTTGTTCATAGCCTCCTTCTCATTGCATTGCAATGTAAATACATCGAGGAAGGTGTGAAATCGCTTGTGCTGCAGTGTAACAAGCTGCACGCGTACACGTAGATTCTTTTTCCAATATCACTCTCCAAACCCCAAGCCATCCCAGAGTGCTTTACCAAGTCAAATTACTTATTTATGGACTCCTGCAAAATAAGTCTGATGTACAGCGCTGCCTGCGTAGCTTTCATCTCTGTAATTGTCTTAGCGTGTCTGCTAAGTACTTACAAATATGATACCTCATTCATTTCTTTCAGCTTGTTCGGCATTTCGTAGCGGCAAGCGCCCTAGGATTTAATTTACTTGAATTGCTACCGTATGATCTTTTCCCTGGGTGTTTTGGCCAAGGTTCCGACTGCCGTGGCTGGCGTGCTCCGGACGGCGCTCCGAGGAGCGGGATACACTCCCAGACCTCATCCACCAGGTTCTTCTGCACTGACAAGGCTGAAAGGACAGAGCCCCAGCAAAGCTGGCGTAGATGCTTTTGTGGAGAAGGGTATAATTTTTTTCCCTCCTGTGATATTTGCTTTATCTCTGCTCGTGCCTTTTCTCCCTTCACTTCTGTGAGGTTTAAAATAACAGCCTTTGAGCTTGGCGGCAATCCCTGGGTAGCTGGAGAATGGCAGAGAGCTCACGTCATGTGTCAGTGGAGTTTAAATCAGAATCATAAAATCACAGAACCGTTTTGGTTGGAAGGGACCTTTCAGATCCTTGCGTCCAACCATCACCCCAGCGCTGCCCAAACCCCCACTCCCCCCCGTCCCTCAGCACCGCGTCTGCCCGGCTTTTAAACACCTCCAGGGATGGCGACTCCACCACTGCCCTGGGCAGCCGCTTCCAAGGCTTGACAACCCTTTCCATGAAGAAATTGTTCCTAATATCTGTCCTAAACCTCCCTTGGCACAATGAGGCCATTCCCTCTTGTCCCATGGCCTGTTCCTTGGGAGAAGAGACCGACACCCCCCAGCTACACCCTCCTTTTAGGTCACTGTAGAGAGGGATAAGAATGTTATCTTCCCTTTCTAATCATATTTTTTCCTTTTGTATATTGACCAACTGATATAATAGATCACTATTTTAGCTTAAGCCTCACTTTTTTTGATGCCCTGGATTACCAGTAAAAGCTTACTGGAACGAGGCGGCCGCCTCACCCCAAGGAGTAAACTCCTCCAAATCTCTCTGGACTCTTCCATCGTGCCAATGGTCTGGACTCTTCCAGTTTACAGAGCGTGTTTGCACACATAGATAAATATGAAGGATTTGTTACCCCAGAGAAGTGTCACCTGTGTTGCAAATCCCTGTTTCCCTGGCCCGCAGCTGGGGATGAAGGCTCTGATGGTGTGAGCCGGTTCCTCGCTGGACGTGGCAGTAGCTCATCCGTGCCAGCTGAGCAGCTGGCCTTAGGGCTTTGTTTTGGGAGCTGGCCATCCGTTGGGAGACAAAATCCCAACATGGGCAAAGTCTAAAAGCAATTAATGTCTTGGCACGCTACCAGCGTTGATCTTTGAAGGTGAAAATCAAGTCAGTGTGTCGATCTGGACTGCCTTAAAGGAGCAGGTTTTCTCCTAAATGATGTTACAGATATTTTATTAAAACTAGCAAAATTTGTGCCCCAGTGTTTTTCATCTTGAAAGCTGATGTTACCACAGTTTCATTATTCAACCCATCAGGCAGCAACGGTTTCGTAAATGAATAGGATGGCATGCCAGGGTGGTAGCATTACTGAATAAACTGGATTTTCATCCAGCCATGACCATTTGGATTATAACATTTAGAATCCATCGCTTCAGTAACTTCTCTTAAGCAAAGATCAGAGCACAACTTGAGCTTTTAAAACCACAGGAGGGACGGAGGAAACGTTTTAAAGGGCTTCGAGTTGCATGTACAGATTAAGGGAAATCCAAGTGGGAGAGGTTAATAGAGTAATGCCTTTGTTAGCAACGGCCGGGAACAGGAAAACAATCCTTGGTGTTTCTTAGATCCCGCATTTATCCCAAAGCTCTTGATACCAGATTTCTTCTCAGTGCTATTAACAGCTGAACCCAAAGAGGTTCAGAATTCAGCAAACTGTGCGGATGCTTGATTTCAAAGCAAAGCTTACAGTTTGAGCATAGATTGTTGAAAAGATTGGTATTTATGGGATGGACGTTACTACTTGGAACTAAACCAAAAACTCTTCTGATGGAATACTGTGACATCCACAGTCCTGCTGTTACCGATTAATGATTCTTACGGTGACTGTCAGAATGGTTGAAGGAACCTTATGACATTCTCCATGAAAATACTCTTCTTTTCTTTCTTTCTTTTCGCTGCAGATAGGAACGCCCTTTTCTAACTTTCCAATGTAGCCAGCAGGATAAATAAGTTTGTCTCTTATGTCTCTTCTTCGTCTCCATTATGTTTGATTTGAGTCTGAATGGAGAGTAGTTACAGTATTTGCTAGTTCTCTGACAGAAACCTGGGTAATTTGGGGCAATTTACTGAACCTATTTGTGCATCAGGTACCTATTTTTAAGCGAAGATAATGAGAGTTCTGTTCTACCTGTCTGTTTCTGATGTCTCCTAATACATGTTCCTGGCCTTGCCTGGGGCTCCTATTTATCTAACATTTAGGTTGCAGTATAAACAATTATCTTCTGTTGTATTTATGTTTACTCGTCAGACTTATGAGGATTTATTTTTTTTTTATTCAGAACCCTTTTACCTGTGTTTGTTCAGATAGATGTTTTGTGTACCATGGCATACAGGTGAGAGTTTTCTTCTACTATTTTTCTGCATCGGACTAAAAGAAAAGGCGAGAGAGACAGAAGCACCAAAGCATTGCTACAGCTGCCTCTCACCTTGAAACCTCAGGTGAAACGCATAAATTTGAAATATTGGATTTAAGGTTTTGAAGATTCTTGATAGAAATACTACCAATGGAGAGGCACCCTTGGGATTTACGCCATACTTGGATTTAATTATTCTTAGAGAAGCATTATGTCCTGTCAAGGCATTTGTCCTTTGCTGTCAAGGCTCCAAGCACCAATTTTGCTTTTCCAAAGAGGACCTGTAATAGTCTGAAAATAAGTAAGTACAAAAAATTGTGGATATAATTATTATAATTTTTGGTGTCGTGAAATGATAATCCTTTTAAGTATGCTCCAAATGGTATATTCATCCATAATTGCACATACTCAGACTTTCCCGTGCGGTATTTTATTTGCCTTTGTGTCAGTATCAATATCTGCAGAAAAAAAAAGCAACACTGTTCATGAAACGCATCGAGCTATTTGCATGAAAATGGGGGAGAAATGACACAGGTGTAAAGAGGGCAGTTATTTTCTTGTTGTGCAGAGGAAACATCATTTACTATCTTGAAACACATTGTGGTTTTGCCTGTGCTTTTCGATCGTAGAATCATAGAATGGTTTGGGTTGGAAGGGACCTTTAAAGGACATCTCATCCCACCCCCTGCCCTGGGCAGGGACACCTCCCACCAGCCCAGGCTGCTCCAAGCCCCGTCCAACCTGGCCTTGAACCCCTCCAGGGATGGGGCAGCCACAGCTTCTCTGGGCAACCTGGGCCAGGGGCTCACCCCCCTCACGGCAAAGAATTTATTCCTGGAATCTCATCTAAATCTCCCCTCTCCCAGTGTAAAACCCTTCCCCCTCATCCCATGGCTCCCCTCCCTGATCCAGAGTCCCTCCCCGTGTTTTCTGGAGCCCCTTGAGGGCCTGGAAGGGGCTCCAAGGTCTCCCCAGAGCCTTCTCTTCTCCAGGCTGATCCCTCCCAGCTCCAGCCCCCCCAGCATCTGCGGGGCCTCCTCTGGCCCCGCTCCACCAGCTCCGTGTCCTTTGAGTTAGGAGAGCAGCTGGGAGTTGCGGGTGGGCACCGTTTTAGTGCAGGCTATATAAATATTTATTTCGAAGGCCACCGCCTGCCCCGTGGGGTTACCAGTCAATCTCCCAGTTGAGGGTCACGTTAGACCCAGTATAAAAGCTGAGCTCCTGACCGCTCTGGAGCCTTTGTACATCACTCAAACGCTTTTGTGAACCCATATAGTTAATTCTGATGCTCTGGCAAGTCCAGCTTGGTACCAAGTCGGATGTACGAAGAGGAGGGGAAGGCCCTAGCACCCTCCTTTGTGGCAGCAGCACTCCCCTGCGTGGCGGGTGTATTTCTGCAAAAAGGTTGGAATTGGAGCTGTCGTCTCCTTCAAACACCTCCCTCACCTTCCCAGGTCTTCGTGAACTTTCGCTTGGCTGTGTTGTCGCTTTAATTTGATAGCATCTAAGGCCAGTAGGGACCATTAGATCACCTACTCTCAACTCCTGTATATCACAGACCATTAAGTTTCACCCAGTTTCCTCCGGGTATTCTTCACTTCCAGTCTTTAAGCTTTTATGTAGTGTTCCTATGCCATGTTTCATCACAGAGGTAGCAACATTTCGGTGAAATGTATTCTGTGTAGAACCGGTAATGCTTGCAAAGTGCATTAGGAGCCTTCGCAATTAATAGAACTTGTATATATTTGGTCTGAGATTTTCAAAGACGCTTAGGGAATTAGGAGGCTCCATTGCCTTTAATTTTTATGAGAATTTAGCATCTAAACGCCCCGGCTGGCTTTGAAAAATCTTCTCTTTTAGTGGGAGGCATAAAAGTAACCATTTAGAATTAGTTGAATTGTATACGGAGGTCGTTAGTCTTACATACTTCAGAATAAAATGATTAAAAAAACCCCTGTTATGGACAATTATGTAATGACCTGCTCTGGAGGTGACATTTTCTTCCTGACTCCAAGCATTTTGTTGTTGGCTTCAAGCTTGGGAGTTTTTATTCCTTTTTAACTCAGCCTGCTTCATATAACTCAGGAAGTTCTTAAGAACCATAAAAATGCCTAATGGTATTTTAGATTCTACTACTTTATCAATATTGGTGTTTATGAAGTAGGACAAAACTCCTAATTGTTTCACTGGGCGCTGACATGTGAACTACAGTTCTCATTAGCACCAGCTTTCACTCGTAGGGGAACTTGTTTAACAGAGGAATGAATTTTCTCCAAGATGGAAATACTGAATGTTTATTACTGTCAGTAATAACTGACTGGTGGTTTTCTGAGGATTATTAGGCATCAGAATTTCAAGAAGCTTCACCGGTGGTAGATGTGGTCCTAGCGTTTAGGATTTTTCTATTCAAAGTCAGAAAGATTTACAAAAACTCAACTTTGCTTTCTGCAACAATCACTTGTAAGACACGATGACATTTTGGAAAGGTACTAGAATATGCTGTATATGTACTAGAATATGATACGCCCGTATTGTAATAGTTTTTCTGGAGGTCATTCTCCATTTTCAGGGTGCCTTACACTTGAAAAATACCCTGCATAGCATAATTCCCTATTAGATTTCAGAAAGCTACTTGGTAAGTCCCGTGATGTTGTCCCCCAGGGGCCAGTTATCCTGCTCTTCTCCACTGGGAGCGTGTGTTACGGTCCAGTAGTCTTTGGCAGGGAAATTTTCCCCACTTACTTCCGATTCCTCTCAGTTACTTCACGTTGCTCTTAATCGTACCCACCATAAATAATTTTTCTCCGGTCTCTATTTTGTGTCCTTCGGGTATCTGTAAGCCGTTACCTTCTGTCTCCGTGATCACCTAACCGAGGATGGGCTAATGTAAGACAACAGCTAGTAAGAAATGTTGTAGTATGTATCGAGTACACCTGCCTTCCTAATTATTACATGCCAGGTTTAATTGTACGACTGCAACTACCGGATCAGACTACTTCCCATGACATGTTGTGACTAAACCAGCCCACATTCATTCTGAAGGTACATGTTGCCCCAAATTGAAATATTTGTCTTGTTTGACACAAATTATAATTATCCTGAAGAACCTGAAGGTTCTTCCTCCTCCCCTCCCCCTTTTTTTGTCTTCCTAATTATCACTGTAGCTCCCAATGAAAATGGTTGGTATTGCTGCTCATTAGCCAAATAATTTCTTTAGTAATTATGAGAAATTTAGGCAGCCGATGTGGAAAAAATACTGTAGTGTGAAGCAGAGATTTTGCCTTTAGAGAATGCCCAGATGCAGATCAGGTTCTCGGTGTAAAGGCAAGAAACTACATTGAAGGTAAAGTAGCTGCATTCCCTTGAAGCAGAGACAAATTTAGCTCTCCTATTTAAAACTAAGACTCCACGGTTTATTGATTGATATTGAAACTATAAATTGAGCCTGACTTCAGCAGGTATAACTTTATACAGCACCAAGGGCTTCCATGGAGAGACGAGTTTTATTCTGGCCGAGTATCTTGATTGAAATCCTGTGACCTTTCATTATTTTGTGGTGAAGTGATTTAAGCGCAGCGCTGACAACCCTGGACGTTCCAACACCAGCCTCCAACCCCAATCCAAAGACCATGACACGCCGATTTCTTTGGAGTCCTTAATTTCTTTGGAGCTTTTGAGGGTTTGCTTCGTGGTCGTGTTTTAGGTGAAAAGTCTTGAAATGTTTTGTTGGGGTTTTTTCAGTGAAATTTGTGGTAATGTCATAATTTCATAGTATCACAAACTGAAGAATGAAGAATATAAATATTATGAGACATGATAAACTCCAAGTCTTCAGCACTGTGAGCAGATCAAGACTTGGCACAGGTTGGGATGCCGTTGCTCACAAAAATGACCAATTTCAGATGGTTTCAGTCAGTTTTTAGTCAACCTTTTCACATCTCCGATGGCCCAAGGTGCCACCTCTGGTTAGAGGGTGGGCAGCTAACACAGGACCTGGGCACCAGGGGCCAAAGAAATTCTTAATGCATGAGTAAAGATTGAACAAAAAGATTGGGTTTAGTTTTGTTTGGGTGCGTGGAACTTTGTTGTGACGAAGCATCTCAGTTTGCGGCTTTGGTCTCGGCACAAATCTTTCAGAATAAGGGCTGCCATTTCACAGCTGTATAAAACTGCTAATGATGGGCCAGTGGTTATTATAATTACAACCCTGGAAGGAAAGAGGGAAGGGAGACCCTGGAAAACAAGGGCGAAGGGTGTCTGAGGAGTTAAGTTCATGATTTGAGATGTTGGCTTCGTTCCCGGCTCTGTCACAGTTTTTCCGTGTGACCTTGGACAAGTCGCGTAATCTTTCTTTACCTGAGTGCGGTGTGTGGGAGTAATGATGTCTCCCTGGGCAAAAAGACAGCTTTCCTGCTGCATTTTGATGCTGAAGTGTCTGGGATCACAGGTGTTTCTCAAAATTCAGGACATTATATAGATTGTTCTAGCCTATGTGTGGATGGAGCCCTCCGTAGGCACATAGCTATATAAATACAGATATAATCACGCAAAAGCCTGCTGTATTCCTTTATTCACACTGCGGTCCTGACAGATGTGTTCTCAGCACGATTCCACCATATTCCACAGTTGAGCGGAGACCGTATGCTATTGAAACAAAAGAAGAAGATTAATTAGCCTGTCATTGTGTGAAATTGGGTTGGTGGATGGCAGGCACGCTCAGAAGCCTGCATGGAGGTTGTCCATTTTTTTTTAATTATAGGAACAGGGAGAGGAAGAGAGAAACCAGGATGTTGACCCGAGTGGTCATGCCCGGTTTGCTCGGCACGGGAAGGGTTCGGTCTCCGCTCTGCGACCCCCGCAGGGATGCGCTGGAGTTGAACCAATCAACCTCAGCTCTGTATGCTTCTGCAAATGAATCCGCTCATTTCTAGAAGACACTGGTCCATTAAAACCTAAAATTTCTCGCCTGTCAAGTCATACTCTCTAGGGTCCCGCAGCGCAGGGAAAGTTTGACTTATCTCAGCGGAAGCTTGGAGCCCGTTTGCCAGCAGAAGCAGGTGGAGCGCAAGGAAGCGTACCCCTCGGGAAGGGCAGATGGTGTCTGGGGATCCTCTGAGCCCCTGGGCAAGGGCTGTGGTGCCAGAATGAGCTCGGAGCTCCGGCTGCCACCGCCTGGGTGGCCGGGGCTCTCCCGGGGTCTCCAGGCCCCGGGCTCCTGCTCTCTCCTGGAGCATGTCCCGCTGGCAGCTCCGTAGGTTCCAGGTTTGACTTAAGCTCAACAGCAGCTTTTTTTCCAGCTTGAGCTCAAGCTTATTTATGTGAGGGCTGAATTGTGCCTGCAGGCAAATGGATTTTTTGGGATCAATCCATTAAAATTAGACAGCGTCTAGGCAGCAGGCTGGAATGCGGTTCCTCTGTTACCCCACCTGCAGCAGGGGAAATACCTGCCCGTGTGCGGTTTGAGACCTCTTGTACGCTTCCAAAGATCCCGGCGATGAACACTGTATTCAAATTCTTTCTAATTTAGTTCTGCTCCATTGTATGCCTCTCAGAAACGAGCACCTGTTTTATTCTTTCCTTCCTTTAAAGAGAAGGGAGGGAACTGCTTTTGGGCATATTCCAACCCAGGTAATAATATTCCAACTCCCTCTCCTCTGCTTGCAGTTTCAATTGGAAAAGAAAATGTTATTGTTTGCCTTCGGTTGCTAGAGGCAGAGTTAGTGTGTTGTGTCGGAGCTGAGGGCTTTGTGTAGGGGCAGCCTCCCCAAAATTTTGAGCCTCCTCCTCAAAAATAAAACCAGCTTCCAGACTGAGAGCAGAACGAAACCAAACTAAGAGCAAACCCAGCCCTTTCTGTGCAGGTGAACGAAAGGCCGGTGGAGCAAAGTGCCTTGGACAGGAGTGGCAGAGCTTGCAGACAGGGTGGATCTTTGCTGTCTCTTGTACCATGGTGGCATTAAGCCCTCCCGTTGCAGCCCATCATCATCTCCTGGTCCGATGTGGTGACCAGACCGTAAGGAATTGCACCGGGGCCGTGTCAAGGTGCTTCACAGAACGGTTCATTTCCCTCTGTCCCTGCAGAACACGCTGGTTGTTGATGCTGCTGCCCTAGAAGGAGGGAAACGTACAATAAATCCTTCTGTCGTCTTGCTGGATTGTAATATAGATGAGTGACAGGATTTTGAACGCTTTTCCATGCTCCCTCTGATGTTCGTCGTCAGGCTTCATCCATGGCTGCTCCAGCTGGACCGCTGCCCTGGGATTGTCCCAAGGAGAGCCCATCCCTTGGGGCCAAGCAGCTGAAGGCTGCCCTAAATCCCAGCGGGTTTGCAGGTCTTCAGGATCCTGGAAGGGAGACCCTCGGAACCAAAGAATGTTGTAGGAGTTGCCAGGATCCCACAGCTTTTGTTGGAGTCGAAGAGAATTGGGGGAAATTTTGCTTTATCAGGTTGTGTGTCCTTACGGGGTGTGATGTTGGGATCTTGGGAGCCAGTTTGAGCTCTTTGTGCTTGGCAGGGCTTGGATAAAGAAGAGGTAGAACAATGCTACAATTAACTGAATCGGCACTTGGTACAACTGCGCGAAAGAGTTCTTTGTTTACTGTTAATTAACATTTGCAGAGCGATTAGCATGATAGTTAGAAATATGTTATTATGTGACCTTTTTGAAAAGCCTGACAAGACAAATGAACTGGGGGTGTCAAAGATCTGGATTCTTTTGCTCAATGGGTGAACAGCACTTTGCCTGAGCCGCTGCAGCACGGAATTCCCAAATTCCCAAACCCAAATTACCCAAAGGTATACGAATTTGCTGTCCCAACCCAGGAGCTGGGATTTCTTACCCTGTCCTCTCTAGCCTCTTAAAACTGGCAGATACTCCGTTCATCTATAGGGTTTATAGCTCAGAGAACACCTTTGCTGGTCACGTGGAAGCAGTGTATTCTTTATTATCCCTATGAAGAGATTCTCATGAATACTTCAGGAGACATTCATAAATAGAGCCTTAATTATTTAAAACCGTTTTTCCCCTTACTTACTTAAGGATGTTGCCTTTCATCCACCCAAGCTGAATTTATTGCGACGAATAATAATTTTTAGTTTCAATTAAGTTTTGTATGTACACATCTCTGAATCTTGTATCCATCTGTTTGCCATCTGCTGATTGGTTTGCTGTTTCTATAAAACTGGGTTGTTGGGGTTTTTTTGGGTTTTTTTTTGATCGTAGATGGTCGTGTACTCATTACCAGTTTGATCATTCAGCTCATCTCGGAGACAACACAGAACTGTATTAGCCTCTGTGTATAATTAGGTTGCCAAGACAGCTAAAATCATCAGATTGTTTTAATTCAGCTACTTTTCTGAGCGTGCACTTCTTTTGAAGATGCTTGTACTTCTGGTAAAAAGCGATGGATTTCAGTGGACTTAGAGGCTGTGTATTGGTTTGGAATTCGCTCTTGATCCGCTGTAATTATGATTGTGCTGAGCTGGTTCATGGGACTCCGTCACGGTTCGTTGTTTGAGTCACCGGACAAACGCAGCCAACTATTTTGGGTAACTTACAGGTACAGGAGACAACTGGTATTTCCTCACAGGAGGATACAACTTGCTGTAGCCGTGAGCTGTGCTGCCTCGGAGCTCACCCGGAGAAAGCCTGGTAATAAGCTGGGACAAAATTCTTCCAATTCACTACTTGATCCCATTTTTCGGTGCGTAAAGGATCCGGTATGGACAATGGAGTCCAGTCTCCTGTATGCATGCGTTGTTTCCATTTAGTGGTCCAATTTGTTGGTCTCAACATAGCTCCCAGGAAAAAGGCGCTCATACAGGACGCGTATGAGCTCACCCCTTTTCCCTGGCGGGGGCTTTGCAGGTCGGCTGAGGGACTTCAGTCTTTGTCTGGATAAACTTAGGTTTATGAAGGTGAGGTTGGGTGGGAACTGAAGAGCGGAAGAAACACAAAAATGAAACAAAATAGAGAACTGCCGGCACGCTCAGTAGATACCAAATCGGATTGTGTCTTCTCCATAGTAACCAGCCTGAGCTTACTGTTTCTCTTTTCGTTGTTCGCTGCTCGCACAGGGCCCTGCTTGGGAACGTTTCCCGTAGTTGAGAATACGGTTTAATAGCTGACCTCGTGATCCTTGGCGGGCCTTTCTGTACCACCAAGCCCTCGGGGCTCCCCTGTCTCCTGCCCTGTCGGACAAACAGTGCAGGGGGCTGGGAATGTAATAAAGATAAAACCTACACCAAAATCAGCAGCTGTTCTGGAGCCAGGAAGAGCTAATTAACTTGTAGCAGGTGCTGCTACAGGTTTCCATCGGATTGCAGTTGGACAATCTGCTGCCCTGCTGCAAAAACGGGATGATCTGAAAGGTCCCTTCCAACCTGGTGAATTCCATGATTCTATGAAAACCGCCTGGCGTGGCGTTGGGTAAGGGCAGGGGGGACAAAGCCTTCCCTTGACGCAATCAGAGCCTGTAGTAGTGCAAGAATTAGGGGGTTTTTGCGGCTGTTGCTGTGACTCAAGTGTTTTGGGTGACTGTGGATAACTTGCTCTTCACTTCCTACACCCAGAATGTCATTCAGCCGGAGGCAACTGTCACATTGATGGGTAGAGGAGAGGACTTGGAGAAAGGAGGTCTGAGGAAACCCCCCCTGGCTTGCTGCAGTTGTGAATGGGGCTCGTCACCATTCCGTCCTCACCGTTGGACCTACAGACCCCAATTAGCATCAGGGCTCACTGTGCCAGGTACTATCAAAACACCTAAAGGACAGTTAACCTAAAGAAGAAGAGGTGTAACACAGGCAGTTGTTTGAATGTCCTACATTTTTTTCCTGGAGTATTCTTACCTGTCTATTTTAGAAAAGTCAGAGGTTTTGTGAAAAAAAAGCTTTGAGCTTTTGGAAAACTTACTTCAGAATAGAATTTCGAAGTGTTCAGGATTATAGAGGTCCCTTTTCAGAGGTGGGGTAGGCAGTTAGTAGCCTCTCTTGTAAGAAACAACCAACCAAAAAAACCTCTGAACTCCCAGACCCTAAAAAATCTCAGCTGCTTTCACACTCCTAGGCACTCAAAATTTAAACTGAAATTTGAGCGCCTGAGGCAGGTCTGACAACCAGATTCAACCTTTTAAGCCACAGAGATGCTTTTTGAAGCATCCCTATTTTAACTCCCAGTAAATAAGTTGTTTTAAAGATGAAATCTTGCAATCACTAGGGCTTTCTGTGACTGCCTTTTAAAAATTTTTTTTTTCTCCCCAACCATAAAGCCAAATTATAGGAGAGTATATCCCATGTAATTCCCTTTCTGGCCCTATCTTATCTCTAGCTCTTAGCTGATGTGATTGAAAAACTCTGCCATTCCGTGACATAAATCCAAATAGCGAGTGCTAAAGGCTGTCACTGTTCTTGTAGGAGCAGGTCCAGTCACTTCAAAATGGTGTGTATATTATCTATTTATTCTTCTTAAAAGGAAGAAATCCCATTGCACCTTCTAGTGCTGGAACAACAGTATGGGAAATGGGTTGAGGTGTGGAGAAAAGACCAGTGTTGGTGACGACAATTGGATGCACTTGGATATGGAGCTGTTCTATTTTGCCGTTAATAAATTACCACAATTGATCTGTTCATTTATCGCTATTTTCAGGGTTTACTTGACCCTTATAGTCCAAGGTAGCTGCAGATCTCGTGTGTGGCTGGCAGGAAAGCGGAGCTACAACACATTCAGATTGGAGACGTTGAGGATGGAAAGGACTAGTGGAATGAATCTGTAGAGGGACATACCAGGTATTAAAGCAATTCTGATTTATTTAATGCACTTAGGATTATAGCTCTCTGAAACCACGTTTTAAAAACCGCTTTCTCTTGTAGAGTGACCTAGGAGGGTTCAAGTGATGCAGCACAAGTTGCTCATAAAGATTCTCTCTCTCTGATGTTGAAGTGCTTGTTGAAAGCTACTCAGGGCATCGGATGAAGTCCTCCTCTCTAGAACAGAGCTATCGATCTCTCAAACTCCGCAATCTCTGCTTACAGATTCACGCAGATGTAACAGAGACGAATCTTCCCCGCCGTATTTAATAAGAATATTTCTGAGATAGAATTTACTTGATGTGAGTTAGATATAATTTTTGCTGGCATGACAACGTAAGATAGAGATGGCATGCCATGGGCAGGATTTAGTGCTTCATCTCTTTGTATTCACCTCACTCAATAAGGCAGGAAATTTATTTACTATCCAGAGGCGGTTAACTGTCTTACAGAGCATTGTTCCAGCAGTCGGAAATGGCTATACATCTATATATCTATTTTGAAATGAATGACTTTCAATACCCAAGGAGAAGGATGAGAAACCCTGTTTGTTCTGGTATTGACAGAGAAATGAATTTCTCCACCAAGTTGAATCTCAGACATGGGTTTGATTATTTTCCTTAAGGAATTTTTCTGTTGCGGTTGTTAAGTTTCTACTGTTCATCCTAGAAGAAGCAATTTAGAAGAATTATGTATTCTAGATCAATTTCTTTAGCATGAGGATGGCATGGGGACAATCTCTGTGTCATTAATAGCCAAAATCTAACCATCACTTAAGGAGCAAAGTTGTTCCCATGTGCAAGCTTTGAGGAAAGCTGTTTGGGGGCGAAGGAAAGGAGGGGGTGGGCAGTTGGAAAGTGTCCAAGTGGGATAATCCTTCTCAACAGGTATGGGGAGCAAAGAGCCCTTCTGTTTTCCAGCGTTGGTTTTTCCGTGCTGCTCTCCTTGCGGGCACCCTGACCTGGTAAAACGCTTTCATCCCGCTCCATCGCTCTGTGTCCGCTGCATCTGTTAGACTCCGCGCAGATTTGAAATGAGAAAATAATCTCGTGCAAACTGAGGTCTGTCCCTGTGTCCTTCATCTCAGGCGGATGCTCCTATCTCTTGGAGAAGCCGTGGCCGGGAATTAGTTTATCCATGTGCTTCATCTGTCTGGCCCATTCCAGGCCCTCTTTGAAGCCCACATGGGGAAGGTGATGTGGGGAAGGTACAACTTAAGCAAAGCCTTAATTGAAGGGGTTTAGATCATACAGTACAGCGTATAATATATTAATATATCAGAGAATCATAATTTAATACACAAACTTAAAAACAAATAGGTTAATTAAGGAAGAGTAATGGGCTCTTTAGAGCAGGAAATGGATATAGAGAGCTGTGTCTAAAGCTGTCGGGAGGTCAGTGATGAGCGGTGTTCCCCAGGGGTCAGTACTGGGCCCAGTGCTCTTCAATATATTCATCAATGACCTGGATGAGGGGATAGAGTGC
>VXBO01010961.1:262829-286599 GCA_013400135.1 Rhinoptilus africanus | reverse complement strand
TAAGGGAATTAGGTCTCTTTAGCCTGGAAAAGAGGCGTCTGAGGGGGGACCTAATTAACACTTATAAATACTTGAAGGGTGGGTGTCAGGAGGATGGGGCCAGGCTCTTTTCAGTGGTGCCCAGTGATAGGACAAGGGGTAACGGGCACAAACTTGAGCATAGGAAGTTCCACCTAAACATGAGGAGGAACTTCTTTACCTTGAGGGTGGCAGAGCACTGGAACAAGCTGCCCAGGGAGGTGGTGGAGTCTCCGTTTCTGGAGACATTCAAAACCCGCCTGGACGCGTTCCTGTGTAACCTGCTCTAAGGTGGCCCTGCTCTGGCAGGGGGGTTGGACTAGATGATCTACTAAGGTCCCTTCCAACCCTAGGATTCTATGATTCTATGATTACATTGCAGTCAGATATCTTGACATTTTAAGTATGTTTGTGATGTAGAGAAAAGAGATACTGTGCCCTATTTTGACTATTTTTCAGTGCCGATTGTCCACTTGGGTGTTTTTAGGGAAAAATAAAGAAAAAGGACAAAGAAAGGAAGACAACTTTTTCAATACAGGTACAATTTCTACCACGTGTGTGGTCATTTCATCCCATCTTGCCCCGATTCTCCTCCTCCCTGCCCCAGTACAAGTGTTTCTGAGCACTGGCATAGCAGGGAGAGCTTTATTCAAGGGGTGCCCAAGGCTATCAGCCAAACAATAGGAACGGTCAGTCTGAATGAACAACTTGCGGCTACCAAGGCCGACTTTCTAAATGATTCGTGGCATCATTGAGGTAGCAAAGTATACAAACAGAGCTGAGATGTTTTGAATATTGCCCGGTGGTGCATCAGGGTTGATGGCAGCCAAGTGGAAAAAGTTTGAAAAGCGCTGTTTGGGAATACAGCTTGTGTCTTCAACAAATATTGGCTTTGCTGGTCCACTCCCTATAGCTGGTAAGGCTAAATAATCGTGTTCCATAAAGGCATAATTGGCATTACATTTTATTTTATGAAGCATCTTTTCAAATCATTATCCTCAGAAGTGAATGCAGTTAATTTTGTCTGGTTTATTCCATTTGACTCTACTCTGTATGTGATGTATCGGTACCCAGCTGGGTAATTTTCCAGGCCTGTTCTCCCAGCTCCAGTCTGACTTTAACCACCTTCCCCGATGAGGAAATCTCATGTGCTCTAACATGCTAGATTTGCAGAGGCTTTTGCAAGAAAGGATACAAGATGCTCATTTTTAGCAGTCAAGACTGAAATGTGGACAGGATTTCCAGTTCTTCTGAAGCAGAGTAGTGCCAAGGACTTCGATGGAGCTGTGCAAGTTTCCACCATCTGAGAATGTCTCTGTATTTTATTTTTTTTTTAGTGAGCGCTTCCGAGCTTTACATATCAGTCTGTATCGATTTGCAGATGTGATGCCAGATGAGTTTAAATCCTGATTGCGCTAATTACCCCATGCTGCTGTGTTTAATCCTGCACTGTGGTGAACGCAACTGCGTAGCTTCAGGGATTATTAAGGCCGTAAAAGCATTACTGGCTTGATGAGTTTTTTTAATAATGCGAAAGATAAGCGCTTTCTATTTTCTAGCAATCAGGTACTCTACCTATGTGGAATTGTGTGTACATCTTCATGCGTTAGTAAGCTATAGTTTGACAAAAATAGCAACTACTCTTTCTGCTCCACTGGAGCCCTGATTCCCCATGAAGTTTGAGAGACTTTTTCCTTTGCTTAAAAAAAATAAAGGCAAAATTAATTGGAAATGACAAGAGGAAAATGATCCAGCTGAATGCTTTGATAAGCAATCAAGGCTTAATAGATTAGAAAATATAATTAATTACTTAATTATACTCAAAGTGGTTGTTGTTGGTAGATTGTTCNCGCTAGACTCAGGGGAAGACGATGCTGACCTTGTTTTGCAGGTCAATAAGGTTTCTCGATTCAGTGGCTGCAGGGGAAACCTGGAAGGATGGTGTGGATAGACCCCAAAGCTGTCCCACTCTCCTCTCGCCATCCCTATCCCACTGCTAGGATGGGGAGTGAGAGGAGTAAAAGTAATCGGCTGTGCCTGATACCATGGAGTCACAGAACGTGTTGGTTGGAAGGGAGCTAAAGCCCACCTAGTCCAACCCCCCTGCAGGGAGCAGGGACACCTTCAACTGGATCAGGGTGCTCAGAGCCTCATCAAGCCTGGCCTGGAATGTCTCCAGGGATGGGGCCTCCACCCCCTCTCTGGGCAACCTGGGCCAGTGTCTCACCACCCTCAGCGTAAAGAAATTCTTCCTGATGGCTCATCTAACCCTGCCCTGCTCCAGTTTAAACCATTGCCCCTCGTCCTATCGCTCCATGCCCTTGCAAACAGCCCCTCCCCAGCTTTCCCTCAGGACAATCCCAAGCAGGCTCTCCCAGACAGCGTCTGCTGGTACTGGCAAAGCTGAAACATCAACCAAAGGAGACGGCAGGGTGTCTGTAGAAAAAACATGGAGATAAACAATGAGGGTGTTTGGTGATGCTTTTTTCAGATTGGCTAAGAAAGCTCTTTTCAGCACTCAGTGAAAAATTGTGCTGTTTTGAAAGTCTCAGAACTGAAGAAACGAAACTACCCGTCCAAAGGTACCCGGTGCCATTAGAAACTATTTCTTCAGAGCAGGAAAGCGGAGGAATTCAAATAGAACCCTTAAAATGTACTACTTATTATTTAAGGAATTCCATATTTGAAAAGGGTGTATTTTAAATAAGAATCTCTCAGATCAGTGTTCCTTTTTAAACTATCTGGGTTGTTTTAATTCTAGAAATTTTCTTTCCCAGAATGTGCAAGACTGTGAGGAACTATATAAGTCACTGGCGAGCTGTTTCTTACCAGTAAAAAGTTAATGGGTTAAATTGTTGGCACCGATTAGAGAATCGGGCTCTTTAGTTAGCAGCTGTACAACAGCAGTGTGGCTGGCTGAGAGAAGCGAATATCAATTTTCTGAAAATTACACAGACCCCTTTTTAAATGTTTCAAGTTGGGCACTCACCGTCAGCGGCTCCTATAGAGGACATTGGTCTTTGTCTTTACTGGTCTTTAATTTTCTGTATTTCTTTTTCCAAATTTGTGAAGACCCTGGGAGATAAAAACTAGGGAGCAGTAAGAGGGTTCGCTTGATAATAGAAGAGCTGTGCATTTGTTCTTTCAAGTGCCACGTAGTTAGATGCAGCAGTCGCAAGCAGTGATGGACGGGCACAGATGGAGCTGAAGTCCGCTGGGAAAAGTCCTGTTGCCTCCCCGTGCTGCGGCATTGCCAGGAGAGGACCGCGGAGCCCGTTGCGCTGCGTTGGTGTAGCAGAGTGGCAGCAGCCTGCAACGTCACGAGAAAACTTGTCCCGATGGTCTCCGCTTGACTTCATTAGCTCCTACCGCGCCTGGGAGTGGAATGGATTTATATCTCCCGGGAGCCACCCGCGCACGCCGCGCAGGGCAGGAGGCTTGTGCGCTGGGTGGCATTTTGCCTTCCTGGGAACAGAATGAAATTAGCTCGCTAACAGATTGTCCGATACTTCTCGCTGTACTCTACCCTGTGTTTCTCTTTGGCTGCTGCTGTTTCACTTAGCGATGCTTTCCATAAGTTCAGGTCTCATGCTGGTTTCTTTAATTGTACTCGGGTTTTGTTCCTCGCGTACACATCTCTGGAAGTGCATTATTTGCTCCTATCGGCGTAAACCTGAATGTGGAAACGCTTTCCGCAGGAGTTGGTCTGGAGCGGAGCAGCATTTTTTACGTTTGTTGCCTTTGTAACATCACTGATCCGACAGTTGTTAAACAGGCATCAAAAGTCTGATGGCTCCGTAGTAGGGATGTAGCACTTGGACTCAACTACTGAAAGAAATCAAAGATGCACAACAGTTGAAGATAATGGTTTGCGTCTTTATCTGGCTGTTTATGCACTACAGAATATTCTTAGCAGGGTACAAAGGGAAGTCTTCACATCACTCTCTTTTTGGAGAGTACAATCGCAAATCAGCTAATCCCAGCGAGAGACTTTGTGTAGGAGAGGGGGCTGAGCACCTACGTGTAGGAAACCCTACGGATGAGACAGTCCTCAACTGGAGACGGGAGCTTATCGTCTGTGTTAATATACCCTAGAGAACAACGCCTCATTGATAGGAGGATGTCGTGGTTTCTTATCTTTGATTCCGGGTTCTGTGATGTGATCCTGACATCTGTAAGGCAGTTGTAATAATCCCTTTCGTGCCTGATACTTAGGAGGGCTCATTGTGCTGCTCCCAGGACGGGTGTCGAGTCTCAGGCAGTTCCAGATTTAGGCAGGAATTGCGATCACTTGAATGGGTTTGAGCACAAAGTCCAACTCAAAATGCCTTTGAATTTTGAAGTCGTTTCCTGAGAACTTTTCAGCCTGCTGACTTCAACTGAACAGGAGTTCTCAAAAAATCATTCGGCAATTCCAAATATAATTTCACTGCAAAGTTTTCTGTATGGGTCGTATCTGCTTTGAAGACATCATGAGTTACTGATGGTAAGGAGCTAAGGGTAAAGTTACTGATGGTCCGGAGCTTTTCCATAGGTTGTAGTGGGGGACTAGTTTGCTTTTATTTCCTGAAAAACACTTCCCATCTACATATTAATTAGAGATAGATATAAGGAACAGTTTACTTTCCAGCTTTTAGCTACAGAAGAGGAGAAATTACTTGGAAATGTAGAGTAAAATTTCCACAGCACCTAATTAGCAGTCTTTTGCCTCACTCGTTTACACGGTGTATTTTTCAGCTATAGTTGGGGGTTTTTGCAGAGAGGTTTCATTGCCTGGCGAAGGAGTCCAGCGCTCTGGGTTAGATCTCCGTCAGAGTGAGTAACCGGTAGGTGCAACCTCTGGAATTCCTTCCCCTCTCCCCGTGGCTTCGCAGGAAGGCGAGGACTTCTCTTTCCTCTGAGCGTTGTTGCGGCTGTGAGCCGTACAGGAGAGACAGCAGAAATCTCAGCGACAAACAGATAAGAAAAATACGGCGCCAGGGGAGTTGCAGTGTCTTGGTTTCGAGGAGTTGAGATGAATTCTTGGGAGATGCGTTCGTCCTTACTGCAGACAGCTCTCCTGGTGGTGTCAGCAAGAAAAGGGCTTCTCAGAGTAAGCTTCCCGTCGCTGTCAGGAGCAGGTTTGCCCTTCCCTCTGCTCTGCTGGGGCTATTGCTGGATGTGGCATATTGAAAAGTGCGGTATCCGTGAATATCAAATTTTGGAAAGCCTTCAAATTAATTCTGTTCTGCTTGCGTTGAATTCTGCCTGTCTACATCAGTGTCTCCAACCTAAAAGCTCTTCCCAGGGTTGTTTTAGGAGAGTGGGACTGGATTTACGTTGCTCATTTTGTTTTGTTCTTGAGTTTGGATCAAGCCCTGGCTCAGGACTGGAAGGAATTTAGACAAAAGTAGAAACCTTGCTCCCAAGTTCTGGTTTCAAGGCGTTCCGAAAGATGATTGTGGGGCAGAAGGGTGCTCATCTGGGGATACAGACCGTGGGAAGGGGATTACAAGAAAGCCACGGGGACATAGAGGTTAAAGATGATTAAAGGCAGCTGGGTATTTTGGGTTCGGTATGTGATTGGATAACATCAAAAGAACACAAATTAATGGGAAGCAGATTTTTGTAGGAGGCAAACAGTTGGTGGAAATGAGCTAAACTCAGTAGGGTGAAACTTGCTTTTGAAGATAATGGCTGAGTTACGTGCGACTGTGCTCCAGCCCCTCCTTAAACATCAGTTTGCTGCTAGATTCAGGGATGCACAGCACACTTATAAATAGTTTAAGGTACAAAATTACAAATTCTGTATTCAATTGCGTGATCCTGTTTACAAATACTTGGCTATGGTGATAATAGTGCTAGTGCACACCAATCCTTTTATTACTTCAACAGCCTCCGATTTTAGCACACAATTTATAAGGAAATGTGTATAGCATTCTGACATAAAGTACTGTTTTTCAGGACGATCAACCTTTCAACAGGTTTTTGCATTTAATCAACAACGTTAAAAAAACAGCTCTGCGAAACCGCTATCACGTTACCATGGCAAAGAACAAAGAAATGCAATGAGGCTGGTTGTAGTTAGTAAAAAGAGGTTGTAGAGCTGTGGGGAACATGCTGGACCTCTTCTTCTTTTTTTTTTACTGTTTACACCATTTTTTACCATCAATACTGTTTTTTTAGAGACGTCAGAGTTTTGTAATGGAAATGTAGTGCTTTTTGCAGTTTTGCATGTACACATCAAAATATGCATCACGATCCTCTTGTTAGTTATACCAGTAATAAATCAGGAGTAAATCTACTGGCATCAACAGAACCGTCTCAACTAAATGAAAAGGAGTATAAGCCCCACATCCTTACTTCTTCTTGGGTGTGTAGAGAGTGGTATGCGTACGTTTTCTGTATTTATATGGAAACAGGCTTGGTTGTTTGCTTCTAGTTTCATAGATTTAGGTAGAGGTAAAGGATTTAAGGCTGTTCTTGCTGCTTCTGATGCAATTAAGTACTGATGAGTTATGATGAGATCCCAGCTAAACTGAACAACCTCGTTGAGAATTAAAAAACCAGACGTGTTTGTGCCGCAGCTCTAAAACAGGCATTTCTGATGCCCGAGTAACCGGCTGTACATCCCCAAGCTGTTAACGTGGATTTGATGGAATCATTTAAGATGCTTCCTGTTCAAAGAAATTTCTGTTAAGCAAACACCTCTGGGGAAGCGTGGAAGAGCTGCAGTTAATTTCGTGCTGATGTTTGAGCGGGGTTTGGCACGCGGTTGCGATCGTTGAGTCTGTACCTACAGAAGCGAGCCCTGCTCTGCTGCTCTGGGGGCGTTGTCGCTGGGTGGCTGTCACTGAAGCCCCTCTCAGGAAGAAATCTGTCCCCCCCATAAAGTTTAATTTCTCATTTGGGTTTCTCAGAAGCGCTGGAGACCTCTTGCTAATCTAGAAAGGGGTCCAGCTTCTCCTTCGCAGTGGGCTACAGTTGAAGAACAGCAGGGCAGAACCTCCTTTCTAATAAGTTTTAAGTAGTTTAAGTAAGTTTTAAAACATGAATCTGAACTGCCTTCCCTCTTGAAGTGTACGTAACATTGGACCCAGACTTCCAAAGGCTTTCAGGTAGCTTAAAGATCTTTGAAAAGTCATTTCTGGGATTTACAGAAGTCTTTCAGAAGGCTGGGACCCAACTTCCTTAATTTTCATAAATTTTCATCTCTGAACACAGTTTTGAAAGCCACTAGATGAATCAGTTTCCATCTTTAGACAGCTAAATATCTTGGTTCTCCATGTTTTATGATTAAAAAGTTCAGTAAAAGGAAAAAACAACCTCTGGGAACAGAGCCTGAAACAGTAGGGAAGCCCCAATGTTGTGCTTTTGGTGATAAAATCTGTCAGCATCAAAGTCGGCTGCAGGTAAAGCTCTTTTCAAGTGTTTTCCCCCTGAAACAGTAAGTTTGGAAAAGTTGGAGTTGGTAGGATTTTATACAAGGGACCCAAACCTGCAAATGCCTAAGATATTTTTGCTCTCTGTGATCTCGCTGAAACCAACATATCTGGAAAGTTCTGGAATACAAAAGTCAGTTACATAGGGATAAAGGTAGTTTTAAAACAAAAAACCCCAAACAACAGATAAATCATCAAAGAAGAAAACTTTCTGAAGTTAATTACTGCTTTATCCCAAGCTGCTAAATTAAAAAGGGAAGAACGTAATAATTTCAAAATAGGGGAAAGCTTTCCAAGCCTTCTGTATGGTTGGAAAATAGGGAGGTGGGACAGGGGAAAACAAAAGAAAATCGCCCTTTGCCCAAAAAGAGGTAAAGCCAGTATTAGTTTTAGGGACAGATTTAATGGATTTTCCTTAAGGGGAACAAATAACTAGGGGTTTGAGCTTAAAAGACGCTGAGTTTTCAAGAACAGGGACTTCTCTCGCCTTCTTTCAACAGCTCTGAGAAGTGGCGTTACCAGTAGCCATCGCTTTGTGGTGACACTGAGTGAAGAGGATTCCTATTAATGCAACCCAGAGTGCAAAAAGCCCTTGTTCCCCTTGTTTCCTGCATTTAGAAAACAAATGCCCTTCGTTACACTATGCCAAGAAGCTGCAGCTCCTGTGTGGGTTGGATTATGTTTTTCAGTACAAAAGACTGTACTGACAAAGCTTATTTTGTGTTAATTAGGAAACACATGCTTAATTTTCCGTGTGGAAATAGGTCTTTGTGTGCTTCAAGAAGTGATATCTCAATTTATTTTAGTGATGCTGCTTCCCTTGATGTTGAAGATTAACAAATTACCCAACTTCAAGCGGGATGAAATATGTCGAAACGAATTGCTCTATGCAGTCCGAGCTGGAAATCGGTAGTGATGTTGGATGGAAACGGCGAGCCGGAATCCTCAGCTCCCTGCAGCAACAGGAAAACTTTGTGTTGATCAGACCAAAGTTGTTCTGCACCCAGAGGCTGGGGGATCAGCGGCAGAGATTTTAGAACAAATCAATACCGTGAATGGCAAGAAATTAGTTAGGAGTTCGCGCTCACCCCAGACTACTACGGAACGTTGTAATAAGAAATTGCGAAGCTAACAACTCTATCCTGTCTATTGCTTGTATCAGTCACTGGGTAATAAAAGTAGCAAATACAAGATTTTAATTTATTATTTTTTTTTAATAGAGCTCTTAAAAACTGCCTTGAAGTCAGAGTTGCCACTCACGGAGATGTTGGGGTCACTCTGCGCATAGTACCCTGAGAGCAGCTCCGTGGTGATGGCCTAGAGAAGGAGTTGAGAACAAACCAGAAAACATCCCTGTTCCATCCCACTCAGGGAATGAGAGTGTTCCCTGATGTTCAGGGCACCTCACCTCGGACCAGATTTAGTGGAACTAGAAAACAGAAAGAAAAGCAATAGGAAGATGAGAGGCATGAAGAGGAAGATGGTAAATGAGCGACATCCCACACCTCAGAAGCGAGAAGGGGTGAAGTTCATAATGTTACAAAATGCTATTGCAGCAGTAGCCAAGGAAGGATTATACACTGTTTCTCGCGTTACAGGGAAGGGTAGCGTAATTTTATCCAGATCAATTCTTTTAATTGATCTGTAAAATATAAAAAAAGTCCTGTAAAATGTAAAACAAGTGGAGCAGAAATGTCTGAAAACAAATATCAACTGGTTACGGTTCTCTGAAGGAAGGGCCTTACTGTCATCGTGTCTCAGTTCGCTCGTCTCAAAACCACAAGAATCTTACTGTACCTTTTTAGCATGTCAACTCGTCAGGGATAGAAGTGTAGGGGTTTTAATAGGGTTTAAGAAAATTAAGTCGTAATATTACTATGGACTCTCCATACTTAGATTCGACTGGAGATTTATTTAGTCAAAATAATCTAGCGCGGGCTAAAATAGCCATGGAGTTAGTTTGCTAGACAACAGAATAATGCTTCTGTAACCGTACTAATTATATTAGTGTATCTGAATGCTCGGGCTTGGGTAAACACGGACACAAAGGGAGAGGCAGGGACAGGGGAGATTCGCAGTAGTTTGGTGTCACAGTGGGACAAGATTCTCCCCGTGTGCGTTTTGTGGCTGTTGTGTTTAGACAAAATGTATTTACAATTCTGAGAGCGTGTGCATGGGTGGGAGGAAGAGGACTTTCTGTTGTTGTCTAATCATTAAGGTTGCTTATTAAATGAATATTCCCGTTCAGGAAAGCATGAAGGTTGCAGCGTTGCAGAATGAGGACCTTGCTTCACACCTGGCTTGGGTAAAGTACAACTTGTCAGAGCAGAAAAGATACTGCGGCTTGATAATTGCATTTTGCCACTACTTGAAAGGTCTGATTTCTGTAAAAAGGAAAGGAAAAAGTAATTTGTTCTTCATTCTTGCCTGAGAGGGCGTCCTGCAGCCAGGCACATCGATTGCAAAGGCACTATTAGTCTTTAAGAGGACCAGAATGAATTGTTTGGTATTACCCGAGCTCCTCAGGGTCTCAAGCTGGGATCAGAGCTCCAACGTGGCAGCTTCCGGATTGGCCACCGGATCTGGCATCTTTTCGGACCTTGATCTAAGCCGTGTTTCCTACCTAAGCAGCCACGACTCCAACAGGCCAGGCAATTTCATGGATATATGTGAGTAAGCGGTGATTAATTGTTACCTGTCCCTTCCCTCCCTTGGTGTACAGCCAAAAAAGGACCAAATGTGCTTTGCCGTATATTTGTCTTCCTGCCGTTTCTACCTAATACGCTCATATATGAGAAGGTTTGTGTAACATTTAGTAATAGAGTCTGAGATTGCTTGGAACACCAGGCAGATGGTTTCCGTGTGCGGGTCCTTGGGTTCTCTTCTGTCCTAAATTTCTGTCAACTTCTAATCTGTATTATTCTCTCATGTTGTAAACCTTTTCCCCCCAAATTCATAAAGTTCTATCAACTGCGTATATCACAAAGGAATTTATTAATATTTTGTTCTGTTTTTAAAAGATTGCCTTAGGCTGCAGTACAATTTGGGTATTTGGGAGTTTTTTTCCCAGACTATCTTGCGTGAATCATGTAGAAAAAAAAGTTGGAATGCTAATATACATACGTATAATAATATGTGTATGTATATACATATAATATACAGGTGGAGTGTGCTATTGCAGAATTCTGTAGAACTGACGTGGAAACCAAGGGTTTTGGCATGAAATATCTGCTAGCTTGATATCGAAGGGAAAGGATGAAGGAAGTAAGTTCTAAAAGAAGCCTGAAGGATTGAAGGGACTGAATACCAGTCTTTCAGCAGAGTCTGAGCCCAAGAACTGTCATCGCAGCGTTAGTGCACAAATTCGCACCGCATCAGGAATGCTGAGAGAAGTGTCCTTTATGTGAAGAGTGGCAGCAGAGCCCTCAGTGAAGGAGGAGAGATGCACTTCATGATCTTTCTTTTGTATTGAGATACCTAGGCCCATGTAGCAAAGGGAAAAAAAAACCCCAAACCAATATTTCAGATAGTCCCCTGGTTTGTCAGACAAAAACAGGTCAAGGCTACAATTGAGCCATGGTTGATCACACTCCCCTCTAATCCCCAGCTGTTTTCTTTCTGATAGATAAATATGTGTTTAAATAATGCATCCTGCCTAACTCGGTCAATTTTTTTTTTAATGTTCCCTTTGACAACCGAATGTTTCCATTATGCCCAATAAACATCTTGGAGACTGACCCGTTCCCACTTTAAATGCACATTAAGGCTGCATTTCCTTCGTTTCACCTTCCAAAGGAAGCAGCGCAGCTGTTCATTATTTGCAGCACTTACTACAAGAGACTCATTTTCAGGAGATAATTTTTTTTTCCCCTTAGAACTTCATAAAAATGTTTCAGTTCCTGACCACAAAGACGCCGTGAATGACTATTGCAGAGGAGTGCTGCGAGCTTTGATGTCAGAGCTGTTCTGCTGTAAAAGGGCACCGGAGTCTGTCAATGGCACATTCTTTTCTTCCATGGTAATGGGAAGTGACTGCGTTGCATTGTGCTATATTGTAGTCGGGTTTTGAAGCTGAACTTACTACATACCTGTAGCACAAAAAGGAAAAGGGTAACCATGTCAACCATTGTCCAGCTGGCAACCAGTACATGGCACTACTATCGTTCCCCGTCCCTCGTCATACCTTGGTAGGTTGTTTATAACGAGGAGCCGAGGGCTCTGAGGCTCTTCCTCGGAGCAGCGCGTATCGTGTCGAGGCGGTGAATAGCTGGTTATAATTGCTGTCTGCGTTTGTCTTTGCTTTTGTGTTTTGATGCGAGTCCAGGTACTTTATTCCAGGGGAAAGAATAGGGAGGGGACCAACCTAATTACTGGGGAACTAATGGATACTTAAATGACCTTCCCCTGGTTTTGTTTATGTGAGTGGGAGAGCAAACAGGCCGGAGAAAACGGCTGTATTTATCCTTTAAACTGAAGCGGCACCCAGAGTATTCAGTTTATCCCAAGGACCCCGTTTTTTTTGTCCCTGCTGTTAAGTAGTGTGTTTATTGGGGGGTTGTAGCAGAGGCTGCAAGTCTCACCGTGCCCCCAGCCCCGCTCGGCTGGGCACGGCGTGGGGCTGCAGGGAAGGAGCGGTCACCGGGACACTTACAGCGCCTTATAGGAAAGTCCTGTTGGTTTAATGAAAGTTAAAACCACTTGGATTTGATGGCGAGGAAATAAAAGGCTACCTGTTGGGCTGCAGAAACATTATAAGAGTTTCACTTTGCGGAATTGGAAGGCCATCCCTAATTGATTTAATGGCCCTTGACCTGCAACACTGTTTTAAGATTCTGAGACTTCTAGAGCTGCTTTTAGTGTGTCCCCCTCCCCCCCAGCAACGTCTTTTGTCCATATGGTCCTTTTGATTTGGGCCGTATCGCGCAACAGAGCCAGGTATCTACGTCCTAAATGAGCCATTTAGGACTTTGCCAAAAAGCCCAGTAGAAAACTGATGGATTAGGGAAATAATGCAAATATTAAGTATATGAAAAAAATTATTCAGGAAGGTGGTAACATCTCTATTAGACGTGCTGGATGAGCAGCAAGGCGAGTTCTCCTGCTGCCCGGTCCTGAGAACTGGCACAGGCAGCCCAGGGAAGAGCCGGAGCTGCCGGGGGTGGATGGGTCGTACCAGTCGCGCCGTCAGGAGCCTGCCCTTCTCGGCCAAGGCCGCGGGCGAGGGGCAGCAGGGCAGGAAAAGGCTGGAAGGAATATCCTCACAGAAAGGAAGCACCGGGCAAACAATGCCAGAAAACTGTGTCCAGGAACCCCGTGTAAATATTTAATTAATGTAGGAAACCATCACTTGCTTTGTTGGAAGAATATAACAATCAGCAAGCCACGGGGCCGGGGGGGGGCATTAAGGAGCGATAAATTATTATGGATGCTTCTAGATGTATCTGATAGTAGTTGTTAACCCCACCTGAGACCTGTCTCCCAATTTCTCTTAGAGACTGAAGATCCAGAGCCAGTTATCTGATGTTGGGCTAACAGCTTTCAGCTCCTCTTGTCTCTGTTTCCTTGTCCTTTTGCTAGGAACAGTTATATCAGTCTTTGTTAAACCCTTCGGTGTAGGTATTTAACTCTCCGGATTGCCTTGGTGGAGTTCTTTGACCTCTGTTTGTTTATCTATTAAGTGAGGGTAATGATAGCGCTCATCTCAAAGCAGCAGCGCAAGACTTATCTGAATAATGATTGCAGAGCCCTGGGATGAAAGGGGCAGCACAAGGGCAAACAACCGGGGTTTGTTCTCGTTACTACCATGATTTGACTTAGGAAATCGTGAGTTTCAGCGGCAGGCTGAAAACACGCTCTGTGGAAAATTTTGCAAAGCCTTGATGGGTGAACACTGATGGGTCTTGCTGCGAGTTGTGGCTTATCAGTAGTATTATCCATGTTTTATTTTGTGGAAGATACGTATGGAGTAGATCTCATATCGTGCAAGTCTCAATTATTTCTGATTGCCAAATGTAAACTGTTCTACCAGTGTGACGAGGATGGGTGATCATTTGGCTCCTGAAATACCCAGTAATCTCATGAACCCATTCTGTTAGTGATGGAAAAACACTATTATGTATATTGTTAAAGGATATGGAGAAATGGCCAGTGCTTTATGCTGTTTTTTACAGGGCTCAGATCATTGAGATAAATTGCCTTTCTTGTGCGCCGCGTTCATCTTCATAAACCTATTGCTATCCCTCATTTGCTCCATCCTTGTTTGGAGGCAGAGGGAAGGTAAAGAGTGTATCTTTAAGCAGTGTGCTCTGTGTTTCAGGAAGCTTGTCCGGTCCCCCTGGCGAGAATGAAAACATTCTTGGAGAGATTTTGCTTTGCTTTGCTTTCCAGAGGCCCTGTGGGCAGCACACGTTTGATCTGACCCCTTCTGCTTCTTGGAGGTTTTCACGCTGCTGGCGGTGAAAGCCTTCGGCGTGGAGCGTGTTCTCAAGAGCGTGCTCTGTGCTCTTGAGAGAGAAACCTTGGTGCAATAGCAATCCAATGTCTTTTCCACAATCTTTTATCTGTTTCCTGCCGCAATTACTGCGGGATCATTTTTTTTCCAGCCTTCCTCTTTCTGTTTGTTCACCAGAGAAGTGCACAGGCTGTGGCCTGGAGTCACAATGTCCCTTTTGTTCCCTTTTCAGTTTGGAGGGAAGAAAGGAGAAAGGAGCAGAGGGGTCTGAGCGGCCCTTGGGGCCGTGGCAGCCACGGGGAGATGCCTGCAGGACTCTGCTTTGCAGATGATCTCCAGCGCCTACCCAGTTTTTTGGGCTGCAGCTCCGATTCAGAAGGGCTCTGCAAAGAGCTGTCCTCCTGGTGTTCTGGGGTGCACCGAGGTCGCTGGGTGCTGCCTCTGGAAGGAAGCCCAGCAGGACCTGCTGAAGCATCCGTCTTTGCAGGCGCTGAGTTCTGTGAAGGCTTTGTTGATCTTGGATTAACTGTGGGCAAGTAAAGAGCTCGCAGAAGGAGCAGTAGGCGAACCTCTTCCATGGAGGTTGGTGGCATCACCTTAAGCTACAGCGTCGAAGGGAAAAACACCTTTAAACTGGGAGGTTTGAGTTCTGTTGTGCTGTCTTGGGACACCAGAGAGCTGAATCGCTTCCCTGGCTCCCAAAGGATGTATTTACGTTGGTGGTTTAGTTCTGATCAGGATCATACTTTCAACATGGGTTTTGAGATTATTCTCCCTTACATTGAACAACCCAGAGCAGTCATAGGCAACAGAGACTGAGTCTTTTTTGGGGGGTGAAGCTAAACCGGATCTGCTCTGAGAGTTTGTGGGTCCAGACTGGAGCTGGTTTGATGTCAGTCCTGTGAAATGTGTGTGTTGTGGACACTGTGTACTCGACAGCATCTCTTGTGCTCTGCAGATTGGCTCATACTGGGCTGTATCACTTACAAATATATACGCAGGCACGGTGGCCACATGATGAGGGAAGTCATTTAGGGATAAAAGATCTGTATTCATGTATTTAGCTCGTGGAAAAATCTGTCCCTCAATCTGTGCATCAGTTTAGAGATCTTTTTTCTTGTTTGCTATTTTCCTTTCTCCCACCCTTCATCTGTCGTGCCGGTCTGGAGTACGAGCTCTGCAGGGCAAGGACTCTTACTAAACGCACGAGCCTTGGTTACCACCGCACAGTTTCAGTTTTGGTCGAGGCCTCCAGGCACCGCAAATAAACAACAGATTTTGGGTGATGAGAGGCTTATTTATCTCTTTATACTTCTTTGCCCAATCTGTTTCACCCTTGTGTAATTAAGGGAGGGGATTAGGTCACGATATCTCACAGATGAACTAGGCGTTGGGTATTTATTTTAGGTGGCTGCAACTGGTAAAGACCCGTCGAAGGGAAAGATCCCGTGCAAGAGGTTCGTTAATGGTTACAACCCCATTGTTCTTCCCCGCAAGTAATGCATCGAAGTAATACTACACTCCGAAAAAGCTGTATTACTTACCTTTCGCTGGTCCCTTTCAACACACCGGCATTACCTTTCCCAAACAGAACAAGTTTAAAAAACATGAGAGTAGCTGGAAACCATTTGGCTCATGCTTGGCCGGTTGAGAGATTGTTCAAGCATGTTGCCTCTTGTTGACGTGAGCCGCAGATATTTCCAACAGCAGCTCCTTTGGTTTTCAAAATCTAGCTCACGGGGCAGATTTCATTTTCCAGCAGGATTCTTTGAACCTGGTGCTTTCCTTTTACACTCCATCACTACCGCTGTGCTCCAGCTTAAAACGGGCCAAGTGGGCAACAACGATTTTTTGCTTATTAATGTTCATTGCGTCAGAAGAGGTAGGAGCCCACTTTGTTTGGCTTTCCTGAAATGCCGGAGTCTGTACAGTGCAACTCGCCAGCAGGCACCAAAGTCCATGGACTCTACAGCCCTCTCCTGGCTGGATTTTATAGTGCTCGACTCGACAGGCGAGGCGCTTGGTTTCTGTTTCTCTGAATGTGTCTGAACAGGGGTTTTTTCGGTTGTTTTTTCAGAGCTTGTCTGAGGTTTCCGGTCAGATTTACACATCGCGATCTGTTTGCTTGTAATTACAGCTTTGGCTCTTGCCAGCTCTTGGAGATGGGAAAGCGGCGATGGTGACACGGAGCCATCCCAAAACCGCTCCGTCCTGCCCCTCTCTCCGCAGCGGCTCTCGGCTGGTACTTAGACATGGGACTTAATTAAGACGACTTGCTGCTTTCCATCTCCGCAGGCAAAAGGCAGCTTGGAGCATCTGTCCTTTCCTCAGCTTCTTAACCATCTTGACCATATAGTTTCCCTGCCAATTCTCAGCGTGTTGGCCCCTAAACCTTCATTTCTGACATTTCAGTGATTTTTTCTGTGTAGTTGCTGCACTCTCCTCTTAGGTTTTCCACTGGCTGTTTTCAGGATTTCATATGCAGTTTGTTTGGATTGTTTGTTTGTTTGCGCTTTTTTTTTTTCTTTGAATGCCATCCAGACATTCTTTTCTGCTTTAAAAGTGTCACTAAACTACTGTTGCTCAATAATTATTTCCATTGTTTTTGCTTTCACGGAGTAATTGAATTGATCCGCTTGGTTTTGTAGCAGCAAAAATTGCTAAGCCAAGAATATTTTCGAACCCATCTTTCTTCCAGTTTTCTCAGGGATTCTGAGTATGTCTTTGCTGATGATTTCCCTGCATATTATACAGCTTGCCCAGAGGAATGAAAAAGTCATTTGTTTTCTGTAGAGTATTAAAAAATAATGCTATCATTGTGAAATGCCCTTGCCTGCAATGCTGGACGGTCTTGCATTAATTTTCTGCTTGCTTGATCTCTGATGTACACAGGTTCTATAGAACATGACTGAAGCATGAACCCGTGTTTGTTATTAATTTGCTAATACTGTGTACTCTGCGAGCCCCTGCCCTGCCTTTGCGGCTCCTCCCGTTTGCCATTTCAGGAGGCTGTTGAGCAAAGCAGAGGCGATGCTGCTGCATCCCTCCTCTGCGCGTCCCCGGCTCCGAGAGGAGCAATGCCGGAATACGCTTGCCCTGTCACAGCAGAGGCAGGCTTTAGGAATACAATTCGTATCCAAGCTTTTTATGAGCTTTAATTGAAGTCCTCGGATTACACTGTAGTGTCTTGTTTCGACAGAGGTGGGCGGGGGGTGAGCTCCATAGTTGTAATATTTTTATAGCTCAGTAGAATGGTGGCCTCTGAGGTTCAGGTAGATTTTTTTCCCCTGGAGCTGAAAAGCTGAGCAGCATCACCCCTTGGCACCCCAGCTAAGGAGCTGAACGTGCTCTCCCATCGCAGTTTGTGTGTTCAGTGGGTTTGGCAGAGGAGCGGGGACGAGGCTTTATTCCCCATCTCCTCTAAACCGGGCTGTCTCCAGGGTCAGGACACGCTCCAACCGCTCTGTTTGACCTAAAGCCACCACCTTCGAGGAGCCCATCCGCCAGGTCCTTCGCAGCGTGTCACCCGCATCTGGGCAACCGCCTGCTGATTCTTCATCCTCATCCCTGAATTATTTTCTCTCAACCTAAAATAACCATTTCCCTCCAGCTCTGCTCTACTCTACCTTAACTTACGGTGCTGCAGGATGCAGAGACTGTTCTGTCACCTTTCAGCGAAGACGGTGGGTATATAAATCCTCGCCCCAATATGAGTCATGTATCGGTACCTTTTGGAAACTGGGGGGCTGCAGTTCCCTCTTGGCGTGGGCGCGTTGCTCCCATCAGCGCTAATGGAAGTGACATACGCACATCAGGAGGGGAAGCCGTCCCTTCTGCTAGTGGATTAACGTTCTCGCCAGTACGTTTGTGCCACCGTACACGCTGATTTCTCTGCTAGGAGACAGTGGAGGCAATTAAAATCTTGTAATTTCTCCTGAATAGAATCCTGCTGAGACATTCAGTATAATAGGAGCTCCCTCCCGTGTCCAAGGAGGTCTGGAGTGCCAGCGGTTTCTTTCTTCTCTCCCATCAGAATGAATTTATCTCACTGTTTTCTCAGGAGACATGAATAATTCCTTGAACCTGTGCTCAGTTTAAGGTCATGATGCTTTGCTTGCTTCTCTTCTTTTAGTTTAAGGCATTCCTGGCCAACAGCTCTGGATGTTGATAGCCTGATGTAGACCATCTGATCCCCACATCAGGTGAAACAGTAACTTGAGCATCTTTTTTCTTTATTTTTTTTTCCACCAGTTATTCTTTTCTTTGGCACTCATTTTCTGTAAAGAAGGAGTTCTTCAAATTGTCTTGAGATGACTGAAAAAAAACCCCAAATGATCTACTGTCTCAGGTCAACACCATAATTATTGACAGAGGAGGAGGACTCTGTCGTGTTATAGCTTGTTGGGGATGCAGGGGCTGGATGCTATCTGTGTATTTAATATTTCCCTATTAAATGCAACTAGTGACAATTATAAATCTGCCTCTAAGCATATTTTTTTTTTAATCATAAATGGGTTGAGACAGTCATCTGACTCCAGCCAAAGCCTTTTGGGTATAGGATAACTAGACAACATAGAAGGAAAAATTTCCATTTCTTTTCTCGGTTTGATGAGGCACCCAGCATCCCTTCCTTCTAGCAGTGGTGTGGGTCTTAATCATAAGCCATCATGTCGCCTTGTTTGTACCTACTCATGTCTTAAGGACAAGCTATTGTGCAATTTGAGTCACGTTTCTCCAGCTTTAGAAAGTACGTTTTGGGTCTCTTGATGTACAGAATCCGTGCACAACTTCAAATAGTATTTAAAAATCTTCAAAGCAGCCATTTCTGGATAGCTCTTTTGCACACTATAAATCCTAGGCAGATCTAATGAAAAGGCAGTATTTTAATGCGAGACAAAGACTTATTTCACTCATTCTCCAGTGCCTTCATTTGTCACTGTGGCAGCAGCATTATCAGATGTTCATATTAAATACTGTACTTATTTATTGTGAGAAATGGATGGAGCAGGTTGCCATCTTCACGATCGCTGCATGGAAAAACAACTCTTACCTTTTCCCTTATTGTCATAATTCTTTTTCGACAGGCGCAATGTGCTCGGTTTCCCAAATGCTATGCCGGACCTAAGGCCTGTGAGGATGCTTCAGGCTCTGAAATACCTCGGAAGGTCCAGGTCCAGAACATTTCTGGCCTGAAATGGCAGCAATTTAGAAAAGTGAGCTGAAGCTGGAAGTGCTGGAGGTCAGGAAATGCTCCGTGGAAGTTATTACCGGCTTGTTGACCTGTGCTCTGCTCTTTCTTCTTGATCCCTTGGAGCTGTGGCTAGATGGACCTCTGACTTGTCCTCATACGTTACGTACAAATGATCTACGCTTTGTGGCTCTTAATGCAGTGCATAGGGGGTAGAAATTCCTGGTGAAAACATGGCTTTTCAAAGTGTCTAAAGGAAAGCTGAGGTGCCTTAAATGAGACTACGTGTTTGAAACCAGGTGTATCTAGGCACCCGAAGAGATGGAGTGGTTCCCAAAGGGTTTCTTTCACATCTAGGTAGGTAACTGCTACACCGTACTCCATCGCTTCTGCCTTAATCTTCTGTCCTTAAAAGCCTTTTTGAACCATGAGGCTTCCATCCCTATTGAATTCTATAGGAAATTATCCTCATAGCACTGAAAGCAATATTAATGGCTTTCCAATTAGAATATCTAGATAGTTTGTTTATTTTATCGGCCAACCACGGCGGAAAATCGAAGTTTACTGTGAATCTCATTTTAGGTTTTCCATCAGTGGGCCTTTTTGTCAGGAGCCAGATACTCTGGAAAAAAAACCCAACAAACCCACAACAGATAAAGCGATTTAAAAGAAATATTTTGCCCAAGGAGCAATAACAAGGCTTAGAAGGCTTTCTGGGAGTTTCCTTTAGGGAAACCTTTTCATTTACTGATTGAAAGATGAAATCAGCCCATAGAGGGAGCAGTGGGGTGTGCATGATTTTTCTCCTGATCTCTAGAAAAGCACACTTAGAGAGTCCATGGAGAGGTTCGGTTTTAAAGGGAAAGGCATTTGTGTGATTGGATGGAAGGATTAGGAAGTTTATCTGTCGGGAAGGAAAGGAAAGCTTAAAATCCAGTTCACAGTGTCAGTAGAACTGACAAGGTCATGTTATATAGGGGTTTAAAACATGAAATACACTCTGCAGGGATGACTCAATAACTCCTAAAATTCTGTCTTTATGGTATACCCTGTATAGCTTCTAGATGGTTTAAAAAGTTGGTGAGTCAATTAATGCCACTTAAGAAATTAATAGATATGTTTTAATTAACTTTGTTTCATAAAAAAATCAATCGATTTTGTAGAGTATTATATAGTCCCATATATCCAGAAGTTGCTTATTAACATGACATATAATTTATTAGGTTAATATGCTTACAATTATATCTAATACAATGGTGTTTAATTCCTCTAGTTATTAACTATCAGTTAACTCTTTATGAACTATAAACAGACCTTTAGTAGGACATGCAGAAGTAACTGATGGCAGCACTGTCTTATGCCCTGCGTCTCCTGTCTCTTGTTTCTCTCTCTTGTTTCTCTCTTTTTTATACTAAGACCTGTCTTCTCAAAGTCTGTGGCAATTTTGGGTTCCCATTTTCCTAGAAATACAAGAATTGATTAGGATTAATGACCCACCTGTCAGTTCTTTATAGTATTTAGGCTCCAAATTTCCACTGATACCAACTTTTTCTACTAGGACATGATCTGAGACCTGCCAACCCACAACCTTTTATCTCCAGGTTAATTTTTGATAAAGGCAAGGCTTCCATTCCTTATGTTGAAGAAACCATCCTGGGCCCCATCCCCTACAGCCTTCAAAAGATTTTGGGCTTGATTTTAAAGAGCTGGATTTAATCCTTGGATCTGGTTGGCAGAGCAGTCTTTGTCCTGGCCGCTCTCCGCTTGTTCTGACAAGGAACTGCAGTCTGCAAAACGCCCCATCGGCGTAGCCCAAAGCCGATTCAGCAGCTGGAGTTCAGTGGCTGGCAGGACATAATTCCAGCTGGACCGAGGGGATCCAGGTCTAAATGGATGCAGAATGCTCCTAAGATCGGTTTGTAGGACGATTACGGTGGACATAAGCATAAGACAAGGAAAAAAAGACTGCAGAGAAGTGAATCGAAGGAGATATTATGCTTTATTTAGAAGAAAAGCTCTCTTGGTACAACACTGTGACTTAAGAATTTACATGCAAGTTTGTATGTGTGTGTATAAGAACGGAAGAGATTAGGAGCTAACAATATTACCCATCGCCATGGGATGGGGAACATCCCTTCTGTGGATGTTTAGCACTATGTCCTTGATTTCTCTGGGAAAACTGGGAGATACAGAGTTGGTTCTTGTGGCAATGCTAATAATTTCGGGGCAGCGGGCTCAGTACCGCGTCGCGTGGGACCTTGAGCTACTGAGCGAGGCTTCCTCCTTCTCCCTCTTCTCTCCCAGGGCGAGCTGCAGAGAGCATTAATCTGATTTGGTTAGATAGAGGAGGCAAAGAAGTGGGTTTTGTCTGGAGCAGGAAGGAAATTGAACGTGAAATTATGGGATTGTGGGAATTGCACCTACAATTCAAGCTACCAAAAGACTCTTGCTCAATGCTTCCTGCCGAATGTAGGCACACCAACCTCAGGCAGAGTTCCCAGTGGGAGCTGTACCTCTTAGAAAACCTGGGCTAATTAAAGGTTTTGAAGACCTGCACTTAAAAATCAAGTTGACCATTTTCCTGAAATGCTCAGATGTCACACAGACAACCTCAGTAAAAACAGTGCTCGTAAAAAAGCTCGTTCTGCCTCATACCTGAGCACTCAGACTTCTGAGGTCTGACTTCTTTAATAAACGAGATTTGGGGGTTTTGTCAATACGAGAATTACCTGAATTTCAGAACAAAAGGCTTATTTTAAGAAACAGCCAGGCACTTTTGTGTTTGTTCCAACTGGAAACAGAAGAGGACACGTCCCCATTCATGTTTCAGAACTGGCTTCGGTGTCTGCGTTTGTCCCCTTTAATGGGTTTGGTAGGAAGCGTATGATTGTGCAGTTTCCTGAGTGGGAGCGTCTTTCTGAGCTGACTCCAGAGGGATGTTCCAGGGTTGTTAGCTGTGATTTTTCAGCAGCGTGAAATCCACTGAAAGTGTTTATACCAGCTATATCTGCCTAATGTGCCTAATCAATCTATCTCTAAGGTGAAGCTGTGTGCGCCGCTAATCGTAGCGCCATGATAGTATATCTTGCTTATTTTTACTCTAAATTATGATAGGGTTTGAAATGAACCCTGAATTTGATTTATCAACAGCCATGATGCTAATTCAGCAATGAAGTCGTGGTGTTCTGAGACTAAATATTAGCACTAATGAGAAAACATAGCTTCCATATTTTGTAATTTTGAGTTTCCACTACATATGGACAACTTCTAAAGTTGCGTGTAATTTAATCATGTTATCATTAACTAAGCGACTGTTTACACATAAATCAGTTTACCTGGATTATAGAGAACCAGCCAAATGTGAAACCAGATGATGTTCAACTGCCTGAGTACATTCGTTCTTCAGTTTTGTTTTGTAGAAGGAGAACGCATCTCATGCGAGCCAGCAGTGGTTGCCCTGTCGTGTTTTCCGTCGGGATGAATGGGGCACGTCTTTAGTTTTAAAAACAGAGTGTTCCTCCTTGAAAACAGAAACAACAGAGTTGAAAATGTATAAACCGCAGCGTCTAAGCAGCGAAAGGCCAAGGTACCCAGCCTGAGAGCGCTGGGACAGCCTGGTTCTCAGAAAGTACATCATTTCTGTCTCCATCACTTCTGTCTCCGGGCTCCAGGTTTTAGGTCCTTGCCAAAGCAGTTAATCGTCTGAGGATGCCGTGACAGTTCGTGCTCTTATACCGTCCTCCTTTCAAGGAAAAAATACAAAGCACGCTCCATCCCACCGTGGAATTCCCCCCCAGAAACTGTGCTGGGCCTGTCAGTCCTTCCTTGTATCACATTTCTCTCCTCTCACTGATAATTCTGGCACTGCGAGTCACTTAGACATCCACGGCCTTTCGTGTTTCTCAAGATGGAATTTCCTCCTCTGCAGGATAACGAATGGTGGGAGATCCTTCTTCAAAATTGAGCATAAAGAAAAAACTCGCAACGTTTCCGACAGGGAATAGATCTGTTGTGAAAACCTGCGTTTCCAAAATTTGATTTAACAGTTTACCAGGAAATAATTTCAACCTGAGCCTGGTAGTGATTAGATCTTGCCGAACTGCAAGCGATTCTGGGGGAGAGTTAATCTCTGCCCGATCCTCAGCTGGTCTTGACTGCGATAAGTCTGTTGCTGTGAGCACGGGAGAAAATACTTCGGCAGGAATATGCAGAACGGGGGATTCTGTTAAACTCTCTTGGCGTTATTTGATAGTGTCATACCTTAGAGTTGATATCGGGGCTGAATTTCAGGTTGCCTGAAGTTCCCTGCAATTAAGAGCGGATGAAGGTGTTGAGCGTACTGTGAGAGACGGTAGAGAGAGAAATGTATTTTAGGAATAAAGTCACTTGATATGCACTTAGGCCCCAATCCGATATTCTTTAAAGCTCACGAGGTTCAGTGGCTACGTGGTAAGGTTTCACCTCCACCGATAAACTTTTCAAGTTCCAGAATAAGGATTTTTATTGCTATTTTGGTAAAAAATCTAAGTTTTAATGGCTGCACACAGGAGAAGCAGAAGTCTGACCTGAATTCTTATAATTGTATTTTTTTTAGTAGAACTTTCTTGGGTAATAATAATCAGAAGCATATAGAATAAGTTAGCTCATTTACCTCCCAATAGTTCTGCTGGTAAAATTCAATGCAGTGTAAAA
>VXBO01010961.1:246929-262813 GCA_013400135.1 Rhinoptilus africanus | reverse complement strand
AAAAAAAAAAAAAAGAAGTAGTTAAACCACCTGAATTGGGATGTGGATATGTGTATTTGCGTGTTGGAATGACTCAGGGTTTAACTGAACACCGTTGCTGGACGTCAAAGGAAAAACTGGCAGGGAATGTTGAGAAATACCTTTTTAATGCAGGTCAGAATTTCACTGAATTTCAGGAAAACTGGAGTTACTCCAACTTGTTTTGAAGGGAGTTGTTATTCGGCGGCGAGGCTGGTGAGCTGGTAACCTCTCCAGCGTCAATTCGACTGCGAAAGGGAAAATTTGCATTCTTAAATTCCCACCGCTAAATCTTTTATCTTCCTCCCGTAGCTGGGGATTTATGTAAATTTTGCTTGTAATAGAACCTTTGTTTGAAGTGCGTGCCTGCTAAGATGCAATGTTTATTGCATTTAGAGTGAAGATCTACAGAGGTGTGGACTTCAGAAGCCCATGCGAGCTAACTAATCCCGCTCATTAGTCCAAAACCCACGTGAACCCTTACAGTGCTTGTAAGACAATAAGCTCCTTGCGTAACGGAGTCGTTGCTTTCCTCAGAGCACGGATTCATTCATTGGCGTTAATCAACTATCTGCAACACTGGATAGGCAGGGTCCTCTCTTATTATAAGGCCACAAGATGTCCATCGCATGTACATCAACAACTTTGGAGTGCNCTAACCATTCTGTGATTCTATAGTCTTCCTGTTGATGGGGTTGTTTTTTTTTTCCTACTGCAAAAAGTTTTATTCCTTCAAGCAAGTATTAGGCAGTGTCACTTTTAAAAATTAAAATAGAAATTATTCAATAAGTGCCATGAACAGACACCTCCATCATCTCCTGTTAAATGTCTTGGCATTCTGTGTCCCACCCCTGAGCTCCACAAGCTGCTCCGGACTGTGCTGGCATGGAGCATCCCTGGGAGTGACCACACGAAGCCAAGAACTGAATCAGATGTTATGACAGATTATATGAAAGAAAGAGCTTTCTTTTGTATCTGTTGTGTTTCCATGTGAGCAATCTTTATCTTCATTTACCACTGAACTTCTTCCAAGACTAAATTTACAGAATTTTGTTGCACAAATGGCTGTGGTTAGTGGCAGCGGAGTGGCACGGAGGAGGCAGCAAAGGACACCGCCGTAGAGGATCCCAGGTCTCTTCTTGGCTCTACCTTTGCTTTGCTGCCAGGCAAATTCTCAGCCCGACTCCCACATTCCAGCCGGTGAAAAAGGGTGTCATCCATGGAAAAGGCCTGGAGATAGAGATGAAAAAAATCCCAGTGTGTATGTATTTAATGAAGTGTTTTGTGATTTGTTTGGATTTTTTTTTGCTCTAGTCATCTGCTTTCCACCTCTTGGAGGCCACGGCAGCTGAAGGGTCCCAGCCGAGGTTGGAGTTGAGTTGTTTTAGTCCCTGCACAAACGGCCTTTGCCTCAAAGAGCTCCAGCCTCCAAGGGCAAGCAGGGGCAGGACTTAATCTCATTTTCCAGCTCATAAAATGACTTGTCCAAGGTCACATCTCTCAGTATCTCAGACGTTACTTCCATAACAATAGTTATTTCAGAACCCTGAAGCCAAAATACTTACAAGATTAATTTTTAACAACTTGGATATTCTTGAATATGTTTTATTTATCTCTGAATCAGAAAAAAATATAATAGTATCACTTTGTCCAATTGCCCGCATTTGCCATAGTTTCTACAGTCAAGGCTGCGTCTTGAAAAAGCTTTGGTGGGGCTGGGTTTCATGTACGGTCATTTCACTGTAAATAGAAATGGATCCCTCGTGACTTTCTGGAAATGCAACGTTATGTATAAGAGTAGTTTCAGGCAAGGAAAGGACACTCCATTTTGGGGGGACAGGCCTCTGGAGGCTTTGAGGTTGATCAGGAAGGTTCTTTTTTGAGTTGTTTGTGTGATTGTTACCTCAATTTTAGTGGCATCACAGGAACGAAACTGAGGGGATGGGATTGTTGGTATTTTTTCATTCAGTCTTTACTGGAGGTCCCTCAAGGATAATGCTTCTTACAGGTGTTTGACTTGATTTATTTATTTTCTTTTTTAAAACATCCTTGGTGAGATTTAGGACCCGAAAGAGGAATACAAAAGTCTGGCCTGAGGACAGGGAGGTGCAAATCCACTGTTGGGCTTCATTATCCTAGAAATCTTTTCTACAAATTAATTCCTTAATCCCATGGGTTGCCTGATATACCTATTTTATTGTCTTTTTTACACTGACAAAGAGTATTCATCTTCCCTGCCCACATATTGGCACAGTGACCCTTATTAATATTATTTCACGCATACTCAGACCCGGCTTTTATGTGAAAACAAGCAAGAGATTCCCTAAAACTGCTGAGAAACAGTTGCGAAGGAAGCGTGCTTATCCCACCGTTCAGGGCTGTTGTTGAGATCCTGATCCTTTTGACTCCAGTTTGGAGAAGGGGAGAGAACGAGCAAAGGATGCTGCCCACAGGACGCGGGTGGTTAATGTACTGTGTATTATTGCTGTAAAGCCGGGACCTCAATCTCTCAACTCTCCAGAACACAAACAGTCCTTGGCTTTTATAGAATCATAAAGAGCCGCCTTAAAGGCTGAGGACAAATTCAAGCCCTGATACGAATTGGCAAAGATATTACCGAATCCAAAGGGAGTTGCAGTTTCTTGCACTGTGGCTGAATTTGATCCACAAGCGAACACAGTTGTCCCATCAAATTCTACCGAGCAGCTTGTCGACTGCGTTCCTGCCATTCAGCTGTCACGTAAAATGACGTTTTCAGCTGAATTCCAGCTACTGGAAGAGTTTTGGAATCCCTCCAGCGTTCTGCGGAGAAGCAGGGGGAGGAATCTAACCGCTCAGGAGATCCAAAGGCAGGAGGAACTGTAACCCTGCAAAACTTATAATTAGTCTTAATGCCTTTGCTTTTTTTTTCATACCTTTTTAAATGAAGTGTGCCGTGCAGTGGAAATTTGTGATAAATTTGCTCCGTAGTCTTCAAGTTCGGCACGGAAAATAAAAAGGCATTTGTTACAAGATTGAATTATATGTAGGCTATTTCCAGCTATAATGAGCTCAGGTTTTCTTGCAGTATTAGAATAAACTCTTGCCTCTATCTCCTGCAGCGTGTGGGTTTTTTTCCCGAAGAGCACATTTCTTTCTACTTGATCCGCTCGTCTCTTGCAGATGATAAAATTATCTGCAAAAGATTTGTATCTGATGTTGTGCCGTAAATTGTATTTAGTTGTCGGATTAACATTTGCAAGCGTAGAACATTTATGGGGAAAAGAAGAAAGTGGGGGGCTGGCCGTTTCTGAGTATTTACATGAAGAGAGATGGGATTCAGGAAAGATCTCGCAGAGTTTTCAAATACGTGAAGGTTTTTACAAGGCGTGGATCTGCTCCGCTCCAGCGAGCCATCAGTTGAGGCTCTTTGATGGTGTTTCTCTTAGTGAGGTTGTAAGATAAAGAACCCAGGAAATCGTGACCTTGGGCAAGCAGCTTTGTTGCAGAAGAAATAAACACGCGTTCCAGCTGTGCTGAAAGCTCCCCGTGCTGGCAGCCAGGTTTTCCAGTCCTTTGACGTGCTCAGGTTGGTCTGAGCTTTGTAGAAATGCTCAGCGCTGGAAGAAGGGCCAGTTTTTAAGAGGTTTGTATTGCTAGTAGCTTCCAGTTCACCCTTCACAGCCGGATTGTCCAACGGAAGTTAAAACTCAACACAAGAGACCATTTTGAAAATCTGCCTAAATGGAAAGTAGCCCCTTCTAATCTGGCTTCACCGCGCTGCAAAGGGCAGAGCCAGTCAGTGGTTAGGTAGGCTTTCGGCAGATGTAACGGTCATCCACAAGTAGGAACCCACTGGTTAACGCCAACGTAAGCACTTCAAGATCATCTCCATGTGCTACAGACAACCTAGAAGCATCAAAGGTCTGTCTTGCCGCAAGAACTGTGCGGAGCGGAGCCATAGGATGAGAGGGAATGGTTTTAAACTGGAAGAGGGGAGATATAGATGAGATATCATGAGGAAATTCTTGGCTGTGAGGGGGGTGAGCCCCTGGCGCAGGTTGCCCAGAGAAGCTGTGGCTGCCCCATCCCTGGAGGGGTTCAAGGCCAGGTTGGACGGGGCTTGGAGCAGCCTGGGCTGGTGGGAGGTGTCCCTGCCCAGGGCAGGGGTGGGATGGAATGGGCTTTAAGGTCCCTTCCACCTCTGTGGTTCTGTGATTCTATTAATGTGGATTATGCTGAGCACCCAGTGGGTTTAAGGCTGCGTTGCGATGGATGATGTACAGATGCATGCCTAAGCCCATTATTTACGCATTTTTCTCTCTCGATCTCTTTCTCTGGTGCAGGTTCCTCACCACATGAAGACTTTACCCTACTACAGTTACGACCAACCAGTGATCGGATACTGCCAAGCTCATAAGCCTCTCCATGTAAATAAGGGGTACGATACCATGTCCCGGGAGCAGGCTGAGACGACCAACCTGGAACTCAGTCGAGACCACAGCTTCATAGCGACAATCGCGCGTTCGGCTGCTCCAGCCATTTACATTGAGAGAATACCAAACTAACGATGGCGACGGCTTCTTCGGGGCGGAGTGGGGAGTTCTTCTGAGGGACCTTTCAGCTCAGAAGAGACCAAGGCAAGAAACTAAAATCTACCATTCCAGTTACAAATGTTCCAACAAAGGGAAGGGGATAAAGCAAACTCCGCAGACTGTGGAAATGAGAACTTCAGGATTTTCTTTGCTTTAAACTTTCAAACAAATTCCTCAATGTAAATATTAAAGAGAGATTGTCAAGTTCTTATTAAAAAAAAAAAATAGATTTCACTCTAGCTACATAAAGGGATGGATTAAGAGTTTTGTTTGTATATTTGATTTTTCTACATTGCACGGTTCCAGGGAAGGAGAACCACAGGTAAAACATAAAAGGGGCTGGGGAGGGGAAGGGTTTGGGTGGGGTGGGTCAGCCATGTTTCTTTATTGAGTGTTTATTACTCTTCAAAGATTTGTTTAATATTTTTGTTCTTTTTAAAGAAACAAAAGATAGGTATCTATTTTCTTTTTTCTTTTTTTTTTTTGTTGTGGTTTTTTTTTTTTTTTTTTTAGTGGTCGAGCGCTAATATTTCAGACTTCAGACATGGGCATTAAAGCTTATGTTGAACCAAAAGGACATTGGCAATTGATGCAGCAGAAACAAAGAAACTTGGGTGCATGTACATTTAAGACACAGGCTGTACACTACGGAGGGTGCTTTTGATTTTTCCTATCTTCATTGTGCTTCATTGTTGACACTATAATTACTTTTCGGGCTCTAAAAATGGGGAAAACATGCAACGGAGTTAACGACTCTCATATATACAGTCCAGCGGTGCTTGTTAAGCAAAATTAATGGACGTTTGGGAAGCAAAATGGAAGTGATGTGCTTGAAATGGATCAGAAGGAAAATCTTTTAAAGCAAGAGTATTTGGTGAAACTCACTGGCTGACACAATTTCTAAAACACAGGAGAATGTGTAACATTGGGGTTTTGTTTTTTTAATTAATTATTATGATCAGTTAGTTTTTGTGTAGTTTTTATCAATAAAATGACAACAACAAAAAAAAAGTGGTGGAAAAAATAAACATATTATTTTGTGGTTGGGACACCACAGACAAGTTACTGTTTGAATGGTTTCTCTGGCTGTGTGACACGGTGACTCGATGGACTAAGGGACGAAGCTTTGTCCTCTTTCACCTCCATCTCGCCCCTTAGGAGGAGCTCAAGGAATTGTTTTGAGGTTTAAGAAACAATTAGAAGTAGTCTGAAGAAGCTCAATTTATTTGGCTTCTCTAAGAAAAGATGAAGAGGTGATTTGATCAGAACACCTATATGGGCCTGGAGGGGTGGGGGAAATGGGTGAAGAAAGTTTTTTTCACTAAAATTTTTCTTTTTTTTCTTCTGTCAGAAGGCAGGCTTTTCAGATGCAAACCGTGAGCTGAAGATAAACCAGTTCAGATTAGAACATAAGGTATACATTTTTAACAACAATAATACAACAACGGGGTTTAGGACGTAATGAACTTCACAATTGTTTCAAGTATCTGTATCGGGTGTTTTTATGACATGTACACTTGGCCACAAAGTAAAGGCTTAATGAATTTCTAGAAGTGACGAGTCTTGTATCAGATATACGATATTGTATTTTCCTCTGTGTTTCTCACCTGAAAAACTGATGTATTTTTCTCTGAAAGGAAAGGAGGAATATGGATGTACGCATTCTGTGCGCTAGGCAGCTTGCAGGGAAACATGGACGTGCAAAGTCAACTTGATGCGTTGCAGGTAACGTATTTAGAATTAAGCGTTAGACAGGAAATGAAAGGAAAATGGAGTGAAAGGCTAGGGGATGAGTTTACAGCCACCTCTATTAGACATCTTGATATCTGTCAGCTTTAGCACGCTGCAGGCAGAGGGAGAAAGCTGCGCGAAACGCTTCTTTCCTTCAAATTGAGTTTAAAACATTGACCCGCAGCCTATTGAGCTGAAAATGGAAGAACTCCCATTGATTCCGGTGGGCTCCGTATCAGCGGTAGAACACATTGCAGTAGGCATCAGAAGTGTAATGGCATTCCCGTGCTCCTAAAAGATGAGGATGGTGATGTTTTTTATGATAAGGTTCATTAAAGACAGTTGTATAATTCTGGTTCAGTTTTTAAGAGGGCAGTTACGTATCTGCCAACCTGATACTAACGGAAGCAGAGAGGGAAATGTCAGGCGGGAGTACTTGTTGTCTTTTTATATGTTTTTTTTTCTTAAGCCCCCAGCTGCCGGGCTCGTGTGACTATCGGAGAATAGCTGTTTATTTTTTAAATTCTATTTATAATCTTCATCAATGCCATTTCCCTACGCGCTTTGAGGAAAAGCAACTTTGTAGCTACTGTAAGGTTAAACAAACTCCCTTTTTTATTTTCCCCATTTCAAAATCCCTTTTAAGTTTAGCAGTGCTTTGAGGGATGTTTGGAATTGGCGTTAGACTGAGATTACAGATTTTGTTTGCCATTATTGGGAATTGTGCTGCCTGAGAAGAACAAAATATACTACTGTGTGCACAATCTTCCAGATAAATTCATGCTTTTCTGCCTCAAATGTTGCTGGGTTTCTGCTGTTTATACACTGATGCCAGTTTGGGCAAGAACCCTATAAACTTTTCTTTGTATTCTTGACAATTAAAGAGGTAATGTGCCAAGAATGTTCTGAAGACATGAAGTTATACCTCGCTTAAGTGCTAAAGGTCACAAAGAGCTAAATATTTATGTTGTGGATGCTTTAAATCAAAGCAGAAGTCATTGCCGCACGTACTGAGCTACCTGAAGTGGTGTTGGTTGGGGTGATCAAACAAAAAGGGCTCGATACAAGCCTGTTTGGGACTCTAGAGGTAACAGAAATTGAAACTTAAACTACAGTAGCTGCAATTAAAGCCAAAGAAATTTGATAAAAAAACTTGCTCTTCACTTGTGGTGCAAAAAAACCCCAGAGCTGTAATGACTTTCATTTCCAGTCCTTTGTTATTTCCTATTTGGTTTGTTTGTTTTTAAAGTGTCAGTTCCTGGAATCATGTGATTCTGTTACAACTTCAGCTTAAAAATGTGCCCAAACTCTTCTTAGGGAAGGTCTTTCTACTCCTCTTCGTGCAGTTCTTGAGAGGGAAGTGACTGCTCTGGAAGGGAGGATGGAGCAACCCGCCGGGTGTCCAGGTAAGAGCCAAGAAATACAAACTAATGATTCTCTAACGATTACTAATAGATGGGGCCTTAATGAGGAGAAGTCCTTACTCGCCATTTGCTTGTGATGGCATCTTTATGGTCCTTGCGCAGTGTCTGAGTGCCACCGAGCTCCCAGAGAAGGAGCCGTCTTGCTGCGAGAGCTCACGGTTGTGCGGAATCCATACAAGCAAGGGGGAAAAAAAAAAATCCGTCTGACCTTCAGACCAAAGCTGTTGAACTTTGTGCTGTGCAAAAGACAACAACTGATGTGACCAAATAACAGGTTCTGAAAGACTTTGGGAAAAAATGGACTGCTGCCTGTCTCTCTAGCTAATAATTGTCTTGCAAATGTCAGTAGGGCACTGAAATTATACTGTCCTGATAACGCTGTGGGTAGGATCTGCCACCGAGGAAAACGAACCTGTAAAAGCACTCGGCCACTCGGAATTATTTCCAAGGCTGGCAATATTTTGCTCTGAGTTTTAGAAATCTTTTGGAATAAGCTGCCCTTTTCCGTAATGAATTGGAAGTGTTCTGAAGATTGATAAACACAATTTTATCTTGACTCCCCATTGGAAAAAGTCCCTGAAGGATTTTGGCACGTTGTATATGGGAAATCGAGGTATTTTTAAGCTGCATGAAGATTTAATGTATGACATAGTGAAGGGAATTAATTTTTAGGTGTTTCCAGCAATTGGGCTCCTTCAAATGTCACTACTCGCTTTTTTTTAAACCAATATGAAGGAGGGGGGGGGGTGATACGGCTATAGGTGCATCAAGCTGGAACCGTGCCTTAAATTAAGAAAAAGCAATTACCTGTCTGATATTATTGACCATGTGCAATTGGAATGCCTTCCCCATAACATGAATAGTAATAAAGCAGGCTCTGACAGACTTTTAAGTTTGGGCTTGTGAGAGGGCAAGGATTAAAATCTCTCCTTGCTCCCCAGAAAAGAGGGGGAAAGACAGACGTCAGGGACAGACAACGTGTTCCCCAGTGCCCCACGAGAGCAGAAGGTGTTGTTCTTGATCGCCATAGTCCTGCTCATCCCTGGAAAGATGAGGTTTGATTATTCTTGTTTTGACAAGTGTAATTATCAATGGCAAATGAGAATAAACCAGCCCTTTGCTTAATCATCCAACCAACCTAGTGCCATACTGGTAAGAGTTAAAAAGAAAGGCGTAAGTAGATAAGTCAAATGCAGAATAAGGAATCATACAATCATAGGAACCCAAAAGCACAGCAGTTTGGGGTCCTAAATGGAGCCAAATATTCCTTCGTTTGTTTCTCGTGCAGTTATTCCACTAGTACTTAAAGCCCATTATTTGCTTTGATGCCCTGGTGACTGGTGTTTTAATAATATGGGGGCAGGTTAAAGTAAATTAGTCTACAGAAGAGAATTATATCAGTCATTACTGGAGTCAAGGGATACATTATACCTTTGTCGTTACTGTGCTGAGACATATTCTAGTAAGGCAAAAATAAAACTACATTTGAGGCAGGCAGATCCCATGGTTCTCTCCGACAAAGTCGCTGCCAAGCAGCCCTCCCGTGCTGGCTCAGCACTTCTGAGGTCTTCAATGAGCCGCAGAGACGGACGGGAACATTATCTGCTCGCTCCGAAGACATGATGAGCTTTTGTGGCCCTAAGATACATCACCCGAGGCTGTTATTTAGGTGACTTTAAAAATTAAGTGAGAAATATATACATAACTTCCTGTTTGGTTTTGTCATATGATTGAATTATAGGTAAGACAAGTTTTCTAAATAGCTACAAATAAGCTGCTGAGTGCATTCACAGTTCTTTTAGTAATTTTTGGACTTTTTTTCTCTAGGAAGTATCCAAAATTGGGCAGTAAAGGAAGAGAGTCGTTCCAAACTCGGTAGCAGCTGAAACATTGTGCGTCTGCAAGGCAGCCTTGAGTAACGCAGGAGTTAGCACCTCTCAGGGAGACAAGGTGCCAGTGATGAGCTGCCACCTGGCCAGGTAGTAGATCTTATTCCTGTTGTGTTCCTGTGGACACGATGGCGAAAGACCTTGTGGTTGGTGAAGCAATGGCTTTTAAGACAGCTCATTGCGCTGGGGACTGCAGGAGCTCCCAGCCGTGTAGAGCTGGGTCTTTTTGACTCTGGTGCTGCTTTATGATATGAATCACAGAATCACGGCATCCTAGGGTTGGAAGGGCCCTCTGGAGATCACCTCATCCAACCCCCGGCCAGAGCAGGGTCATCCAGAGCAGGGGGCACAGGAACGCCTCCAGGCGGGTTGGGAATGTCTCCAGAGACGGAGACTCCCCCACCTCTCTGGGCAGCCTGTTTCCTTCCTAACTGTTAGTACGTCCTGTTTAAATTGGGAACTTTTCAGGACAGAGCCTGCATCTTACACCCAGCATTTTGCACCAGGGCAGCCTTGGCCTCAGTGATAACTCTTGGTGCAAGTGGAATAGAAGTAAAGAGTGAATTCAAAGCCCTCTGTGTCTTTGCCCTTCCCTGCCACCCCCCCCCCGGTGATATTTTGCCTATTAAAAAGGCAAGCAAAAATCAATTTGATAACGCAAAAACTATGGTAGCTTGTGACTTTCAATCAGTGCTTCGGACTCCCCAGTGATCTGAAGCACTCTTGTTTGCTAAAAGTGTGTTCTTGGAACAGCAGGAATTCAGGGATCTTTGATGGGCTGATGAAGAAGGAAAAAGAAAGCATTTTCCTCCAAAGTCCTCCTGGGATTTAGAGTTGAAAAAGAGAGGAGGGTAGCGTATACAGTGATGTTAGTGTTCTGCTGGAAAAAAAGATACATGCCCCAAGAATTTAGAGCAAAATAAGTCACCATTGTATGACTTGCGTGTTTATTCAGGCTGAATTTTCAGGGAAAGATTGAACTTAACTGTACTTGGACACTTCATTCATTAAAAGCAAGAGAGTTGGCCAAATTAAATCATAGAATAGTAGAAAACATGGCTTGGAAGGGTCCTCTGAAGGTCAGCTGGATCAGCTTCCTGCTGAACACAGAGTTAACTTCAGAGTGAAATGGGGTTGCTCCCAGCCTGCTTTTTCTGGCTGTCCGGCGCCTTACGTGAGAAATTCCTGTGGTTTCAGTGGCCACCGGCTCGCAGGCTGGGCAAGCTCTGCTGGCCGGCCTTCTGCAGGAGGCTCCACAAACACTTTCTGATCTTAAATCCTTGGGATCTGTGATTTCCTCTAGATATATAAGTGCCTACAGGACATTTTTGAGGTTACGGCAGACACAAAGAAAATATGACTGATTTAGGCGTATTTCTCATATATTCTCTGAAGCTGGACAAGTTGGGCATTTAAGAGATGTAGCAAGAAAATGAATCACACCTTGTTTGAATTAATATTTGTGTTTACCCTGCACATGATCCCAGACCTGGATCCAGGGTCCACAGTCCTAGCAAAGAATGTTAAAAAAAAAAAGGTAATCTCTGCCCGAAGAACTTTTTATCTGAGGCTCATTCAAGGGAAGGCAGCTGGATGCAGACGTACAACAGAGCGCGTGAACAGAATATTTGCTGTAAGAAGTGTTGGAAATAGGAATGTTTGGTAGTTAGTGGTTAGTTAAAAAGAAAATAGTGCAAACCCCAAGCACTCTAAGCAATGTGAAGAAGTTTTTTTCCTCTTAAACTCAGGTGGAGGAGCCTATAGATAATGTATGTTTATGGGGAACTCCGAAGCTTCAAGATGGGCAGGGCAGGAAGAACATGTTTGGCTGATAATAACAAGAGAGATGAAGCGGAGACTCAAATCAGGGAATAATTAGAGGCAAGGCTTGTATTTCCTACTGTTACACCCCAAGCGTGGGGCCAAATTCCCTTTAAAATTCCCTGTATTGGGCAAAGGAATGAAAGTTTCTATAAACAGTGGTTATGCAGGTTGTAATTTATAAACAGTGTAGTCAAACATTGCAGTATTTGCGATGTATTTATATCATATTATGTAAGATAATTTGTTGGCAAACATTCATAAAGTATTTATTGGACATGCCACTGTTTGTTCAATGATTTATAAATCAATGCTGTAAAGTGGTGACGGAGTTTGAGATAAATGTGTTGCAAAATATTTGCTGTGCATCAATAATTCCGGTATTAATTAGTTTACAGTTTATCTGCGAGTGCCTTGGGAAGGATTTACAGGTTGCTTGCCTACTAGCCCAAGTGGCAAAGGGCTTGCAGGCAGGTTATGTGCTGGACCTGGTGGTTGTTCACATTTGGAGTTCAGTCTAGAGCTGCATCTGGCCCCGTTTTGCGCAGCTTCTCTGAAAAACCCCTGTAGGAGGGTTGGGGAACCAACAGCAAATGGCAGTAACTAGAGATGCTGGGGAAGATGGGACAACCCGGAGTGCCTTCATCAACAATTAGCTTAAATTCGTCAGCCTGCTGGCAGCAGTGACCAACCCAGTCTCTGCCACAAGCTTTTTCTGTCTTTCCAGTTGAACCTGCCACCTTCTCCACCTTCAAATTCGAGACGGTGTTTTCCTCTTTATCACACCGTGGTTGTCCGTCTGTTCTGTTGCTGCGCAGACTGACTTCTTAGGAAGTTTGTTATGGTGATGCGTTTCTCATTATTTGGCTACTGTTTGAGACCGTAACGATTTACGAGTTTTCTGGCACTTTTTACTCGGAGTAAGGGGGAAGAAATAGAAATTGTAGGAGAAACGGAGATTCTCACTTCGCTCTGAGGTCCTAATAGCCAAAGCCCTAACGACTTCTCTGTGCCCTCCTCAGCTGTCCCTGCAAAGCATTAAATGAGTTGAAAGAGCTGGAAACACCTAGGGTGAAACCCTCAAGGTTGAACTAACGGAGGTGCTAAGCCTTCTGAAAAACCCAGAGGGTTTTTTAAGTCTGTCCTTTGCTTTCTCGAGCACCTAAGAGGTCTTAGAAAACGTCCTGTAAAAACAGTGGATTATTAATACGCGTTTGAAAGAAAGTCTGCAGTTACTTGTTGCCTTTGCAAAGAGTTTTCACGTGGATTAAAGCCCCCCAGATGCATTTGCAGCAGCTGGAAGGTGACACAGCTGAGGGGAGGGCTGGGGTAGTTTTAGTGGTTGAGTCCCTTCACCTGAAGGTCGTCCCAGGTTCCTCGGTCTGCCTGGGGCTTTGGTTACCGCAGTCTCGTTCAGTTGCTCTGTGGGGCTTCAGAGGAGCACATCTCAGCCACGAACTTCCTTCTGCACACTTAGAAGTAAGTACCCAAAGCGTTTTCCTCTTAAAATACGCCAAAATAAGGAGGCCTTAGTCTTTGAAGAACTGAAATTGCACCTGTAGAGATGCAAATGCATGCTGGTTTATATTTATCTATGCAAATAAGTTTTGAAGTAGTGCTTGAAATTCATTCTGGTCCAGTAGATCAGCGTGTCGTCGTCTTTTTGCTGAAATTCATTGAGGTTGAAAATGTAGTTGGTTTTAGAACTGTCAAAATTAAAATAACTGGTATTAATAGAGTGTTTGTGCATCCCTATCTAATTGTGTGCTTGTTTACGTGAATAAAACAGCCTTTTTAAGGGATGAGAAGTTATTCTGAAATAAGGATCCAGTTAGCTTTTTTTGATGAGTGACCTCCCTGAGGTGGTAGAAATGTTTATATATGTGTTAATGCCCTAGTGAAGAATGATAAATAAAATAAAACCTTAACTGCTGCCAACAAGAAGATACTAGAGTACATAGCTACATACTCACTCTAATATCTCTTGATTGATGGCAGTTAATTGATACGTTTTATGCACATTTGCTGGAGTTTTTGGTGAATAATTGCAGCATGCTGATATAGCTCTGAGTAAAGGCAAGGTAATCGGGAAATTTCAGGTAGGATTTGTGAGCTCTGTTTTGTTCTGACTTTCCCTTTGAAAACAGACTTCTGGAGAGCGGCTCTGCAGAGGTAAAAGTGCGTTTGAGCTAAATGGGGCCATCTAAATGCATTACGGCTTATTGTGCTCCCGCTTCCTCCGCTACATTACTACTAAGAACAACCTTTAGGCGACTGAATGAAGTGGGGAGAGCAGCCTGCGAGACCGGTGTGATTGGTGTGCATTACCAGGCTCCTGCTGGCAATAACCATCGAAAGAAAATGTTGAGTGATAGCCCTGGATAGTACGGCCAGGAAATGTCAGGTATTTCGGGCAAGGAAAATGAGTTTGAAATCTGGATGCAGTAAGAGGTGAAGCCTCAGGAAGCGCTGCAGGGAGCCGTCCCTTCATTGTGAGCATCCCTGACCTCTCCGCAGGTCTTAGGTTATTAGTATAATACCTTTAGGCTTATCGATTGAAAAGCAGTGAATTTGTCTTGTCCGGTACCTTTTGACAGATGTTCTGTGGCACATCTGGCTTTCCTCTCGTGTTGTGTCTTGTATCTGTTAGATGATAAGCTCATCTGGGCAAAGCCTGGCTGGTTTAGCCTGTGTTTCTGGTGGAGCGCTGTGCACGCTGTCAGACTTTGATAAATAATGTAAATGGCAGATGGTTAGGACAGGTCGGCAGAGATGTAGATGAGCTGGTAGAGGTCTGTGCTGTGGCGCCTGAAAGTTCAGAGTTAAATTGAACTGATGTACGTGATAGAAAGGGATGCTCGTCAGAGCTGCGCAGAACAGAGTCTCTGTGAACTTCTTGGGAAGGTTTCGGTCGTGCAGTTCTGGAGACCTGCATTTCGATCGCTACGCACGGTAAATTTCTATCTGTAGTTTAATAAGGACATGAAAACATACGCAGAGGCCTGAACTTGGCAAAAAGATGTGGCGTGCGTCAGGTTATTACAGCTGTTATGGAGAGGAAAGCAATGCTCTGCTGGTGCCTGAAAAGAAATCTCTCCCTGGCTCTTTCCACAGGCTGTTTTGGGAGTAAAGTCAAAGGAGGGATGTGAGATTTCACCCCAGCAGGAGCCTTACATGGTGCTTCTGCTCCTCTTTCATGTGCAAAGCTGATTTTAGGTAGCAGGCAAGGCAGGGCTTGCTGTGCTGGGCAGGAACAGGCCTGGGGCTATGTGTGTGTTGTGGGGTGTGTGTTTAAATGCGAAGTCATGTTTTCCACAGTTATTTTACTTGCCAGGTGAGTAAAATCCTGCTACCGAGACCAGCAGATGTTTCGTATTAGCTTCCCCCGGCTGTGTGTGATTCCACAGGTAACGAGGCAGGTGGGTCTTGAAACTTAACCATGTCAATCTTTACCAGTGGCTAAAATACCCTTTTTTTTGTTAGTAGCTGTGATGGATGATGTGATGTGAAAAGGTAGAAAGCAACTGTGATCTGTGCTATCAGGTAAGCTCATCCCCCTGCTTTTTCTTTTATAGACTGAATCCATCAAGTTTGTAAGTGCTTTTTTCTTCCTCTGAGTTCTGCCTTTGGGGCTGCCTCTTCAGTGCTCTGTGCCTCAGTTTCCCTTACATAGCTGCCACCCTGCATTAAATCTCCATGGAAAGCATGCATGGAAAACATCAAAACCTTTTAACCTCCTGTCCGTGTTAGCAGAGCACGCAGAATTTGAGCATGTTTTCAGCACTGGCGTCAATCTCAAACTGCGTGCAGAAAAGCCCTTAAGAAGGCTTGGTAATACCAGTGAGCAGAGATTGTCTTTAAATTCAAGTTCTTTATATTTTAATAAACTGAGCAGGGGCTCGGGAGCGGTTGGAGCGAGGCTGGAATGGCACAGGGAACCCCAGGAGAGCTTGCGAGCTCCTCACCCTGGCGCTCTGATCTATATTTGTCACCTCTCTTGTGAATCTCAGCCGTGTAACGATTCGGTGGTTGGCTGGAAGGGTAGGGAAGGCTGGCACACGGGCGATGAATATTTATCTTGAAATATCAGTGGTTGTTACAGTGTAAATAACAACAGCGCAGTTGAATTCTTCCCAACGAAACCAGCTATATTTCTGTTAAGATTCGTAAATATTACAAAAGCCTTTTTGACTGCGTAGGGTAAGCTGGCTACTTAGGCATGAAGATTATCCAATACTTGTTGATACCAAATTTTCTTGGTGTATTCTCTGAAGTCATTGATTTTTTTGGCCATAGTAGGAGTGGTGTTACTAAATTTAAAAAGCTGCTGGCCCACTGAGGAATTTTCTGAACTTGCAAGAAATGAAGTTTTGGAGTCTCTTTTTGAACAAAGAAAAGAAAAAGTATTTCGGGGGGGGGGGTTCTTT
>VXBO01010961.1:96150-246904 GCA_013400135.1 Rhinoptilus africanus | reverse complement strand
TTTTTTTTTTTTGTAGAAAGAAGGGATCGTGATGATCATCAGCTTTTAAAAACCGTAAACAGCACCTTGTTAATTAAGAAAAGGGTTTGCTTTTGTATAGATTAAGCTGCAGTATTTTAGGCTTCATACGTGGAATTGAGGTTTTCAGTAGAGGTTTCAACCTTCCGAAAGATATCAATATTTCAAAAGCTCAAGAAAGTTGGTTTACAAACTGTTCAGTTGTATTAAATAATGTATGTATACTTGTGAAGAAAACAAAAAATCAATAGCTATTGCAAGTTTAGCTCTGAAAGAATCCTAAGGAAATGTCAACGGTGTTTTTCTGTGCTGTTTCGATAGTGCCCATCAAATGGTTTGGGCTTTCTTTTGAAATGATTTTCCAGTATCGGCTTTTACTTTGCGGTAAGCTTTATGCTGAGCGTTCTTGGAGACGCGTGAATTTGTGTATTTTTATCCTCAGTGATGAGTTTACAGAGACCTTTAAACATTTCTCAGAAAAGTGGCAACGAAGTGATGGGTAATGAAATGTATTGCCCTCTTCATGCAACAGGGAGCCAAACCCCTAGCTGTTCCCTTATTTTGTCTGTGTTTGCCAGTGGCAAACGAGTGTGCCAGGGGCTGGTTCCATGTGGTCCCTGATACTTGGCTACTTACTTCTGTGGAGGAATAAAAATGCTCCTTTGCTGTTTGACTTCTAAAGTGGATTCCAAGTAGGAAGAGAGACCTTAGGTATGCGCTTAGCGTGGGGATGTTTAGTGTACGTGGGCAGCGCGTGTAGCTCGTGAGTCTCTAACTTCGTGCCAGACTATCAAAAGGTGGCCAAAAGGTTAAGTAATAGGTTTAAACAGGTTTACAAACTCGCCTTTGTACAAACCTGCGTGGGTTTGGTTAGACAACTAGTAAGATCTTAGGCCGCAGGATGGTGGAGCCTATGGTGGCTACTTCTCTTTGTGATTACAACGCGTACAGATGCTTTTGCATCTGCAAAAACGGAGGTTATTTCAGAAAGAATGGCAGACATTGAGTATATGATTCAATAATCTATTCAATAATATTGTTAAAGATCCTCTGACCTTTTGGGTTTTAGCAGCAGCTGCAACATTTCACACTGATCCATAACAGATGCATTTTTTAATAAAATGAGTTTATAAGTGAGCAGAGGTTTCCACCTGTGACTGTCTGTAACCTGCATTAAAGTATGCCTATATGCCTAAAAGTTTTACGTGGAAGCTCTCGAATTCTAGATTGCAGTGCAGATACTGGTGCTAAATATCAGGAGTGCTCTTGGTGAAATTAGTTGGAGTGTGTAAAAAGTCAAGCACTACTTGTGGTGAGCAAGGGCATCCTCACCTTACTCCAGGGGGGAACAGATATGGTATCCATAAAAGTAACGTCTTTGCCGGCTCTTCTGCAGCTTTGTTGGTACTTTAAATTACTTCCCTCTGGCATCAGTATGATTAATACAGACCTACAAGTTTCAAAAGCCATATCTNCTCTGGAGACATTCCCAACCCGCCTGGAGGCGTTCCTGTGCCCCCTGCTCTGGGTGACCCTGCTCTGGCAGGGGGTGGGACGGGGGGGATCTCCAGAGGGCCCTTCCCACCCTGTGATTCTATGATCTTACTTGATGTAGACGAGCAGTTGAAGTATATGGGTTACTGGAGACAGCACAGCCGATGGCTCACTTGTTTGTGCGTAGCATGGCTTCTTGGTGGCAATATTCATGTTAGTAGCCCCTTGCTTCTTGGTTTATTGCCTCATTGTATGTGTTTGTGTGGACAGTTGGTAAATCCATCTACAAATAGATCGGATAGCAAAATGGTCAGGAATGGGAGGGAGCAGGTGCTGTTTGAAGTGGAATAGAAAACAGGAGCAGCATAACCTGGCGTAACTCACACGACAGCTGAATAATTCAGCTTTAATATCGATAACCGCCTTCCTGCCTTGTGAATTTAAACAAGAAAATGATGGGGAGTTTCAGCTGCTTTCCTACCCGTTAATGCCTAATATCACTGGATGAAAAATGAAGTTGACATAATCTGGTAGTTTCCAAATGATTTGTAAGTATCTAGTCTAATGACTGAGTTAGAGCTTTGTAAATATTTGCAAATAGGGACGTGGAATTAGCTTGTGTAATGCATGCGAGCGATGTAATTTTCAATTTACTTATCAATGTAAACATTAATTTAAACCTGACGCTAACGCAGGTTTACATAACTTTACTTTCTGGGAAGGCGGTGAGATTTGTAATTCGCATGCATCTTCAGAGCGAGGTCTGAGCACAGGCATCGCCATCGGAGTTCGGGGCTTCAGATTTTCGGGCCGGCTTTGTGGAACCACGCTGACTTGCGTGAGCCTGGCTGCGGGAATGTTACGTCAGTAGGTTGCTCGAAAAGTGTTGGAACGCGGCGTTGTAGTCTATCGGAGAGTGCTTTAAACAAGAGCTGGGGAAACCTGGGTTCTCTTCTCCGTCCGCTTTGATCTGAGCGCGCTCACTATTTCTCCTCTGTGCTGCGAAGAGTTCGCAATTCAACCGCACAAGAAAGGCACGGACCTCTTTGGGTTTGCACAGATAGTGCCTCACGTAATTCACCACGTTGCTCGGAGTCTGTAGGCATTACTGTCATACAAATAGCATTAACCGTTTTATTTTAATGCTTTGTTTTGCTAGGCAGAACTCCATTCTTTCAGAAATGCTAAATCAGACTCTCGCATCCCAGTGGAAGAAGACTTGACATGTTATTGCAAATATTTTTTTTTTTCCTTGTACAGTGTGTGCTTCTTCTCTGAGTACAGAAAGAAATCTTTCACAAAGCAAATCTTTTTGTCGCTTTCTGTTTTTCTCCGTTACTGTTTAGCAGATCACAATCTTATACATAATGTATATGTGACTGAAATATTCAAGGTAGTTAACATTTACCATTGTTGCCAAGGGAAGTAATTCTCTTCCAAAGATACAACTTTAATATAAAAGAGCAATAGCTGATATTACAGTGCTCAGATACAAAAACTGATATGGAACCCTGTTGATATTTAATATCAGCTGGATTCAATGAATCTTGCATTACGATACTTTTTGAAGGTTGGATTTGTGGTTCTGTGATGAATAGCCAGAATAATTACATCCATATAAAATATAGTGCCCAAGAACTGCATATCATGAAAATACACCTCTGATAGGCTGCTTTTCAATTTTAATAAAATTGGAGAAATTTTATATTTGCGGAATATGACTTAAATTTAACTGAAGCTGGCAGAGAAGTTCAGTTTATCCAGAAGTTATTAATGCAGAAGAGCAGAAGAGGGGTTTTTTGCATAGCTGCTTAAATCAACATTCCTGCTTTGTATCTCAGTTAATATTCCCCTGGGAAAGAGGAAAAAATTGCTCCCATCAAAATACGTTATCGTTTGGATACCAGAGTTTGAAGTTTTTCTGATTGGGCCTTACAGGGAGAGGTGAATTACCTCCTGCTGCTGTACAACGCAGACACCACCACACCGTTTCTCCTCTTCCTCCGTGCTAAGTTCCCCGTAGCTTTTGTTTTATGGAAGTAACTGGCATACCGGTGTTACGCTGAATCTCAGCCCTGATTAAATTTTACTCAATGCGAGTGCATCAAAACCTGTGGAAAGTGTTCTCCCCAGCCCTCACCGCGTGGGTGGACTTCACGGTGTTCGTGCAGCAGTCGGGTATGAGGTGAAGGCTTTGATGTCCTGCTGGTTGGGACAGGAGCGGGCTTGGGGAAAAAGAGAAACAGAGGCAGAGAAGGGAGGAAAATAACCTTCTTTTCCAAGGTTTTTGCAGTTAACATGAGAAGTGGAGGGCTTTAGCGTTCCCACGTGAGAAGGCAGGAGAGCAGGAAGGCGTCCGTCTGCCTGTAACAGAAGGGAGAGCCGGGGGAAGAAAGCCCGTCTCGGGGGACCAGCTGCTGCAGGAAGGCTCTTGAGAAAGTAAGCAGGCATCGGCGTTAAACATCTGTGCCACCTATAAACCAAGGTGGGAAGGGGGAAAGGGACTGGCAGGGCATCAAGATCGAGCAACCACTCTAGGATAAACAACTGTTCCTTTTTGTGCCCCCTTTTATGTCTGTTTCTTGGTACAAGAGAGCGAAGCAGCGGGGACAGCGGTGAAGAAGGGATGCGAGGGAGCTGAGCATCAGGTGGTAGAACTTGCTGGCGCAAGAAATGTTTCTGAGAGCAACAGGGCTGCGGCGGAAGATTGCTTGCGGGCTGCCAGCCGGTGTGTTGTCAAAGGCTGAAGTTCTTGCCACAGGCTTTGCAGCAGGTTTCTGAAAACATTCTGGAAATGTGCTCTGCAACATGCTTTTCTGCTTGCCTAATCTAAGAAATCTATTCCTTTTCATGAGCCTATATTTTTTCCACCCCTTCCAAACAGCCAAGGATGTTTCCCCTTTGCTATTTCATCAAAGCTGGAAGAGGTCATTTGTCCCCGTCTTCAGATGTGAGGCTGTTCCTTGATCGTCAGATCCTTTCCCTTGAGTTGATGCTTATAAAGGTGCATGAGAGAGGTTCTCCGAGGATTTTAGGAGTGGAGCAGTGGACTGCTCCCTGTTGCTGTTTGATCAGCAAGTCTCCAGCTATTTCCCTAAAGTATTGGGGCAACAAGTGGTTGGGTCTCTGTAGTTTTAACAGCACCTTTTGTCTAGGGACAACTCGGAGCTTTGAAGTGCCTCTCCGTTGTCCAGATCCATAGAACCGTATTCCAGCTCCATTGAGATGAAACCGAGGAGGTTCCAACACCCTCTAAAATTGCCTCTACTGAGACCTTCAGGTATGATGTCCCCTTATGCCCAGTTCTCTGTGTAAACTCAATGCCATGAGTCTTCACTGCTGAGATGGTTTCCATCCAGGATATATGGAGTACCCCACGTTTGTTTGGAGCAGAGATGGATGTGTTGGTTGCTCAAGTGGCATTACCTGTAGGGCAAGTCTGTTTGAAGGGCTGCATGTGCCTCTCCCCAACCCAACTATTATTTTTCTTCCTCCTGGCACAGAGTGATCTCGTCGTAAGGTGATTAATGCATCCAAGTGCTTATTTATTCTGGCAGATTGTTCACCAGGCCCTTGCAAGATCAGCAGGGGATGACCAGACAGGACCTTCTGTTTTCTTTCCCTAGTCAGGTTAGGTTTTCACATGGAGGGGCTGGTTTTATCCTTTATTTTCGTTTCCTGTGTTTGACAGAGAGCCAGGAGTGAAAAACCTTTTTTGTCACTCTCTTGTTCTCACACTTCTCCAAATGAGATGTTTGGTGTGCATCACACCAGTGTCGGAGCCTCAGTGGAGCAGATGCTATAGCAAAAACATTGTGGAGTGGAGCTGGGTGCTCTTTCTGGAGGAGGGAAACTGCTTCTCACGGGTCACTGGAATGGCAGTTTGATTCCTCCTGGATTGCCACAGTGACTCCTCCTTTTGCTCTACTGGATAAGTCAAACAGAAACGGAAAGATCTGACTTGGTGTAGAGCATCCATACCTGGCGTGCTGCATCAGCTGCTCTGTGTTTAGCTGGTGGTTTCCCACTAGCAGTAGTGAATGTTGAGTTCACATTCCATAAATTCACGGGCTGAGAAGCAGGGCACGGGACTCTCGTGAAGTGTCAGCCACGCTTCTTGTGACAATATCATCCTGATGAAAAAGCCTAAATCATTTTCCAGAAATCATTACAGCGCTCGGGAGCTTTACCAGAGAGCTACACATACTGAAACTCCGTCTGTATTTTGCAAATTGAAAGTGGCTTCTAAGCCACATAGGTGGGCTTGGAAACTATTGTTCTTTGGTGGTTTTTTTTTGTTAAAGTCTGTAGCTGTGTCTGCAGGTACAGATGGTCGTTTACCAGGAGGCAAAGGGTCATGTGCTTTGTCCAGCTGGTACTCGCTGCAAGATGTGCACTGAAGTTGTGTGGTGTGGTAGCAGGTCCACAGACATGTGCGCTTCCCAGTCGGAAGGAATTTAGCGAATCATCCATCTGTGATAAGAGCAGAGGAGGAACCCTTACCTCACCATACCATCAATTTTCTGATTGGGAAAACCAGCCACCATTTCTGGGTTTGCTTAGGCCCGTTTTGTCTGAGCTTTTATGGAGTTCCCTGCACAGCACTGAAGGTGGTCTCAAATCCTTTAATTGGAGAGGGGGTGCTGCTCCTCTTTTTTTTCCCATCTCCTGAAGAAGTTTTGGAGAGTCTTCATCACTTCTTGAGAGAGAAAACCTCGACGTTTTCTCCCATTGCTAATTGTATGGGCAAGAGGCGAATAAGAAATTAGCTCTTTCAGATTTGTCAATTTTAAAATGCTATTAAGCTGCTCCAGTTTAATTTTGGTTAGGAGCTGTTTCATTATTTAATGCAGAGAGGAAGTCATCTCTAATGACCCTTGGGGCATGCCAAAGTGCTTTAAGATCAGTTTGGGTAGTCAGAGATGTGTGAGTAATAAAACGTCTGCTCTGTGAAGGGCTTTTGCCCACCCTTGGCAAGGGAAGCTGGCAAGGTGGTCTCTGCCACGTCGCTTGCTGATCGCTCCCAACCTGGTGCCTCCTTGAAGAGTCCCCTCCAGCTTCCCCTTTTCATCTCTCCTGATTATTTTTTTTTTTTTCTTTCCCAGCACAGAAACCTCAAAAGTTAAGGCACCACAAGATGCGATATGACATAATCGATACAGTAACTTTTCAAGCTTGCCAAGGCTTTGGATTTTTTTTTTCCGAAGTGTCTTGCTATCTGTCAGCATGTGCTAATTGAGCCTACATACCCATATGGCATCTGCTCCCTGGAGAAAAGTGTCTCAATCGTCCTGTGGAGTACAGCAAATAGTGGTTGATGTGTAGGGAAGCGTTTGCCTGTGAATATTGCGTTCTTGTAGCACAAACTTGGATTAGTATCCGCAAAACGTATACCTGAGTTCGAGCCAGAGCTTGCGTTAGAGCCTTTGCTGTCATTGCTGCCTTACAGAAGAGCCTTAGGGCACTGATACTCGTGGGTTGTGTGAGGCATTGCACAAACTTAGAAATAACTCAGTATCTTCCTTCCGAGGAGGATGAGGCGGGTGACGGGGGGTGATCGCTAACAAGCACGAACACGTGGCCCGTGGAAATGAGGCAACAGCTCTGTTAAACGTGAGGAATGGTGGTGGCGCTTCAACCGTTGGCCCCAAGTGAGGGAATGCTCCTCTAGTGGCTCGGTAACAGATGCCTCTGCTTCACTTGACTTAAGAAGCAGACCGGGATTTCACATTCCTAACCTCTCCCGTGTGCTGCTACGCGTTTCAGTGAAATCCTTGAAATAGGGCGCGGGTGCTTGCTGGGTCCTGCGCTGGCTGTCTGCAAAGGGGTGAATCTCACCCTCCGAATTCATTAAGCATCTGTCACTGCGGGGAAGGTAGATGCTCTCTCGCATTCACAGATGGATAAACAGGAGGAGAATGGGTTGCCTGAAGCCACGCACTGAGAGGAAGCATGAAAAAAAAAAAAAAAGAGTCGTGTCTTTTCCTTTCCTGAGGAAACCAGACAGGCGCAATCCCGTTACGTGTGTCCGTGTGGAACCAGAGCGCTTTGGAACCTGCTGACCGGTTCCAGTCAGATGTGACAAGAGTCCTGAAAGGTATGAAATTCTGACAAATTTGTGAAAACGGGTGATGCGGAGCAGAAGGGAGCCTTGCGGCGCTGCCGGTCGGGAGCCCAAGGTTTGGATCCGGCGCTGTTGAGAAGCGGTTGTTCTCCATGTCCTGAAGGCCCTGCAGGCCTCGGCGGGCGCTTGCGGCCTGGCTGGAAATTGGGATCGAGTTTTTGTGCCACTACCAGGGCGTGGGCATTGCGTAAATCATGGGCTGAACCTGTCTTGCTTTGCAGCCCTAATTTACTTAAAATCAATCCAGCTGGGGAGGTGAGGGAGAAGAGTTCCTCCTGCGGGCCTAAGGACTGAGGCAGTGCTGGCCCCCCGTACTCGGCACTGGTGAGCCCCCACCTCCAGGGCTGTGTCCAATTTTGGGCCCCTCACCACAAAAAAAAAGACTTGNTTAAAAAACCAAAACCATAGCATATCCAAGGACAAATCCGGCAGGAAAGGGGTGGCAGCTGCTCCAGTAATGTTCATGACTTTCTCAGTATTTAACAGGTTGTATCCCAGCATCCAGACACCCCGCAAAGTTGGGGGTATTTTTGTGGGTGGGTTTGTTTGTGTTTTGTTTTTTTCCCTTCCTGCCAGGTCTGTTGCTGACGCATTTTTACTTCGCTGTATGGATGAGTATGGAATATTGGTTATTTTTTTGTGTGTACAGGGAAGCCATTTGTGAGTCCAGCGTCTTCAAATTGTCTTTTGAGGAATATCGATGACATAACTGTACAGGTTTGAGTCTTAAAAACAAGGGGTTGCTCTAAAAAGGAGAGATCAGACTGGACCTAGGTCTTTACTTGTTCCTTATGCCGTACTGAGTAGTGGTCCTTATTGGGTGATACACAGAAATTATATGGATGTGCTGAAAGCAACATTTTTGTATAAGAATTGCTGTACTTTCAGTAAATCAAACTGTGCCTTCCATCCTTAAGGTCTGTTTTGCTGAAGAAACGGCACTTATTAAAGTTTGTGTAATGATGTGCTTATGTCTGATGGTGTAACTTGAAAGAGTAAGGATTATCGCTGGCTTGTGTTGCCTGAAAAGCTCAGGCTTTTTGTTTGCTAAGCACAATGGAGACCTGTGTGTGAACAGCAGCGTGTACGAACCGCTGTGTTTGCCGAGATCCGACATCCATCTGATCTTTGATGTTGACCGGGGCCAACACACAAACCTGCAAGAGGCAGGTGAAATGAAATAATCCATCCCACACAACAGAGCTTGCTGTGACCAGCCTGAGAATAGCTTAACCCCTGAAGGCTAAGGCTTAATAACGTTATTTTATGATAACTTCAGATCTACTCAAAATCCATTTAGTTTTCCCATGTCCCATTATATTTTTTGCCTTGCCGATTTCTGTAAGGGTGAGATCTGCGCCTGTAGGTATTGTTCAAAATGAATGTACGGGCCTGTTAGTTTTCAGTGTCTCGCAACTGTCAGAGTGGACTGCTGTGGTTTTTAGACGAGGTTTCCGACAGAAGTGGTGGGTTTACTGTAATCCAATATCTTGTGAAGTGTTTGTATCGTTTGCTGCAAAACATTGAGACCAAAAAAAAACCCCAGCTGATGGAAAGTACCAGCACATACGCGTGTAAAATACAGGTTAGTAAAAATGCACTCAACCACTGTTCGATAGATTTTTGTCTGAAAATCTGTTGATTTTTACCTTGGAATAATTAAATCTTTTGATGTTCCTGTGACATAAACACTGATCTCTCTTGGTCACTTGGAGGGGAGGGTGGAAGTAATCTGTCCGCATGTATGGTTAGGACCATGCATTCATATAAAGTCTTTGTTTCCCTCCAGGGCTTCATCCTTCTAAAAGGCACTTAATGTTGGTGCTTGCTCAGTGGAGAGGGGGTTCGCACCAGCGTTATCCTTTCAGCTTCGTCAAGAATATTGATGCCAAGGAGGTGCAAGGTCCTCGATTCCATCCGTGCTCTGACTCATGGGAGCAGGGTGCTGTGATGTGGTGAGTGTGTTGTGGAGTTGGAGGCTGTCGATCCACCTGCTGCTCTTTCCTTGTGTCCTGCCATGTTCTGGCATGTACAGCCCGCTGCAGTTAGGTTTTCATTTTAGAATCATAGACCCGTGTAAGTTGGAAAAGATCTTCAAGGTCATCAAGACCAACTGTTGGCTGAGCTGCAGCTGTGATGGGACCTAGATGCGTGGCCTTTCCAAAAAAGGTTTGTGTAGAAAAGAGCAAATCTCTTACTGAAGCCAATGGGACTTTTGTTTGAGAGCTGTTATTCACACAGGCGCTAGGAGTAATCACTGCTTGCTTCTGCAAGGTTGCTGACTCCTCTTCTGTCTTCTATAATGCTCAAGCTTTTCTCTCCCCCCTCCCCTGTCTGAATAGCGGAGGAGTTTGCCAAAGCCCTGCCGCTGGCTTCTTCCCCAGCCTGTTTTCTCATGCGTGCATGCAGTCTCTTACATCTGACTTGGGTGCCCTTGATATGGTTTAATCTATATATTCTTCCCACACATGCAGCCTGATTTGAATAGTGTTTCCTGTCTCCTTGCCTTAGCTCTCCTGTGTGCTTTGTAGTAAGCGGAGTCTTGCATACCCCAGAAACAACTGTCAGGTTAATTAAGTTATCAGGGACCTGTGTTTTGTCTGCAGGGGATGAGATATGCAGTGTGCTTGCGTGATTGTTTTCCAATTGTGTAATAAGTAGCCTTGTTTAAAGCTGTCAATTAACTCGTTCTGTAGGGCAGGTTTGAACAGACTGGGGTGCAGAAACACAGTTGACCAGCTTTCCACGGAAAGGAGCTGCCTGAGAGCTGGTGGTGATTTGAAGTGATGCTTCCAGCTGGTGGTGATGGAGGGGAAAACCCCCCCAGGGCAAAGCAGGCACCACTGTTGGCACTGGCGGCTTCCTTCTGCTTGAAACTGAGCTAAGTTTCATCTGTGCAGTTTGCTCTTTTTAAGTGTTACAGCATTTTGCCCTGTTCATGCAACAGGATTGCGCTTTCCAGCTGCTGCTGGCTTTAACTGGGGTAAATCTCCAAGGGAGGGGGGAGGCTTTCATGCGTCAAGGTGAGTCGTGGATTATGGGACTAAGTAAAGAACCAGGCTGAGCATGTAACTACCAAGATTTCCTTTGTGTTTGGATGTAGGAAAAGCTCTGATCCTGTAAGGGCTGCACACGCGAGAACTACCGCTGGAGTCAAAGTGGTGATTCATTTGAGTTGACGTTTACTGCCTTAGGCTTGTTGTGTGTATCCTTCAGTGCAAAACAGAGGGGCTGAGCGCTGCTTATCTCCTCTGTAGCATTTGCTACACCTGACAGGGCATATCCAGATGTGGAACAGCCACGCTTAATGGGATATAGGCAGCTGAAGTGCAGAGATGATAGGGGAAAAAAAAATAGGCTCAAGCCCTAGAAACTTTGCTTTGCTCTCTGAAGTTTATTTAGGGAGGAAAATGATCGTGACCAGATGTGTGTGGGTGCAGGGAGGAGATACTGTAGGTTTGCAGAACTGATGGCAAATAGAGAGTGGGCCTAATCAGATTAGAGTAACTTGGATGCCTCTGTGCCGAAGTGGGTGTTTGCTTGCAGATAAAGATTCACGGTGCTGCTTTGGAAGTATCCTGGGACTTTTCCTAGGAGCATCCTGACTGCCTTCAATGTGTTGCAGGAAGTTCAGTGGTATCCGCTCGGAGTCTGACATGCTTCAGTTGGGGCACGTCTCCGTTATACAACGGGCTGAACGGCACTTGGATTGAAGCGTAGATGTTAGCCTGCCACTCCACGTGGGTGGAATGTGGTAGACAGCGATCCCCAGGTGGGGAAGGGGGAACAAGTGCCTGGGGTAGAGTGAATGTGTTAAACTCGGGTACTAATGTGGAACCGTGGCCTCAGCCTGGCTATAAATTACCACCTTGCAAAGCAATTTCAGATTTTACTGCATTCTCACTTGTGATATATTTGCTAGGAACTGTAGGTGTTTCGCCTATGATTCCTTGCGCTGTTCTTTGAGTCTTTTCCAGGGTTTGGAGAGGGTTTGTCTGTCTTCTGTGCACACGTACACTGCACGTCACAGACTTGGAGACCCAAGGAGGCAGTTTTCCTAGGAAAGTTGTCTTATCTTTCAGAAACAAAGCTTTTTGGAGAAGCCTATTTATGACCTTCCTTGATAAAAATTTACAGCCTAGTGCAGGAGTCAGGCAGACTCGCTGCAAACCAGCCAGTAGGAGTATTCCCCTGGACTGGGGAAGAGCTGGGTACCCCAGTTTCTGCTCTTGCTTCTTGCATCCCAGAGAAGAGTTTTAAGTACCAAACTGTCAGATCAGACACGCAGTCGTGCAGAGTTAAGCTTGTTCTCTATAGTACATGGATAGGTTTACAAAGGCAGATTCTGCAGCTTTAGGATCAGGGCATTCCCTTGGGATAGCGGTGATTCAGCTTCACAGTCTTGCACCGTATCAGGTAGAAGAGAATTTGAACTTAAATCTCGTATCATTTCAGGTGGCTTCACTAACCACTGAGAGGCTGCATCTTCTGGGTTGGCTTGTTGGTTTTTTTAAAAAAATGCTTTCATAAGGTCTTGTTTTGTTCTGCTGTGCTGTGAAAACAAGTTGCAAACCGTGCCTTTATTTATTTTTTTTTTATTTATTATGAGATGTGACTTGTTTTTTTCCAGCCAGCCCACAGGGAAGAGGTTCAGCACCCCGAAGAGTCGAACTGACATCCTCGCTGCCAGAAAGGCAGGCTATCCATTTCAGTGACAGCTTTGTTTTCCATTTTAGCATCTCTCCGAGGATGACTGACTATCCTAGGGAGAAAGTGTCACCTCATTTGAAGCCTCCTTGTGTGTGGATGCAGGTAGGCGAAAGATGATATCTGAGCTAGCTATGAAGACATATCCTTCGGAGGAAAAATATCTGTTCTAGCCTGTGATCGAGCATGCTGTTTTCCTTTGCTGATGAATTAGGTTAATTCAAGCATCTTAAATAGTAGGGCACTATATTTTTGAAGGGTCTCGCTATCTATTTTATTGTGGCAAAATCCCCCGTGTTAGGGACTGACTGCATTTGCAGTTGGACTGAAAGATGTTGGAAGGGGGATAGTAACAGTAAACAGTCATGGACAGGCCAGGAGAAACAGCCATTTCATGCAGTTTTTCTACTGCAGTTGTTACTGGGATGGCATATCTCATTGCAGCTTTAGAGCAGTCTCATCTAGTCCTGCTAGTTGTGTCCTGTCGCTAATGGCCCTGAAAAACTTCCGAGTTGAATAATGGGAACACAAAAAATAGTTTATACTTTTGCTGTTGCATTTACCATTGCAGACATGTCCCTTAGCTGATTTGGGACCATATTGCAGTATATTGTGAAGATGTTAGAGTCCCCAGCCATCTACCCTGTCGTCATATTCTGGCTTACTTTAATATGCTAAGCTGAAAAATGGTTGTTTAGGAACTGATTCGGGAGGAGGTGAGATGCTCCGGCTCTTCGGAGCTAAAGACTTTAATCCAGTGCCACATGGTGAAGGCAGCGATACAGCTTTAAGCTAGTAAACTGGAAGTTGATTATAGTGTCAGCTGGAGTGTATTTTCTGCCTGTTGTATCTTGGCAATTTGGTGAATCCAAAGGAATAAAGTAAAGCTCAATTCTTTGTTGCTTCCTCTGCTATCTGGTGGGTGACGACAGTGCTGTGTGGGTGTTTAAGACCACCGCTGGACTGGTGTGGTCTGGTGCTAAGGGAGAGGTGCGAGGCAGAGGAGAATTGGGCATACAGTGTGTGGCATCGCTATCTGGTCACGGGCCTCTTCCCGTCCAGTTTGTTACTGGGTTTGACTGGGTTGTACTGCTCCGAGCAGTACACTTCAGCAAGCAGCTCTGTCTCTGTATTTCATTTCTTGCTTAGTATCTTTCTCCAAGTGCTCTTTGTGTAACCTTTGGGCATAAAAGTAGGAAAAAGTCTTTCTGAAGGTATCTGAAAATGGCCAGAGAGATGGGACCGGTGGAAGTGATGAACTGACGCAGCAGTAACCCTTGCTGCAACAGCTCCTTGGAGTATTTATTCAACAAAAAAAACTTTTAAAATTCCATTTTCATGTCAGGGATCTGACACAGTTGCCACTGAAACCAGTAGATTTTCCTGCTGAGTTTAACAGAGGTTAAGTTAGGATCCAAGTATGTAGGCTCTGCTTAGAGACCCACAATTTGTAGGTAGGACAGAGGGAGCTGAGGAACCAAAGGTTTTAAAGCGTATCGGTACATAAATGAAAGCGTTAATAACATTCTATGGTTTGATTTTTTTTTTTTTCCCTAAATGTCACTGGGTTTGAAAAAAAGCTGAAGAAATAAGACAGGATCTTTGTTTGGTAATATGCTGTTAGCTTGAGTCCCCAGCTGGAGTAAGAGGGCATAGAGGCACTGGTGCCTGTAAGGAGAAGCCAGATGCCTGCAAACACTTGAATACGTTCAACAGACGGCGGGCAAAGCAAACGCCTGCAATCACCATGAGATCTCACAGTGAGAGGTACCAGTAAAGAATTTTAATCAACAAAATAGCAGTGTTTTGTTTGTAGTAGCAAAAAGCTGAAAGGGCTTGGCAGGTTCACCTGAAGCACAGAAGAGGTGAGGGCTCCCTATTCTGGAGTCATCTGCAAAAAGAGGTAAATCTAATGACTCAGCTCACCACGCTCCTGCAGCTCAGAATGGCTGGTGCCAGGAGAAGCAGATGGTTTTATGCTTAATTGTGGCTCAAATTAAGCACTCGTGTCCACGATTCCAGGCTAAGATTAGAATGAGGTTCAGGGTTTGGCTTACAGAAATCAGAGAGGAACTTGAGAGCAAACAGTTTCCTTTTCCTTCTCAGATTCACCTCATGGTCTTCATCTACCTCGGTGCTTTCCAGCTGCTGCGACAGGTTTGTTTGACAGAGAGTATCCTTCAAATCCCAAAGTACATAAAAGCAACTTGTGAGGCAGCAGCAGATGCCTCGATGTTAGTAGCATCTGCTGAAGGCAGGGCAGGGAAGAGGAGTTTGGGTAGAGCATGTGTGATGTGGGTGCTCCCAAGATTAGCACGCCCTGCCGAGCATATGGAGAGCTTGAATAGCTTTTCTTTATCACTTAGCAAGTGGAGTTCAGATTTGTCCAGATCCATGTGATGATTCTCCATGCTAAAACAGCAGGTTTTTTGGTTTGGGTTTGTTGTTTGGGTTTTTTTTTTTCCCCACCAGGCTAACGGGTCTTGATGGAAGAACAGTGAGCAGATTTGATCTTGGCTTTCAGTGGCAGGAAGAAAAGAATGTAACTTAAATGCTTGGGTTTGTGTTTTCTAGGGGAAGAATCTGTTTTGAAACTACATCGGAAGTCTCAAAGTAAGGATGGCAGATTGATAAAATATTTTAGTTTCTAAGACTCATTCGAGACCTAGAAGTTCATAAATCTGGGGATTGGTGCCCAATTTTCCATTGAGGTTCCTCACAGCTTGCCTGAAACCTCTACTTAAGTAGTGGAAAATACTTTCTCAATGCATTTGGGGAGGAAACTTGAGAAACATGTGGTTTTTATGGGGTTTTTTTTCTGCATTGTTCAATATATTTTTTGAAAATATTTGCCTCTCTGTGCTTTGGCGTTAGAAAGTCCTTTGTATAACCCAGCAACGTAGATGAACCCTTCTGAAATAGAGGCTGTGCACAAGTTGATTAGCTTGGTCTCCAAAATCCCGTCTGAAGTCAGTAAGATATTAATCAGCGGTAGAACTGTAGGAGTGAAAAGATAAACACACACTTCTTTCCACTTTGCTAGTAGTTTTAGAAGAGGCACGCAGTTGCTTTGATGCAAAAAGTTTATTTCATTTTAACACAGATCAAAATATTTTTAGATTTCTTAATGCTCTTTTTTACATTACAACAAAAAAATTGGAATAATTAAAATGTAAATGTATAATTTTGAAATATCAAACTAAGATATCATACAGTTATGTTTCTTTGAACCTCCCAGCCCGTTACAGAAATCAAATTACTGAGATGAGAATCACTTTCACCACTGAAATGTCTTTTTCAGTCCCCATTTGGCTCTTCTTTCTGTCTGCCTTCTGCACCCAAAAGGATTGAAGGTAAATTTTGCTGGAGTCCTTCAGCATGGATAAGGTACCATGATTCTTAAAATATTCTCTTTTTGTAAAGGAGGAAAAATATCCTTCTCTTGCAGAAGAGCAGTAGGAGACTCCCACACCATTCCCATCTAATTGAAGTTGTCACTTCAGCCTTGTGCTGGTGCTCAGGGGAGAACTCACCTTTGTGGATGCTGCTAACGTCTGAGGGCTGCCCTGCGCCGGGCTCTGTATCACCCACCGAAGTCACCTCCTGCTAATTGGCACTCTCATTAGTATAATGGACAGAAAAGAAATGAACGTGTCCCAGGGAATTGCCCCGGGGACAGGTACCTGCAGAATAGGGGTGCTGGGAGAAGGTGCTGCATCGCCTCCTTACCTCTTCTGTGAATACGGAGGACTTCTTTCCTACAGCTCCGTTCCTACAGCTGTCACTCTGGGATGTAGCGGCAGCACCGGATTCACTAATGCAAAAAGACAGCTCACACTGAAAGCCAATGCTCTGGAATGGCACCAGCTAAAAGTCAATTTTAGTTTTCCAGTGGAACTAACAAATAGGGTCCTTGGCTACCCAGGAATGCACAGCGCATTACTTGGAAACCTCTGCTGTTTCTCTGCTTCCCTGGCCTGGCTTAAAAGAAAAGGGTGAAAGCAAATTTAAAACCTTTCTCTTCTATTTCTATAGCAAGTGAGTGGAGAGGGAGGGATATGCAGGAAGATCAGCGGCGTGTGTCACACAAGGCTTTGCATTGATGCTTTTTAGCAATATCCTGAGAAATTGCGGAGTGTGGGGTCTGAACCACTGATGTCTCCGTGTCTATACCCGAGAGACTGCCTGGTACTGGAGGTACGTGCTGAGTTATTGCTGCTGAAGGCGGTGCCTCTCCCCGGCATCCTGGGGAGAGCTTTGCAAGCTCCCATGAAGCCACTACCATCAAGGGCTTGTGAGCTCTTTCCTTCCACCTAACCTGTGGCCTGAGAGATTAAGTGATTTTATTTTTTTTTTCTACAGTCATGGGGTGACAGTGGAAGTAATTGCAAACATGCCTCTTCGAGAGCAAACTCCTCTCATATTCCACAGATTTGTCACTTGTGTATACTGACAGAGTATGGAGGGGTTGGTGTCTCCATATCATGTGGAAATTAAACCTGGGTTTTGAAATGTCTTCCTGAGCTGAAACTGCCCCGTTAGATCCCGTACCTGACACAACCAGAGCTTTTTTGTCTTGACCCAACAAGGCAATTGTTTTGCGTGGCTTCCCAAATAAGCTAGAAATCTCTGTACCCAATACTGATAAGTAATGCTTTTGTGACGGATGAATTTTACCCTGACAGAGAAATAGGCTTCTCCTAAAGTGGTAGCCAGTGATGGCAACACGGCCATTACTTCCCTCTTTGCTTAAACCCTTGGGACGTTGTTTTTTTATTTAAAACTTATGTCATTTTTGCAGAAAGTTTATACTCCAGCCAGCAAACTCTTGACTGCTTCCTGCTGTGCCCTGCAGAGGTAATGCATGCCCACAGAAAGTATCGTGTGTGCTCAAACAATATTGGGTAATGTTGTCAAGTTCACTTCTGTCATCCAGCTGCCTCCACCTACAGGAATGCTTCAGTAAGCAGGCAGAAGCAATCTATTAATACACAGAGTGGAAAATTGGTGCCTGTTAACATATCATCTAAATTTAACTCTGAGAGCCATGTTTGTCTTTGGTATGTGAGTTGGTTGACGTCAGCAGTCTCCTATAAATTAGGAATCAGTTCGTCTGGTTTCGGGCCTGTTTTAGGTTTATACAAATTCAGAGTGCTTGTGAGTATCTGTGTGTGTAATGGACTAAATTAAATAACAGGTAATACGCTCTTTTGTTGGCCTGCGAGTTGTCTGCTCCTATAAATAGTGGAGAGAGCTGAGCTGAAAACGGAGAGGGGACGTGTCTTGGTTTGTGCTGGGATGAACTGCTGAGGCCTTTCGTGTCTGGAGACTGTGCTCTGTAGTTATCGACTAAAGCTGAGTGCAAACGTCTTCAATTTGAGAATGAATACGTACTCTGTTTCTTTCTTCTATTTTGAATTGAAATTCTATTGCAAACCACTCTGGTTCTTACAGAGCTGCCTATTTCAACAGAATGACATTTTCCAGCAACAAAAATTGTTTCCTGAACATTGTTGACTTGATCTTAGTGTTGCATGTCTTCTATCTATGTCTGTGGGAATGTAAAGACCTCAGAGCTGTGACAAGCCATCCGGCAAGCAGATATGAGATGCTGATCAAATTTCAGTTTCCATATGGTCAGTTATCTTTACTTTTTCCAGTAAAATGTGAATACCAAGTAGGGGGTTGTTCATCTCAAAGTGTTCAAGGCCAAGTCGGTCTTTGACTTTAAGAGCTTTGAGCAACCTGGTTTAGTAGGAGGCGTCCCTGCCCACAGCAGTGGGTTGGAACTAGATGATCTTTAAGGTCTCTTTTAATTATAATGATTCTGTGATTTTCCATATGTATCTACCTTGCTAGTAGTTGTAAACAGTTGCAGTCACTGGGCTGTGTGCGTTCCTAACTGGGGGTCAATATAGTTTTAAAGCCACGTTCTCCTTTCAGCCTTAAGGGCTTGATTTGCCAAATTGCTCAGCACATTGCTTGCACTTTGCGTTTTGTCCGTGAACAATGTTGTCAAAAGCATTTGGCGTCGACATGGTGAGCTCTGCTGAAGATCTGGACTTTTATCTGTTCTTCCACTGGTTGTGGTTACACGTCTTTGGAAACAACTATTAGAAAACATATGTTCTCCATATTCCAGCAGCCTTAAAACTCCTGCTATCGTAGGGGATGAACACGTTTTCTATTTCCTAGGAGCTTAGTGAAGCTGTTCTTGTTTTAGTTTTGACAAAGCAGTAAAAGACTCTTTGTGGCACCACTGATTCTTTTCTCTCCAAAGAGGCCATTTCCGACCTTTTCTTCACCACGCTTGCAAATAACTACAGGACTAACAGGATGCTGCAGATACTTAATCATTTTTTTTCTTTAAAGCATATATTAAAAGTGATGGGAGCTATAGCATCCTTTGAAACTTAATTCCATTTGAGAGGAACCACTGAATTGGGAAGTTACTGAGCAACTTCAGGTAAAATTAACAAACATTGTGAATAATTTATACCAGTTACCTACCCTCTGGCCAAGTAGCTATTCATTTTAATATTGTTTTATGATAATGCAGAGCTAAGTAGTACAAAAATATACAGTGGATGCATTTTTTGCACTTTGGGGGTTTTCTATGCAGCTTGAGATTCTTGAGAGTCTTAAACGCCCATTGCGTTTAAGACTACACGTAGTTGTAGAGATCCAAGGACCTGAGCTGAGGCTGGAGAGCTGACTGTCGTAAGCATGACAGAAGTGCCTGATGTGAGATGTGTCCCCTCTCTGAGGGCTGCCTGTGATGCCGGACAGGCAGAAAAGAGGAGGAGAAGGGAGGAATACAGAGAGCAGGGATGTGACTTGCACAGGGCTATCCCACTGACTGTGAGTAAACGGGAATAAGACAAAGGACTTCTGGTTTCCACGCTTAGCTGCTGGAACAAGGCTGTTTGAGCTGGGTTCGTGTGATGGTGATATTTTTTTTCCTAGTTTTTTGTAAGCTAGGAGAGCAGAGTAAGCAAAATATCTCCATCTGCTCTTTTCCTGGACACTCTCCTACTTGCTGTAGCTTTTTCTCTATTTGCTTCCTTTCCAGAGCCCAGGCCCCTTCTTCTTCCCAGTCTGCAGTCCATCTCTGCCATCATGTTGCTTCTCTTCCAACATGCATCTGTCAGAGAACAGCAAGCCCTCTCTCCCGCTTCACTGACAATTCAGGCTCTCTACGGGCTCCAAACTCACTCTGCCCTCTTCTCATCCTGGGCATGAAAAGCTTTAGTGAGAGGGAGGGAGTTCGATGACCTTTATATGGTGGTCAAGATGGCAAACAGAGTCTGCCTATTTAAAGTGTTTTCTTTAATGATCTATAAGTTTTCTGCAAGTGTGTTTTAAAAAACGCCAACCAACAAACCCCCAAAACCCAAACAAGTTGTCAATTGCTGCACAGTTTTAGCATAGGTTTTTAAATGGCTTTAAAACCACCTCAAAACTCAGCTTCATTAATTGTGTTGTACGTGAGGTTTGTGGATTGGGAGCTTAACTTTAGGCTGGTTTTGTTTAAATACTGTAGCTTTCATGAAAGATCCTTTGACAGAGTGGAATTTTCCCCTTTCCCGCACTTTATAAATACACAATGCAATATATTGTAGATGTAGGGTAACACTTCAAAACCATTTCTGAGTTTCTTAAATGTAAATATTCTATTATCTCTAAGGGGAATTCAGACAGTTTTGAATACTTGAACCATGTATTCTCCTTTTATACAGTGTGTATTTGCATCTGTATAGAGCAAAGTCATCTTCTGAGGTGGGAGCTACCTAAATCCTCACCGGAGAGTGCTCAGGGCACTCACAGGTCTAGCTGAAGTACTGGTCTTAAGGAATTTTCAGTAGTGTGCTATGAAAGCCTGCTCTGTTCTGTGTTGAATCCTGGCTTGTGCTTGAACATCCTTGGACCCAGCAGTTGTGTAAATATGGCCAAACATCACGTACGTGACCGTAGTTAGACATGAGTGAATCGAGTTCTCTTCAACCTTCTGGAAGTTGAATTCTGACGAACCCACGGCCCCTCCTCTGCTGCTTCTGTGGATGCTGTTGTTCACCCCTGTTAGGCAGTGAGTTTGGGTTTGGGTATAGTCATCTCATACTGCAGTTGGAAATGGTGCACCTCGTCAGTTCTTACCAACAACTATTATAAGTTGGTTAATCCTCCATCCCTGCTCATCCCAGAATCCTTATAACTAAATTCAACCTAACAAGGTTTGTCTTGTTTAGGTGGTGGAGGATCTGCTAATATGTACATCTATATTCCTTTCCATGCTTTTGCATCCTTTGCCAAACCCTTGGTGTTCTTCAGGCTCATCGTTTACATGACAGCATACATGCCCAGTTCTGGTATGGTCAGTCCAACTGTTTCCCTGACGACCCATGAATTGAGCGCTTGTAAGGCAAGGAGAAGTTAAAAATAGAGCTGTGACATGGCTACTGCTGCAGATGGTTTCACTCTTGGACGCTGCTAGAAGTGAACGGGTTTTTATCCCCTCCTGTGCTAGTCATGGAGAGAACTTCTGTTAGAGCGCGGACAACAAAAGTAGCAGCAGATGGATTGACTGTAACTCCTGTTTATGAATGAACCTTTCTCCTGCCTCCCTGCTTTCACTATCACTGACCATGGGGAGAGGAGCAAATGCCTCACTGTGGCTAAGATTAGAGTTAAACCTCTAAGTAACATCTTCTTGGTCAGATCTGTATTTCTACACTGGTATAGAATTTTTTTCCTCCCCCATTGCCTACTTATTCCCCTCCTGTACTTGTATCTGACACTTTAAAATCCATTTCTATCACACGTCTGATCTCAGTGCCGTGTTACAAATACAAGCGGTTTTCCACGCTAGAAATCAGTGCCTCGGGTTGTAATCCCTGCTGTGTCAGCCTGGGTTCCTTGTCACTTCCAGAATAGGAGCTCTTGATCCTTCTCATTCAGAGTCTCACTCAAGCTTGCAAGAAGCAAGCGTCTGTGAGCGTTAACATTCAAGAGAGATGCTGCAGTGACATGAAAAGAAAAAAAATGACCTCTTGCCTTCCACAAAACCCCGATAAGAGGGGATTCTTTCAGGGGCAGTAAAACCAGTCCCAGCACGGAAAAGCTCTGGCTTGCTGGAGGAGATTAATTCATCTTGATGTTTGAGCCCTTTAACAGTGGTCCTCTCGCTGCGTAACCTGTTCTGAATTTTCGGTCTTTACAAGTTTGACACTCCCATGACCTGATTTCTGTAAATGCTGCCCATTTACAATGCAACCGGAGTTTAATAGAAGTATGGGCTGGCCTGTGCCTCAGAGGCCGTGTTCAGGCAATGTAAATTCTGCCTGATCTTTTCCAAGTGACAGGGCCTCGGGCTTTGGCAAAGTTGGTTGGTTCTTAAAGGCGGCACCACGCAGAGAGCTGCCTAGCATGGACTAATAGGAAATAAAGAGCCTGCACTTGGCTTTTAGTGGTTTTTTAGGTGCCTGAATTAATAGCATGCAAGTATAAAAAGAGGTAGGGAAGGTGAGGAAATAAGGTTTTTTTAAAGATGGGGACAATGTTCATTCAGTTAGTGCCATGGAGTTCAAATCTGATTAGGCACCGTGGACAATGAGTATGCTTTTTGTGATGTCCCAACGTGTAGCATCTTTGCATTTGTTTACAAGATTTTTCTTATTTATATTTTTTTGTGCAAAGCCCTGTTGTTGGAGGGCATATTTATGGGTTGTGGTACCTTTTGGTCTTAACTTCATTTATATGGCCGAGGTTTGTCTTTTCTTCTAGTTGTGGAGTGCGAATTCAATTGCAGAGAGTTTCAATGGGCCTTGTACTAAAAGGAGTCGCTGCAACCCCTGAAAGAAGTGTAGCTGGTTTTATCCTAGAATATTTCTTTCCCCCACGCGTCTTTGCGAGCACTAATTTCTATCTTGGGGAGGTTAGGTTTTTTTCTCGGAGCTTTTTCTTAACCTCCTGACCTGCCTCACAAAACTGGGTGCTGTGCAGCTGTTAAAGCCACAATAAATGAAACAGAGCTGAGGTCCAGAGCAACCGAGCTTTTCCTTCCGTGACAAGAATCTGTTCAAAGCTACCCAAGAAAGAAGATGTGACTGTCTGACTTGGATGAAAAAGCTTGGCAAGGGGCCTTGAAGAGGCTACTACAGAGAGAACCTAAAAGTCAAGGTTATGAAAGGTAGTCACAGCTCAGAAGTCGGCGCTTCAGAGAGCGGGTGCGCGACACGCCCATCGGTAGACTTTCCTATGGCTTTGTACTCCTCCTCAGACTGATCCAGAGAAACTGTGGAGATCCACAACAAGGAGAACCTGGCTGACCTTGGGCACCTTGGAGGGCAGAAGATGCACGTGGCGGATACGATAATGAAACTCGCCCTGTCGTCAGATCCTTCTCATCAACCGCAGGTGGCATGTGCTCTCGGGGCCCTTGACTAAGGATCAAGTAGTAAAAGAGCAAAGGTTGGTGAGACCATTGTAACTTTGCAGGACTTCTTTTTTTCTTCATCCAAAGTTGCACAGTGAGCTCAAAGCTTTTTGATGCCGTAGAGGCTAAATGTTGGATCCGATGCATCGGAAGCAACTTGCTGCCGAGCTAGATGAAGCACGTGGACAACTTGTCTTTAATCAAAAAAATACAGCTTTCACTTAAACCTGCATCAGGATGGAATTTCTTATCAAAAATGAGACCAGCAGTTGTCGAATTAGGAAGTTACAGGGCAGTGGTGTTGATATAAAGCTTAATTATCTTGTAGGTATTGCCTGCTACTGGTCACTGCAACAGCATCCTCTGCGGAAAGACCACAGTCATGCCGTAATGAGAGAGAAAAGGAGCAAGATGTAAGATGTTTATCTGCTAGGACAGGTTCACCTTGTCTTGGTTTTGCTTTGTGCATTTTGGTGGAAACACAGCTGTTAAGCATTAATTTTATATTTAGTGTTTGTGCACGCCACTTGTTTGTGCAGCCAGTTGCGCTTTAGCTCAGGTTTTACTTCTCGCTGATGTGTTCCTTGAAGCTGGAGTCTGACCTTTAGAATTTTTATGAGGTTGTCGTGTCACAGCACTACAGCAGCAACCGGAGGAGGAACGGCCTTTGCAGGAAGTGCTGAGATCAGTCCTAAGCACTTGACCAAGGCACTGATAAAGGATGGTGTCAGCAGAAGGTAATATTTTACGAAAATACTTCTTACGACCTCTGTAACGGTCATTATATTTTGTGGCAGAATTGCCACTAAAATGACTTTTTAAGTCTGAGAGCCAACATACCTCCCCGGTGATGTCTTTTGGATATAAATAGACTCAGTGAACTCTTAAATGAATAAGGCTGGTGATCCCCATAGGTGTTTTGCACCACTTCTGGACGGAAGATGCTTGGGGGCATAGATGCACACGTGGTTTCTCTTGATTTGCAGGAGTGGGGGTGGCTCAGTTCTAGTTTCATTTCCTTCTGAACAGTTGATACCGTGCCCTTTGCAAAGGAATGACCCCAGACCAGCAGGGAACCTAAGTGCAGGGAAGCATCAGTATGTTAAATTCGCTCATGGGAATTAGTGATGGTCAAAATCTCACAGTCTTGAAACTTGACGTGTGGGAACAGGTCTGTAAGGTAGTTTGGTTTTTTTTCTTGGATGTCTCCTGGAAATAACGGGTTAGGAGCCATTTAGTTCAAAGGCAGCAAAACCCAATTTGACAGTGTTCAGTTTCTTCAAAATTCCTCTGTATTTTCAGTGGAATATGAGCCTGGTCTGCGAGTGACCATCAGCAGTAAACTTGGAAGGGGATATTCAAAAGGCTAATTTTGGTTTACCTGGGCTATTATTCTAACTTTCTTTACAGTGTAAACTTTAGAGAGGTGTCCATATTTCAGTGGTGGGTTACATCATACGTAGCTGTGGAGACATAATCTGGTCTATAAAACAGTAGATGCACTTGGTACATTGTTATGTAAAACATCGAGGGGGTTGGGGAGGAAAAAATTAGTGAGTTGCTAGGCAAAATTCTGCTTTTAGTAAAACCAGTGCTTGGTTAAATTTATGGTTTAAAAAAAAAAGTAAATGAAATTGCTCTGGACTTACATTGATGTAACGGTGCAAATTGGTCCATTATCGCTTCTTCCTCACGGATATGGTACTTAAGGAAAAATTACGTAGGTGCAGTTCATGATAGCGCTGGCGGAAACGAAGTCTGAGCTGAAGCGACTCAAATTCAGCCTACAGGTAGGAATGATGATTTAGAACTTATTTCTCTTTCAAACTTAAAAGCATCTGCAGGGTATCCTGCAGTGGTCTTTTAAAACTCATCAGCAGGTTTAAAAAAAATAAAGGAAGTTTTGGTGGTGATTTCCCCCCCCCACAGCATGTTATCCCAATGGTGGAACTCATTGCTGCAGGGTGTTTTGGAGGACAAAATTTCAAATGAGTTCAGAGAGAAAATAAGCTATACTTACAAAAGAACAGCCTCTAGGGACCAATAAACAAAGCTGATAATGTAAGTTGGAAAATCTACAAATTGCTTTTACTGTGGAAATTGAAAGAGCATATGAAAAGAAGGGATCGTTAGTTGTCTGTGTTTCCTACATGCATTTATTAAGCACCCGCCAAGATCCACAGGAGTTATCTTGGGATCTCAGGACCTTCAGCCTGGCCCATGACAGTCATTCTTCCATTCTGCTGCCGTGAGCAAGGGTAAGGGAAATGTTTCATGAAAAATAGAAGACTTGGACTGAGCAAAATCCATGTAATGATGTTTTTCAGGCAAGGGAAAAGGTGCATGGAAATTTATTGGGTTTTTCTTCACATTATCTGAAGGAAACTTTTTGTTGAAGACAGCATTAAGTTTTGAGTGGGTGAAGTGCTGTAGTATCTTGGAGCTGAAATGTTCTCATATGGGGAACGGAGGTGACCGATCTTTACTCTTTTTTTCTACAAAACTTTCAGTAAAACCCCTTTTTGTATATTTTTGGGCTTTCAGTGGGCTGGGAGGGGGTATAAGAGGGTGTGTGTAGGTTTTTTGGCTCTTTGTCCTTTTCTTTTTTTTGGAGAGTGCACAGTGACTGATACCTTTCCAAATGACAGTCCTCCCTCGATCTTAATACTGTAGCTCCCTTAATCTTGAGACAGTAGGAGGATAAGATGAGCATAACTATAACACAGCTTCATAAAAACATGAGCTGGAATGGAGATTTGATTTATTTATTTTTGTGAGAGTTGCCAGGCTGTTCTCTCAAGTTCCAAAGTTCCTGGTATTATTCCTTCCTACAGCCATCAGCTTTTCATTGTTGCTGAACCTACTTATTTATTTTTATACTCAACGATGTTGATGATAATGGAGAGTCTATGTCCTTGGAAGATAAGGAGCAAACAGCAAGATTTTGTTTTGTAGATTTTCCTGGTGGTACCCTGTGCTCCCCTCGTTTCCCATGCAACTGGGTAGTCTTTTATGCTGACAACTAGGATCTAGAAGGATGAAATGATTCGTTTCGTAATAACTTTAATGCGCCCTAATTAGAAATGGAAGTGATATGCCTGTTCTAAAGTGACTTTTCTGCCAAAGATTTACATTAAAAATTAAGGTATTTCATTGTGGTGATTTCTTGCTCTTTCTGTCCCTGATATACTCTGAACGGTGAGATTAAAGCCAGGGGATCATCAGAATTGTCTCCATTTATTCAGCTTCTATGACGACTGATTTAACTTAATAAGTCTCACGTAGCCAACTTGGGTAACACGATAAATATCTGTGTTACTCAACTACTGTTATTTCAGAACATTTATTTTCATTAACCCATCACTCACTCTTATGTTTCACCTCCTACCAAAGTTGCCCTGGAAATGAATTCCCATTTTGCAGGTCGCTTGCTGCTATTGAAATCATCAGCAAAACTACTGTTATACCAGGTAGTACTGGATGGGGTCCTCTCGGCGCCCTTTTTATTGTCATTATTCCATCCCTCTTTTTTTTCATTACTGCATCCACACCCAGCTTTTGAGTTCTCTTGTAAATAATGAAAATGGAAAAATCGGAATTGCTGAGTACCTTCACCTCCTGGGGAAGCTTCTCAGCACTATGTAGGATGGGACCAAGTCTGATCTTAGACACTGATGTGAATCTGATTTTCACAGTCTGGGCAATCCCCCCAAAATCACAAAACATAGCTAAGACAGTGTTGTTAGTGTTGTCATCCTCCTTACTCCTGTCCCTCCTCTATTGATGTTACGCAAGGACATAACAAAAGAAATCAACCCTGGCAAGTTCCCGTCTTTTATGACAGTCTCGCTGTTGTTGGCATCTTTTCCCCTTAAATTTGCTGCTGCTGAAATCCATTGGCTATTGGAGGCAGCCTGAAGTTGTTGTGACTAGGGAAGGTGCTGCTCCAAGTTAAAGGATCGGAAGTAGTGAAATGTATAAAAATGCTTCGTTATCATTTTGACAATTTTGTGACCTTAAAAATGAGAAAGGAAAAAGTTACATGCATCATTTTTGCATTTTCTGAAAAGGACAGCCGTTTTTACCAAGATTTTACCAGAACTGACAGATTTCCCTAAACAATTCCATGAAATTACTTTTTTTCTAGAGTAAAAATATTCTGATAGAGATTACTCCTCCTTGGAGCTCACGTGCTCTTCATATGTATGCCCACTAGTTCTGTATTATACTTGTACCATCAGAGGCCATCCTCTGTGGCGTGATGAGGCTCTGCAGATTAGGTAAAGCTCAAAAGGGAAGAGATAATTTTATAGTCTTTTGTGAGCTGGGGTGATGGAAGGAGGAATTAGTTGGGAATTTCTTTTTATATTTTACAGTCCTCATTAAGAAATATTTTTGGCTGGTATCAATATGTTGTGGCTTTATCGATTTCAGTAGAGCGGCTCCATGGCCTTCTCCCTGAGATGCGGTCGAGCTGCTCCTGTTTCTGAAACTTATAAGTAATTATTCACTGTCATAGTTGAACGAGCAATTCTGTTTAAATTTAAGAATTGCTGCCTGTCTGAGGAGCAAGTGAATTCTTCAACAGGTGGAGTCTGATGGGAAGCGGATCCCTGCCAATAGGCTCAACTGAGTCGGGTGGATGAAACATTTAGTGCATGGGACAGAAACAGCTTGTAAGGTTTGAACATCCTTCTGGGCGTTCTGTTTCCTAGTTCAGCCCAGCAATCTGTTCAAAACAAGCTAATTTTAGTTCCTATGTGGTGGAAGCGAGCCATTTTGTTCATCTTAAGTCCAAATTTCACATTTGTGTTACGTGGAAGTTTGGGATTGACCTGACAAAAATTTCACAGTATTGAAAATACATGAATTGGTAAGATGCTTTTGGGGGTTGTGAGGTCAGCCTTTGTTTAATGGTAACTGGGTTGAATTCCACAGCGTTATGTTTTGGTTTGTTTTAAAGCACATTGGAACAGAAGGATTGGGATCGGCTTTAAAGAACTGCAGAGTTGTTTGCACTGACTGCGCTATTTGACAGCAATGGGAATAACTGGGTGACTCGATGTGAACGGCCGTATCGTCCTCAAAAGGATCTTTTTTTTCTCTCATTAGCTGTAGGTGGAGTGAGTAGATGAACCTCACTAGGCTGGGGCTGGTGTCTGTGAATACCTCTCACAACGGCGCAGGGGATGCTGTGAAAGCTAAACGAGCTCATTGTGAAGAGGTGGGGATGCTCATGAAGCAGTTCACTGTGTCACCTGAAGTGCAGTATGTCGGCTGGACAGATATTTCTCCCGGCAGTGGAGAGGAACATGGGAGTTGGATGGGTTTTTTTAGGTGGAGGCATTTCATGAGGATGCAGCGCATCCCATCGCCTGCCTCCTGCTTCATCCTAGCGTTGATCATGGACATTTGTTTGCTGACCTGCTTTTGAGGTGTGACGGGTCCTACTGCTGAAGAGACTGCAAATAGGACTGTGATCCCAGGTCTAGCGTTCCCGTAGATACCCATTCCTAACCAGTAACGATTTAAAAAGAAAAAAAATTCCCCCCAAAATACACATCCTTTTTTCCTTCCTCCTCTGCCCACGTGCACTCATTTGCATGCCTGCTGCTGCAAAAGGTGACACGCGTTTCCGTTGCCCTGGAGGGGTCATCACGTCAAAGCACATTTTGCATCTGTTCCCCTCTCAGCTAAATAGCATCAGGCTGGAAAGGCAAACGATAAAGGAGAGGGGGCGGGGGGGAAGTTTTATCTGTATCAAATGGATAGGACTTGTACCTCTTTGAAATCCCACTGAGATATAATGGCCACCTTTGTGCAAGATAGTTAGAAGGCTCTTCTGACTTGTTGATGGAAGAAACGCTATAATTAGTAAACTAAAAATTTTAGAAGGCTCAGAAATTTTGAGCAGTAGGGATTTTTCTGAGCATATGTCTTTTCTTTCTGCTTCTGTGTTGCATTTTTCCCTCTGACAGCTTTAGCGGTGGATTTTGCAGATGGATCTGGAATTTGCAACAGGATCTAGGTTGTTTGAAGCTGTTGGGTACTTGCAAATTCTTTCATAATCAATGGGATGTGACTCGTGAAAGGTAGGGGGGGGATTGTTTTGACAGGGGATCGCGTTGAAACCTGGTTTAAGAACTTTTCTTCAGTGTGGTGCCTAATTAGATTCCCTGAAGATGACTTCGAGTGGCAGGTGACCCAGTAAAGGTCAAATCAATTGAGTAATGAATGAACAGGCTGATAAATTCTTTGAGAGGGATACTGCTCTTCGTAAGATCAAACTTGTCACCCTGACGGCAATTGAACAAATTGAAAATAAATTGAAAGGGAAAAAAATATGGCAAAATAAGGCTTTCATTTTAATTGATGGAACAAGCTCTGTAGGAATATAATTTATTCTCGATTAGTGAAAGTCTATAGGATGTTGAAGCTTTGGAAAATGTTGTATTCCAGGCTGGTGTAAATTTGATGGAAGAGTGGCTGAATGCTCTCACTTGCGTTATGTGGTGACTTCATAGTTCTTTCTGGTCTAAACCAAAATAATTTGTCAATTGCTTAGGATCAAGTATCCTTAAGAATAACAGAAGGTTGTGCATAAGGAAACATTTCATGAATTATTACCTGAAATATTTTTATACCTCGTTCCCTGGGAACTGAAACACTACTGTACGACTGAGCTTGCAGTGCAGAGGAATTCCAGTGTGGTTGTTTGCAGAAGGCTTTTTGGTAACCTCAATTGACAACTCCTTAAAAAAGGAATGCCTGTTTTGAGGACAGGTATAGAGTATTTTGAGGAAACTGTGTAGAATTAAAGCATTTCAGATTGGATGCTCGAACATGGAGGCCCCCGAAGTCGTCTGATTCTGGGATCTTCAGAAAAGTTCACCTGAAACTGAACTTTTTAAGTTAAATGAACTTTTTGGTGAACATTTAATTAGTGGACTGTTTCTGGTCGGTGTCCCATTTTGGTATGCTGAGCATTAACCTGTACGGAGTCTGGATCCATGTTGCTTATAGTCAAAGTACTAGAGCATTGGTTCTCTTTCAAAAAAGTTCTCTTTTAGGTGTGTGGGCTGAGATTCAGCAACTTTTCCAGTCCTTAGGCAAAGATGAGTCTTTCCTTGCATATTTTATACCGTGTTCGTTTGTCGCCTGTCAGGATTCTTGGGGGAGTTGGCTCTTTCGCTGAAGTGTCGCTGGGTAGTTGGAATCATGACTTTTCAACTTCATTATGCTTCAGGGGGGAAAAGCAGGGCAGATGCTTACAGATGAAATTTATATGGTTCTTCACGAGGTTCTGCTGGCTGTGAGGGTCAGCGTCTGGCTGTGATGGTAGGTCAGGTGTCTATTTTGAAAAGTGGGGGTTTTTGTGAATGCACTTTGTGATCAAAAGTGGGATGAGTTATTTTCTTTTCTGAGACCTGACCCTACTGTCACTTGTGATGGAAACGAAACCCAAATGGCTCTGCAGGTGCAGCAGCAGATTTTAACGAGGGGATTGTGTGTCTTGCAGGTCACACAGAAGTGCCGGGGGGGGTTGTTATGACTTTGGTTCTCGCTGTTTCGAAGTGGAGGGGTGAGGTGCAAGGAGCCTTTGCGAAGCTTTCAGCATTTATCAGCTGTAGCAGAATTCAGGGTCAAAAACGGCTGGGAGCGGCAGATTTGGACTAGATGTGATGGTTGAAAAAGTTTATCTTTGGGTTAACCTGCCACCTCCCTGGGCCAACAGAAATAACCTGTGATAAATGAATTTCTTGAGCCTGCCTTCAAACCCTCTGCAAAAGCTGTGGGGCTGGTGCCGTCCAGACAATTTCCAGGAATACCTGGCACCGCCTGCAGTGCCCAGGTCTCTTCGGGATCTGATGCTCATTATCCATCACCCTTTGTTCTGTCTCCTTTCTCTTCCTTTCTTTCCTTGCCCTGTTTTTTTCTGTGTATGGCGCATCTCTGAGCCCTGGCACCATTATCACAAGCTGGGACTGAGAAGAGCCAGGGCAGAGGGGAAGGGAGCGCAGGGAGGAGGAGGCTGTGAATCATCTCGGAACTTAAAGAAAAAGCTGGAGTCTGTCCTGGTGATTTGCATGAAACTCTTATTTTCCACCACATTTACAGAAAGACCTGCTTCTACTTTTCCCAGCCATCCGCTTGTAAAAATAGTAGTGAGGGAATCCCGCTGATTCCACCTAAACCTTTGTTATTCATTTGTAGGATTTTGATATGATGCTGTTCCTAATAGCGGCTGAACCCAGAAGGATATATAGCATTTAATCTTCGTTGAAAGTAACAAAATTCTCTGAGAATTTTTTACCCCTCTGTGGTACGCATTAAGCGACGTTAGATCAAAACTTCTTTTAAATGTTTGCTGCAGTGGAGCTAGCTGTTTTCCTTTCATCCCAGCTGAAGCTTTTGTTATTCAAGGCACCGTCTAAATCTGCTCCTGCCCTTAGGAACTTAATTTAATTTTTTTTCTTTTTGTCATCGTAAATATGCAAACAGTATTTTGCCCGTGTTAAAAGTGGAAAATGAAGTAGCAACAGACAAAACGATTTGTCGCGTGTCAAGCGATAGCCGTGGCACCTGGTCCTTTAAGCACAATGAGAGACCGGAGTCCTGGAGAGAGAAGCAGCGTGGAGGAGAGAGGAGGTCATGTCAAGGTTTTCTCTTCTGGGTATTTATCAAAGGAGATTTTAAATTTGGAGGTTTATTTCGGTCAGTGCTGTTTTCTGTACAGACATCTACTAAATGGGTTGTTGTATTCTATCAGGAAAACACATTGTTGCCGTTGTCCAAATGATTCTCAACAATCAATATTATCTTTTCTGGGGGGAATAATAATAACACTTTGTGAATGTCTGGAGTTAAAGTGATTTTCAGCGCTTATCTACACTTTGTTTCTCTCATCCTGGAGTAAATTCATTCACTCTTTACTGGTGTACCAAATTGATCCATAAACATTTCATTACCAGTAAACGTGTTGCTACTTCCATCAAGTAGTTTATTTCGATGATGTTAATTGCATCCAAAGCCGAATGTGGGGATGGCAGATAATGAAACCAAAGCTGCTATTAACAGACAAAAATTGGAAGCTGCATTTTCTTCCTTCTTTTTTTTTTTCTTTAAGTAGTTTTTCTCGCATATCATAACAATCTGCTGTGCCACTTTTCAACCCAATGAATCTTGTAGATTTTTTTCTGCTAAAACAGCACAGGTCAGCCATAGGAGGGGGGAGTACTTCCATCCCAAGGAGCTTGGTTTTATGGATATCCCTCTGGCAGACAAGGAAGAGGAGCTTTGATCTTCCACCTTTCAGGCATGTGTCCTTACTACAAAGGCTTGTATAAAGAGGAGCAATCTCCACCACTTCTGCCGTATCTTCAAAAGCAAATTACGTCCACTGTGGCGTTGCAAGGAGAGAGCGCGTCTCTCTAGATGTGTGGTGGGTTTGCTGTAGGAACTCCCAGGCAGAGAACTGCTTCCTTATTAAACTTGTTTAAACTGGAACGTCCCTCTCAGACGTACAGCTCGGAGGGCCTGTGAAGTTGGAAACCCACCCCGACAGCGTTACCTGCTCCATGGAGGAGCTGAGCAGGGGATGCGGGTTCATGGTTGTGGTTTAGAAACCCGTCCCATCCTGGTTCAAAATGTGTTGGAGTGGTATAATGGAGGTGCCATCTTAAGGAAGGAGGTTGGATAATGCTCAGCCTGCCCTTGAGCTCCACTCTTGTTAGGTGCAGCATTCAGAATTAATTGATGTGGATGCTGAGGGGTTGGTCAAGGCCTGAAGACGGCCATGGCAGAAGGTGCTGGGTAATGCAGCAGATGACTTGCTTGTGGACAGAATCCCAGGAGGACCTGGTGTAGCAGAGGTCTGGGAATAAGCTCGGTCGTGGCCTGGGGGCAGCAGGTCTAGGCGAGAGCGTGCGATGCATCAGGCTGCGATGGGATTCATGGGGAACTGGGGGTGCCAATGGCTTTGTAGATTAGGACCAGGGCCCTGCGCTGAAGGAGAACAACCAGGGAGCTGTGAAGGTACTGGAGCCTTTGGGCAGGAATTAATAACTACCTTTAGAAAGCAGGCTTTTTTGTTCAGGAGGAGGAGGGGGCGAGTGTTGCATTCAGCTCGAGTAAATTGTGATAAATTACCCTGGAAGTAACTACTGTATTAAGTATGACATTATTATTAAGGATATGTCTGGGTCGGCCAATTCCCCTTTCTGCTCAAGAGGTAAAGGACAATGCGCATCCTTTTTAGCTGCATTTTGTATATGCTTATCATTAATGTTCTGTTCCCTTTTATTGTAGGTACTTGGCATTGTCCACATAAGAAATAGCAATTTGCATTATAGAACAGCAATGTCTGTTTTGATTAAGAACAACACTTTCTTCTGCTCTCCTGTTTCCATGAATATTTAAATTAATTAAGCCCAGCAAAGATTTTATTTCAGCTTAATGACTTATAAATGTGACTTCTAATGTCTGTGGAAATGAGTGAAATGCGACAGACACAGCTCTTAATCCACCTAATTACTGAATTGATGCATTCCAAGAAGATGGGGCAGCAGGCTTTTCTCCTTAGAAGATGTTACATCTCGGAGCTTGCGGTGATGGCCTGTAGCTGCACACGTGTGTTTTCTGTCTGCTTCCCTATTAGATTTAAGATTTAAGATTCTGCTTTGGTATTAAAAGCTCTCATTTTAGAGAAGACTAGTCCTAAGCAAGCAACGCAGTCTGTGGCAAAAGGTGTCTGACACACTTTGTGCGGTGCTAATGTAATCCTGAGACCAGCCAGGGTTGGTTTTGAGGCGCTAAATTTCACCTTGGTTAGCTGAATGTCAGCTCCTTTGGACTCTAGGAGACTTAAAGAGATCAGAGATGCTCTAGAGATATTCTTACATTTCAGTAATTTCTGCGAGGATGGTTGCAGGTGATGATACCAGTAAAGAGATTCTGGTTTGTAGCAAATAGGTGGAATTGGATTTGCTCTGGCTTTTGTTGTCAGACAATTAAACATCTAGATCAACTTCCAAAACTGACTGTGCATCAGAATTAGAGCAAGAGCCTGGTTTGGGAAACTGTTGGATATGGTTGAAAAATCAGTCTCTTAAAGCTTCTGTGTTATTTTGCTTTATTTAAAAAAAAAAAGAACATAGACATCATTATTGTCTGCATTTGGAGATCTTATTCCTGCTTTCTTGGGTGTATCTGAACCTCAGACACCCATATTTTAGAGACGCTGGTATAAGTGGCTGGTAATGCGGTTTAAATACGGAGTCTATATAGTCTGTGTATAGAAGTGGTCACACTGGCATCAAAAGAACTGCATCTAAAATCACTGCTGTCAGGAGTAATGCAGGAGTCCCGTTAGCCACTGGGCAGTCTGTGTGCTAACTGCAAACAAGAGACTTAACCTGCCCCGAGGAGTTCACACGTGTGCAAGACAACATGCAAAAATGGTGATGGTGGCTGGTGTTAGAGCTCCTAAGGAACTAAAGAAAGGGAAGTGTGGAGAGGAGGAACTTGAGAGTGGCCCCTTCGTGTGCTTTACAGTCACTCCATACAAATTCCTGCTGCCGTTCTTCCCAGGGGAGACCTGAGCAATTGCTGGTGGTCACTGCTGCGCTGCCGTAGTGGGACAGCAAGCGAGAAGAGGGCACGTACCTCTTGTTCCTTGGCTGCTATTTGATTGAAAAGCTCGGATAGTTTGTACTTAGAAAGGTGGGTTTGAAAAGAACAGCCTGGAATGAAAACAGTGTTTGTTGTCTGGTGAGAAACTTGTTTCTGTGAAGCAGGTTCAAGGAGTGGGGAGTTCGGGGGATTACCTTTGAGCTTTTCCTAGAGGAGCTCTCAGGCAGGAGAGTGTACCAGCAGCTGAGACTTCCAGCGTTAAAAAAACCCTCATTCTGTGCTTGGGCAACACTCAAATTTGGTGAATGAGGCAGGGGAACGAACCTGTCGTGCTTTGAATTCTTGAATGTTCCCAGGTTGTAGTAATATTTGACTTTTTTTTTTTTTTTAACCCTAATCCTTTAAACTGTTGGTGGGGAAGATACAGATTCTGTCTTAAGCGGATCGGTCTTGACTCAATTTAAATCCAGCTAAGAGTGCTAAATTGATATGTAAGTAGGTGAGTCAAGTGCTAACAGTCTCTTTCAGAACAAGCTGTAGATGTGTTGTGATTCTAATTTATTTCTTTATAACTCTCCTAATGGAATAAAATGTACAAGAGGGATATAAACACTTGGATGACTAACAAGAAGGCGATGGGATATAGTGTTAAGTGAAGTCTGCATCCCCAGAGGTAAATGACAGTTGAAATTAAGGAAGCTGATGAGATGTTCTCACCTGATGGAAGGTGGTCTCCAGGGGACCACGCTGAAGGGAATTGAGAGCGGTGCTCAGCCCCTGAGCTGCTCAGAGTTGGATTCTCCCCCCATTTCTGCTACCTATTCTGCTGTGTGTTTTTAGGAATGGTATTTATTTCATTTCCTTCCCCCTCTTCTGCTCCCCAGTGAACTCTGTGGACACCAAGAATTCCCTCCCCACATGAAGCATTATCCAGTCTGGGAAGAGAGATGCTGTTTCAGGTGGTTCACAGGCAGAAACCTTGGCGCTGCTTCCCAGGGACAGACAGGCAGACATCCAGAGCATGAAGCAAAAAGTAAACTCAGGGCTCTGCCCCCTGCTCTCTGAAAAGTGTAATTCCATAATGAAGTGAGCAATTTGAAACCTAAGAATTTGCCTTGACACCAAGAAGAAAAATGATGGGCTTGGCACGAGCCGTGGCTTTTGCCGTGATGAAGGGCCTGATGGACCTTTGGGATTAACTGATGTGTGTAAAATGATGGAACACCTAAGTATCATTTTTAGAGAGGATGAAAAAACACAGCCACCCAAAATTGTTCTTGGGGTAAAACAGATTTTTATTTCTTTGTGGATGGATGGATTAGGAAATAATTCTTCTGAAGCATTTTCAGCATAAAAGGTAGAACTTGATATTTTGCCCATAGAAAAATCTTTTCAAGAGTGTGACTTTTTATCCAGCTGCTGGTTCTTAAAATTTCTTTATGGTCTCTGTAAGTCATACGTGCAAAATCCTGTTGTGTTACTGTGAATAGCTGAAATGCTTCCTTTTTTTTTTTTTTAATAAGGTATATCTCTTTTTTTGGCTTAAAGGCATGAGGAAGATGAAAAATTGCAATATTATAAGCCTTTGTATGGAGAACTGTCTAATGAGGCAGTTTTATCTACAGCATTGAGAAGATCGGTCTGCGAATATAGGTTGAAAAAGCCTAAAATACGTCATTATTGCTCATATAGTGTATTTGATCTAGCCAAGAATCTTAATCTTCAGATATCTTACAAGGACTGAGACTGATTGATATAGCAGATTGTCTAGCCATAGCTTTGTCTGGTAGGCTACTATAGCGATGGTCTCTGAGCCATCACTAAGTTCAATTAACTTACTGAAGTTGTATTCCTGAAATTCGGCAGAAAATTATTTTAGGCTGCTATAGATTTTGTGCTAATCTTAAAGGAGTGCCTTAGATTATGATGAAACAAATGAAGGCTCTGACTACCTTTTTCATATTTTAAATTCGCTTTATTGCCAGTGGGGAATACCACATCTGAGACTTTATAGACTTTCTCCTAAGATTATCTTGACATGTTTTTAATTGCGTTTTGTAATATGTTTTCTATAATAATGGGTAGGGGAAAGGTGAGCAAATGAGATGTTGGCCAGCTATCAGTGAGATTTATGCAGGGAGGTAGTTGTGATTTGGAGTCCTGTTGCTTGTTTGGAGAACAAAGGAGAAGATAAGAGGGACATGAAAAAAAGTAAAAAGGGAGTTGGGTTAGAGGGGACGGGAACATGTTTGTTGTTTTCAGGCAATGCAGTGTACCATTTCAGCATCCTTTGACGTACCATTGAGTGTGCAGTCAGGGAGTTATTTCCAGGGCTAAGGCTCCGCTGGGTCCTTCACGCTACGGACATGCTGAACTTGAAGATGGAAAGCAATGGTCACGGGAACTGCTGTTAAAGAGCAAGTCTAAGAGCTGTTGAAGTGGGAAGGTTTTTATTTAGCTGAAGTCAACCGAAGTTAAATCAGGCCTTAGTATCAGAGCTTTTTATTTATACCTAGTTGTAAGCTTAGAGAACTTGTGTCTGAAACTTCCTTGGCTTTTTATTATGAAATGTGATTTCTGTTCTTTTCCATGTCTTTTAGTACTCTGTATCACTGTGAATAGTAGATTTATTTTCTGTTCTTTGGAGGACTTGAAAATACAGAAAAACGTTTGCTTGGGGTTGACAAACCCTCAATTTATTTTAGGATGTTTCAGTAGTGTTCACAGGCTTGTTTGCTTGTTTGGCTGTCGGAGCTGTCTTTTAGTAGCTTTTAAAGTAGCTATACCTTAGTCCCTCTGCTTGCTCCCCAAGTGCAAGGTATTTGCTCCATATTAGAGAAAACGCATATTCCCTAGAGCAAGGCACTGTGCAAACTCATCAGCTTTGCTATTTAGATTATTGCCACCTTAGATGAATTCCTTACAAGAAGCTTGTGTATTATCAGAAGCTCTTATTCTGTTAGTTAGCACTGTCAAAGGAGAGTGGATGGGCATAATTACCAAGTAGTTCTGGACTGGTGAAGTGGATAATGAAAAGTGCTACTGACATAGTCTTTGCATGCCATTAAAAAAAAAAATTAGGATAATGATTCAATGTCCGGAGTTTCACCTGTATTGTCGGTAGCAGCTCTTTGTTGTGTGATCTTCCTGAACATATGTAGCGCTGCCCTGAGTCAGACCTGTTTCAGTATCCTCTTTTTAACAGCAGTCAGTTCCCACAAGAATGCCCTCTGCTATGCAGCTGTAGAGTAATATGCCCTCAAAAGATTTCCTCCTGCCATCAATTACAGAATCCCAGAACGGCAGGGGTGGGAAGGGCCCTCTGGAGATCCCCCCGTCCCACCCCCTGCCAGAGCAGGGTCACCCAGAGCAGGGGGCACAGGAACGCCTCCAGGCGGGTTGGGAATGTCTCCAGAGACGGAGACTCCCCCCCCTCTCTGGGCAGCCTGGGCCAGGGCTCTGCCACCCTCACGGGAAAGAAGTTCCTCCTTGTGTTTAGGTGGAACTTCCCATGGCCAAGTTTGTGCCCGTTCCCCCTTGTCCTGTCCCTGGGCACCACTGGAAAGAGCCTGGCCCCCTCCTCCTGACACCCCCCTTGAAGTGTTGATAAGAACCTTGAAGCATTGATAAGATCCACCCTCAGTTGTCTTTTTCTAGACTAAAGAGACCCAAATCCCTCAGCCTTTCTCCATCAGAGAGATGTTCCATCCCCTCAGCATCTTGGTGGCCCTTTGCTGTCCCCTCCCCAGCAGTTCCCTGTCCCTCTGGAACCGGGGAGCCCAGCACTGGCCCCAGTGCTCCAGATGTGCCCTCCCCAGGGCAGAGCAGAGGGGGAGGATGACCTCCCTCCACCTCCTGGCCACGCTCTTCTGGATGCCCCCCAGGATGCCACTGGCCTTCTTGGCCACCAGGGCCCATCGCTGGCTCATGGCCACCCTGTTGTCCACCAGGACTGCCTTGTTCCTGGAAGTGACAAGGGGGTTTATGATTTCTGAAAGCCTTACTAGGTTGTTTGGGGGTGGGGGGTTTTATACGCAACATTTCTGGGTGGTTTTGTTAGCCCTATAAATGCCCACTTCTTGTGGGACTTCGGCTGAACTCTTATCCTCAAATGCGGTGGTATTTGCTGTAGTTGACTAAGTGTCGTGTGCTAGTGCCCAGGGTATTTTAAACCAAATCACATTCATCAAAGGGTAAAGGCTATTTCTCAGCCACTTCATCAAGTTCTTAACAGTCTGGACCCGCTGCACGTACCGGGGAAGGTATGACACACTCGATGCCTGCTCTCAGTTTTGCCTGTTAACTGAAAGAATATTTTGGAAGCAAGCTACTCTCTGCTTTATGTAGGAAAAGCGTTTATTTTTTAATGATGCTAAAAATTTCCAGCTTATGTAGTAGCCAGTGGATAACTTCCACTCTTGGAACATTAAAAATGGAACGAAGTGATTTGGTCCGGAGTTAACGACACCTTTGCTGTTGACTTCTGCGGAAATGGATACCATCATGCAGGCAATAAAAAAATCACAAAGTCCAGTAAGAAATCAAGGGTTGCCTCAGAATTGCTATTAGATAGGACAAGATCTCTCATGTTAATCAACTTAATTTACACCAAGAACTTGATTTATAGACTAGGTGAGACTTTTTTTCCTGTACCTTTAAAAACTCAGCAGAATTCTTCATTAAATCCTACAAGGAGGTTCAAAACACTTAAAAATGCATGATTAATTTCTCTCCTGTTCTGTAGGGCTTTTACTGAATTGTTCATCCTTGACTAGGATTTCCTGGGAGACTTGTGACAGAATTACTCAGAAAATTTCATATTCAGGGAGGTTTTATGCTGCATATCTTCTTGCTATGAAACACTGCTCAGAGAATGATGATAAGGAGGGAAAATTGCACAGGGAGTGTTACGCTGCAAACACCTCTTCACTGCTAATGTGATTAACTGCATTTTGCAATAGCTGATGAAGATCCATTGCAACCTACCAAGTTCTGAAAATTAGCAAGTGGATGGATTAACATGACCAAAATATTAAAATCCAGAATATTTCCTTGTGAAGCACCCATTGTTTCAACTACTATAGCTTATCTGTCATCATTGAAGCTGCAAATAGGTGAGGCTCTGGACTGATCCTTCTTCCCCTGAAATATGTGTTGGGTTTGACTAATTGCACAGAGGATCCGTTTAGCTTAGCGAGCAGGTACTTGCCTAATAATTCCTTTAGCTTCTGTGTTTAGTGGTTTCCAGTGATGGTAATGAATTCAAGCACTAAGTAGGTTACTGCTGTGGTCCCATGTGGGCACCATACGGGCTTGGATGAGGAAAGGTTACGTCCTTCCCATAGCTTCCTTGTGTCGGCACCCCAGTGAGCGAGGGGTGGAGAGGTTTGCTTTACAGAAAGGGGCTCTCGCCATGGGATCAGCTAAATCACACAGCAACTTAGAGCCTTTTCTTGTTCATGTATCAAAAGCTGCGTTTAACTAAGACCCAAAAAACAACCCCAAAAGATAAGTACCTACACAGTGAACTCTTACGGAGACAAAACTCATTCTCTTTCTTCCCAATCGCTAAATCTGGTCGTCCATCTCCGCAGAGCTGCATCCAATGTTCTGCCTGAAGAACAGATTTATCTCCTAGCGGGTTGGTAATGCTTGTTCTGTCCCTACCAGTCCTCTCCCTGTTTTCAGTTCACGGCAGAAAGGAGAGATGAAGTGTTTTCAGTAGGGCTGGCTTCTTACCGCTCTCTTGCCTTGTCATAAATCCCAGCCTCTCTCTGTTTCAGTCACTTAAACACACGTGGTATGTACCTGCTCAAAGCGACTCCACTTTATAAACGGATAGGCGAGTAGTGTGAAAGAATGTACTGGGGATGTGGTAATCGGCTGCTGTTTCATGAAATAGCTTATTTTATTTTGGGAAGATCTCCTACATGGTTTCTTCACAGCGTTCACCGCTGAGTCCCTTGGATAGGCGGGAAGGGGGTGATGTTGAGTAAGTCTCCTGGCAGAGGAGAGAGAAATATATGAGTCATTCAAGTGGGCACTGCAAGCAAAGCATGCCAAATTTTAGCAACCAGTCCACTTTAGGAACAGAGGACATTTTTTTCTCTCTCTAATGAGAAAGCAATATATAATATTATGCATAATGACAAGGGCCAAATAACTATCTGCAGCCAAGTCTAATAAGATTAAAGACTGCAGCAAGAAAGAGCTGTTGTACATGGAGTTCACGTCCATAGCCAAGTACCACAGCATCTATAAAAGATGGTGCTTTGTTCATGCAAAACAGTTTGACACTCTGTTATTGAATTTTTATACAGAAAACACTTTGGTCAGGTTTGAATTCTCCAAGGGGGCTTGCAACGTGGTGTCCTGATGGTGCAGCTGTTCCGAACAGAAAAATCTGCGGCAGGAAAAGCAACGCTGCTTCTACCTTCCCTGCTTTTCTGGCCTTTCCCCGCTCACGCTCTCTCTTGCGCATATCGCAGAGATCTGGCGTTTAGTAAACACCTCCAGGTCTTTATCAGCATTGAGAGATTTACTGGCCTCCCGTGTAACTCTGACTGCATATGCTCTTTCTTAACATCTGGAGCTGGCATGCTGTTCTCTCTTCAAAGCGGCTGATTTACTTTTATCGGATAATTATGTATGTATTGTACTCGTACTCCGTTGTAGCAAAAGTAACTTATCTGCTGCGTGCAGATCAGAATGTGATGCTGTTATCTGGACTCTGAATACCTCTTTAACTTCCTCTTGTAGAAAAGTTCTCACGTAAACCTCTTTTTCTCAGCACGTACAGCGAGTAAAATTTACAAGGGAGCTGGTGGCATTTTTCCTGCACCTTAAAGTCTTGGACTAAACTTGGACCTTGTTTGGAGCAAGGGCTGAATGTCGGAGTAAAGTACTTAGCCAGTTTTAAAAGACTCGGCCTGCTCGCATGGCTTTCCTTTGTGCTGCGGAGAGGAGTAGTAGCGGAAAAAGGTTAGGGAGTAAATTTGAGTGACACAGTGGAGAAGGTGAGCTTCCTCGATGTATTCATTGTGGGTGTTTAAAATACGCTCCCCGTGTGAAACACAGCGCAAGACACCAGTTGCCAAGTTGAGCAAGGTGAGCGTGTGCCTCTCTGATATCTGCTTGAAACCGTGATGTCGAAGCTGCTACGCAATAGTTTGTCTCCTGAAGTGGAATATTCATTCCCCTCAGGTTGTGGTGATCATGAACAACACGCGTGTGGAGAGGGGGGGTGGTACAAGCCTTCAGGCTTCATCTGAGCACACGTGCAATTACTTATCGCCTTGTTTGTGGGGGTTTTGTTTTGGTTTTTGACAGCTTCAACGTCTGCAGTAATTTGCTCCTGTGGCTCAGATCAACCATTTTAGCACCAGACAGGTCTCTCAAGTAGAAGACATCTGCATACCACGGTGTCAGCACTTCAAAGATCCTTTCTATTCTTTTTGCTAGAAAGTCTGTAACAGATTCTGCAACCTGATAAAGGCAGTGAGCTCACATGCTTACTGTGTGTTTACTGCACACGTCAGACCCTGCACACTTTATTCATTTTCTGGGTTTTATTAGCGGGTTTTCGCTGGCTTGCATACACAAGGCTTTATGAAAGGTTATCTCGGTTTCTGTAAATGAAATTCTGGCTTGGATGGGAACACTTGAGCCAAAAGAGATGGTGACTGGTTTATAAGCATTTTCATCTTGGGATGCATGCTCCAATCTCCCCTTTAGACAGACCCTAATCTCATGGATCCTTCCAAAAGGACTGAAGATCTTTGTGTTTCCGTGGAGTCCTTAAGGGCTGCAGGTACTCGATACCTCTGAAAACCAGCTTGTTTCCACTGAGATTTATAGTCGCGAACTCGGGTGCCAGATTTGCCAGGGATTTTTTTCGCGTGTACTGGCCTTTGCTAGCGGCTCCTTGGCTCTATCCCCCTAGATCGTGTACCGCTCCTGATAAGTCGTATTTGTCTGCCGTGCTCCAGTGGAGCAAACAGCGCTCTGGATGCTAGTGGAGTGTCTTCTCAAAGTGCTGTAGCTCAGAGGGGTGTCACTTGAATGGCTCTTAAAATTAGGTCTGTCTGGGGGAGAATCATTTAAATTCTGCAGTTAAAACCCCTGGTGATTGAGAACAAATGAAACTGCTCTGAAGGCTTCAGAAACTCGCTAATGGCTGGAAAGAAGAGGGTCAGGGTCTTGTTCGGAATCGGTTAAAATTCTTCCCTCCCCATTACTCACTTTTTAAGTGACACCTTTGTAGTTGCGCTAGGGTAGTTAAACATATATTGTTAATACCACAAGCTTTTGTAGGTAGGGCTTTTTGCTGCAGAATAAAACGATTTATTTTCGTGCTGGTTACCACCGGTTGTCCAGGCTGTTAAACATTCTTAATTCCACGGAAATGGATTCACATAATAGAATCATGTTAATTCACAGAGATCTAGAGATGTATTGTTGGGGTATCACTCAGCAGTGACTCAGAAATGGTGAGCCTGAAGTCACCCAGCCTGGCTTGGTCCCTCGCTTCTGACGGATCGGCACCGAATAACGTGTGATTCTGCAGCCTGGCTCGTGCCATAATCTCCTGAAGGAGCAATTCCGCACTCAGCTGGCGAGCTCACCAGCAGTATTTCTGTGCGTGCTTGTAGTTTATATGAAGAAACCCCCTTGGGCACCTCTAGGACTAGAGATTGGAGCAGCCTTTTAGCTGTGGGTGACCCAATAATCCGGCTGCTTTGAAGATTTGGGCTGAGAGATCTTGGCTGCCAGGGGCCTGGGGTACCTGTGAGGTAGGTAGCGCCCTGAAAATGTCAGCGGTGGCTATAAATGCAGCTAATTCAGATGGCGTTTACATCTTTTTGTGATGTTTTAGGGACCCTGAGGTGGCTGCAGGGGTGTTTTTACAGCTGTGTGATGTGGGCAGCCCCTCGCAGACACACTTTCTCGCGTTCCCACTCCACTCTCGCCTCAGCATGGGATGTGCCAGGTTTGCAGATCTCTGTTTCTCACCTGGAAGGCTCTAACCTTCCTCTTTCAAGTGTACGAGAGGCTTTTTGTCTAAGGGCAGGGTGGCTGGGTGCTGCCCCGGGGGGTTGTGTGGCACATGGCAGGTGGGATCTGTGTTCTCCGGAGTGAGTAAATAGGAAGAGGAGGGGGAGGAGATTAGTTCAGGATAAACCCTTGTCTCGGTGATTCCTTGCAAGCTGTGGCTACTGACGTCAGTGGAGCAATACCGGTTTCCATCTGCTGAGGATCCAGCCCATTAGGAGTGCAGCAAGCCCAATTCTCCGGGTAAAAATAAATTCTGATAGAGAAGCCAGAATCCTCTGCAAATGTGTGTGGATGGAGCCTGGGGAATTCTCACACAAAGCAGGATAGTAACACCTTCAAACAAGCCTGCGCTGCGTTACATCCCTCAAGACCGCGTGCAGCAATCTGTAGGCCGGTGCAGTTTCTTCCTTTCCCCCCCTCTCTGCTCGTAATCTGGATCTGATTTTCTTTTTTCTGGAATGCTGCAAGTGCTTCCCCATCATTTGTTATGCAGCTTTGATCCAGTAATTAGAGACGCACTGTGTGCTTTAGAATAATCCTCAGAAAACCTGGGGTAAAGGGGATGGGGGAAGGACGTGAGATTACACATAATCATCTCCACTATTCGTTTTTTTTCCTTTCCCATTTGGGGTTTGCTAGAACTGACGTAAAGCAGCACGTAAAGCACTGGGAAGGGCGCAGTTTGGAAACATTATTAATGGCAGGGCAGCTGCTTTCAGGGAAAGATCCCCCTGGGGCAAGGGGCAGCCCAGGCTTATGGTTTGCTGGTATAAATTCAAGAGAAGATTTCATTAGAGGAGGCTCATGAGCTGTGAAGGTATCTGTTATCGTTGGTGCTGTGTGTACACGCACACACATCCTTCATTGTTGGATGTAAAGCTGGCCTGGCAGCCTGGTTAGTGTGGGAAAGCCGGCTGGGATGGAGCGTGTGCGCCGTGCAAACTACTCTGGTGGGGTAGAAGGAAATTTCAAGTTCACCCACCATAGTTCACATTAGGTTGGTGTGAGGGGTGAGGAAGTGTTTCCCTGTGTCCCATCCTTGAATATCGTTGCCTCCTTTTCTAGTGGAGGATAGGGGGATTATTTTTCTCTCTGGAGCTCCTACCAGCCATCCAAAGCCTTCCAAGCACCCTGCGGCGGCCAGTCCAGGGCTTCAGTACTGGTTTTCTTCTTCCCCTTCTGAACCCGGGCTTTATGTGAAATCACATGTAAAGCATTTGGAGCCATGTCTGTATTCTCCCGATGGAGGAGGTCATTTTGTGATGCTTTATACCCTGCTGTGGCATTTCAGATGTATTTCTGTGCAATGACTGATATTGTTAAGCTATCAAACAAGAATTTGGTGCCCAAAATGAGGTTAAAAACGCAGTTTAAATTATTGAAAATGAAAACATTTGTCTCTGGGATTTGCATAAGTCTTTTCTATCTTTTTTTTTTCTTTTTAAAAAAATACATTTGCTCTCAAATTCATGCCAAGCGTAGTACTTTTAAATAAAATGAAAACTTTGGCCATAACACCACCTTCCCCTGGGTCTGAGCATAGTGCTGGTAGCCTCCAGCAATATTAGTTTATGCTGCCTAGCTGGATCCAGGAGCATTTGGAATTTGGATGGGAGACCTCCAGGGGACTTCCCAGTGTATGTTGGTAGTTCAGAAAATGCTACTTCTCCAAACTGTTGTTCATCACCTTTATTGCAGCCACAAAGAATAGGTCTCTGGTATGCTGCTGTAGAAGGAAGAATGTGCTGCAGGTACATAGTGAGTTCATTCCAGGTAGGCTCCAGAAAGCTTTCAGAAGCAGGGAAAAGCTATGGCATGACATAGCACTGCTGTTCAGAGCAGCTCCAAGACGCTGCCAGAACCTACATGAAAAAAGGATTATTGAATTGTTGACAAAAGAGTAAAGGAGCAACAAAAAAATCTCCTGTACGAAATCTAAAAGAGTTTATTTCACCTTTTCTGATATTAAAAAAAAAAACAACAAAAAAAGCTGCATTAACTGCACACATCATATTCCGATTAGATTATGATATTTGGGCTTCCTGAGGGTGCAGCAATGTCCGTAAGAGAGAGATGCTTTGACCAAAGGCTGTAAAACAGCCTGACTAAGAGGAGAAGCCGCGGTTCTCCTGTCCTGCAGCCCTGAGAAGGGTGAGCTCGTGGGGGCTGCCGGAGCCTTTGGGATGAGCGCTGCTCAGGAATGGTACCCGGCACTTGGCCCTCTGGACCTGCAGAGGAATCCTACAGGAGCGCCATGGGCTTAGCTACGGAAAACGTACAACCCGTGTATGTGTGCGCGTCTCAGACTCAGAGTCATTTTTAGACAGTTTTTAATCATAAGTTGCATTTTGCGGCAGTTTCTCTTGATCTCATCCTGAGTTGCACCTCTCGGCGTTAGCTGTCTGATGGCATGATACATCTTCCTTTGTTTAGATTGCAGTGGACGAGTTCCACAGCGTCAGGTGGAAAAGAGTACCCTGATTGTGCCGCTTAACTTCTGTTCCTAATGACGGATGTTCGCTCTTGGCAGAGGTGACTGATTTGATTTCCATTTACATTTGTGAGTGCGGCTGAGGACCCAATCATAAAGAATAGCTTTTTAGTTGGTTGGGTTTTCTGGGTTTGATCAAAATCAAGATTAAAATCGAGGTGTATGTATGGTAGCGTTAAAATTCTGAAAACTTGTTTTCGCCAGAAGTTTGCTTAAAGTGGTAGAACTGCTTCTGAGACCTGCTGATCATCAAAGATTTTCATGCAGTCTAAATGGCTTGTGGGTTTTTGGGGCTGGCTCCTTGTTTCAGAACAGGACACGCTGGGAGCACGTTTCTGGTTTATTTGTGCATGTCTTTACATCGCTTGGGGCTCAGGAATCTGGCTTAATCCCAGGATAGACAGTGGGATCTAACAAATTCCACCCATGTATTATGTTAACTATAAGTATGTATTTATGGTATATTTTTATCCAATGCGTATGCACATACATTTGTGTTGAGATTTGGCATCTTAAGCAGTAGATTTATCTTTCTTTAGCTTCATCTATCCATTTTGTTGTTAGATATATTTGGCATGGAAAACCGTACGTATTTTTGAATAGAGGGTTATGAATTTATTGAGAATGGGATTAGAGTTTGAATCCTTTGCTGATTTCTCACTTATTCCCCAAATTCCCTGAGCTATTAGTTTATTTACAAGGCTAATGAATGCCCTTTTTTTTATTTATCCTACGTCAACAGCATAACATTAGCCTCTCTTTTTTAAAATTAATAACTTGCCTAAAACTCTTTGAATAGCGTCTCACTCTTCTAATCAGTAAATAATTGGAATAATAACTCAGAGTTGGGGGACGTTACTGTGATCATCATCATCATCTCGCTGCCGTGACTTTTGTCCGTGTCTCACCTAGAGCAGCGTTAAGGCACTACAGTGGGCAGCAGCGTTTCTGCAATGTTTGCAGCATGTTCCAAACCCAGGAGGATGCTGGCAGAAGATTTGGGGAAAGAAAAACCCTGCGCTGATAAAGCTTTCCTGTCCAGTTGGCAGGAACAGGAGGTCTGTTTAGATAAAGACGCTGCTCCAAGCATAGGCATTTCAGGGCATTTATCTAAACTGGGCCAAAAAGTCTGACACTTTGTGTTTTGTGGTGCATTTCCCCTTTTGATTCAAGTACCTATTTTGAAGCTGATAGCACACAGCATGGATCAGAACAGGGATTTGTGTTGGGCCAGTACTTTAGCCATCAGACAACTGTTAAAATATTGCTCTGAATGTGCAGTTTAAAACAATTAGGCAGCAGGAACAGGCTTGGGGTTTATTCTTTTTTATCTTTGCAGGGTTGAGAGGAGCTGTTGAGGGTTATTTTAAGCTTTTATTTGTGCACGGTCGCAGACCTGCTGCTTGCCCCTAATGCTGTAAACACGCAGATACTGGGGTTCAGGAGAGTTTGTCAACTTTGGAAGAAATGTCTTTCCTTTGAGAATGGCTTGAGGGATTGTGCGATGTGCGTATAACGTTCTTATTTTCAAATAATTGGAACAAGATATACTTCACATCCGAAGTCGAAGAGAATAAAAAGGAATTTCGATTAATGTGACATAGCACTTTTACTGCCTGGAAGCTAGTGGAAACAATAAAGAACTTCAGGGATTTTAATCTTGTTTGTCAAGTAATTTATCACAGTTGTTTTCCTAAATCTCAGAGATAATCAGCATCCATAGCAAATGGAGACTGGATTAAACATGAGCTAGCGTGTTGTTCTGTTAAACTGTCTCTTGTATCACAACATGTCAGGTTTTCACTGGGCGCAAGGCAAGGCGACGCGATTTCAGTAGTGTGATGTGATGCGGCGTATCAAAGGTTGAAGAGCGTGTTTGGAAATGTGGTGTCGTCTAAAAATTCTATTAACAAGTGTCTTTGCATCTGCTGCTGCGCACTCCTGGGTTCCCAGGTAGCTGAATGGAGAAATAAGCGCTTGCCTTGACACCTGAATGCTGATGTGAGCTGCAGCAAAGCTCTGGATGTGGGCGATTCTAATTCGGGTGGTCATCAGAGAGCAATCACTGCCTTTCTGTAATGGAAATAGCAACTGATTTCCATTATTAAGCATTCCTCAGGAAACTTATGATTTGCTTGAGAGGTTCTTTTAGCCTGAAAGTTGTTACCCTTTTTACTAATTTGAGAAAGATTTGTGGAACTGCGCTTTGCATTTGAAGTTCTTTGGAGCAAAACCTCTTCATGACTTGTTAATACCGTGCGTGATTCTGAAGCCACCTGAAGACTCGTATCTCACCGCCGTTACCAGCTGTCTCCGTAAGCTCTAAAGGCTCATTGCCCTCCTAATGTGCGGCTTGAAACCTGAACCGAAGGCAAACACCCTTCAGCGTGCAGCCCTGGAGATGAGAGTGCGAGGAACGCAGTTGGTTTTACGTGCAGATCCAAGAAATCAAGTCTTTAGGTGGTGCAGTCTTCAATAAATGAGGAGGTCTAGATCACCAAAGAGGTATTTGGGTTTCAGAAGTGTCACCATTTGGTGCTTATGGGGCTCCCTGGTTGAATTGGTGGCATGATGAATGGCTTGGAAAGGTGCGTAGGAATCTGGCTGAATACCTGGGCTTAAGTGCAAACTCTTGTGCATAAGTTAAAACTGGCAGGAGTGACTTTTCAATCAGTACTCGAAGTGATTGCTTCCTTGAATCGGGACCAGATATTGGATGTGGTGGAAAGCGCTCATGCTTGGCCGAAGCACGGAGATCTGTCTCTATTAGCGTGTTCTCCGGGTTTCAGTTCAGGGTGCCTTTGGCTTCTGCGTCAGCTGTATTTTATCACTTTAAAATGCTGTGTAATGCTGCATCAATAAATTCTGTATTAGTGAAATCTGCAAAGAAGCAACAGCCTTATCTTAATTAAGCAAAATATATGACTCCTGCCACAGACTGTACCAGGAGCCAGTCAACCTTGTAACAATCACTTTTTTTTTTTCTTTTCCTTGATACTTCTTTAGGTTTTGGGTGTTTTACTGTAGAAATTGGTTTTAGGGAAGGAAAGCATGCATCATAGAAGTATGACAAGTGGCAGTGACAGAAGGGAAGGAGGGTGTATTGCTTGATGAAGCAGTGTCTCCTGTGGTCCCTCCTCTTTTAGCCCCTTCTGTACCTTTGAAATACGGACTGCTCTTCACGCTCTAACCCTGGTGCCTTCCGTCTGCCTCCTTCCAGGGATGACATCTTGAAGCTAAAAGGGATCTGCTCCTGGCTTTGACTCTTAAATTTCCCAGAGATGTTTAAGTGACTTAGATCAAGTGGATCGCTTTTCCTCCAGATGCTTTTTGTTTGGGGTTTGGTTTGGTTTTCTCGACCCAGAAAATGCAGGCAGCTGCCTGATAATGTATGAAGCTGCAGTGAGGACCCTGAAAATAAAGGAAATAAAACCGCATTCCTCCCTGACCCTTGCTGTGTCCCTTGAGCTACCTTGGCTGCTTCTTAGGAGTAGTGATCATACTGTCTTAGCCAAACGGTTGCCAAGATGGTGTTACTCTGCATCTCCAAAACATGAAGAGATGTATTTTTCGGAGGATTTATTCTTTGCTTTCCCTTTCCAGAAGCTGTTGGCTCGCTTTGCAGGGAGCCGCTGCCGCGTTCTGCTGCATCAGTGGCTGGGTTTATTTGGAGATGACTGACCTCTGTCTGTGTATAATCAGGAAAGCACTTTCTGTTTTTAGGGAGTGAAAGGCAATGTATAAACACAAGCTATTACTCAACATAGCGATCTGGGATCATAATTCTCCAGAGAGCGCCTACATCTGCAGTGGTTTTGTGCGGCTGAGGAGCTCCATGCTCTGCCTGGGTTCCTTCACTCACTCACTTGATTTACAGCAGCTGCTTTGCCTCTACCTCTTTCTCTTTAACTTCTTGATTTATGTGTGAAGGTTAAATGACTCTGGGTTTAGGTAGGTAAGTGAAGAGTCTTCTGAATCAGCTGCAGTGCTTGATTTCTGCACTGACCATTTAAAGTCCAGTTAGCTCTCTTTGATTGCTTCCTTGCTTAAAGGCAAAGGAGAGGTGGCAGCTGACTCTCCGGTTCCACTCGGTGAATTTTACTCTTTTAGGTGAATTCCTTCCATCCTGACCAGCTAGCTATTTCTGTGTCCCCTAAATACGCTGCAAGATAGATGACTAAAAGTCAGCCTTCCAATCCCTGAAGGGGGCCTACAGGAAAGCTGGGGAGGGGCTGTTTGCAAGGGCATGGAGCGATAGGACGAGGGGCGATAGTTTAAACCAGAGCAGGGTGGGTTTAGATGAGCCATCAGGAAGAAGTTCTTTACCCTGAGGGTGGTGAGACACTGGCCCAGGTTGCCCAGAGAGGGGGGGGAGGCCCCATCCCTGGAGACATCCAAGGCCAGGCTGGATGAGGCTCTGAGCACCCTGATCCAGTTGAAGATGTCCCTGCTCCCTGCAGGGGGTTGGACTAGATGGGCTTTAGAGCTCCCTTCCAACCCAACACATGCCATGATTCTATGAAAAATCAGCCAGGCTTGCTGGGAGACTCTGGCTGATTCAGTCATAGAGTCACAGAATGGTTTGGGCTGGAAGAAGCCCCCCCCAGTGCCCCCCCCTGCCCTGGGCAGGGACACCTCCCACCAGCCCAGGCTGCTCCAAGCCCCGTCCAACCTGGCCTTGAACCCCTCCAGGGATGGGGCAGCCACAGCTTCTCTGGGCAACCTGGGCCAGGGGCTCACCCCCCTCACAGCCAAGAATTTCTTCCTCGGATCTCAGCTCAATCTCCCCTCTCTCAGTCACTGATTGTGTTTTACCGTGGGTAGGACGGAGCCTCTTCTCTGCCTGTAAAGTGGGAGCGCTTCCCTTCTGCGAGGGGTGTGTGTCTTACCCGAACGTTTGTTGGGAAGACCATCTGTTTCCAGCTCTCTTTTGATCCTTTTGCCCAGCTTTGAGTAGTGTGCAGGTGTTTTAGTCGGCACGTGGCCTGCTCCCAAAAGAATGGGATGCATCACTACATGGCTCTGTCTTGCTTTTCTGCCCAGGCTCTGTTCCTCCTTCTCTCTTGGGGATTGATGCTGCTTAGTGACAAAAGGCGAGAGGCGACAGGGAATAGGAATGGTTTATTAGCTGATTGAGAAAGAATTCTAGGGCTAGATAGTTATGGCTGAAGATAAGATGATTGAACAAAAAGCTGGTATTAATGAAAGTGGTGTTAACTGAATGCACAAGGGGAGGACTGAAGAGCTGGAAAGCCTTGTAGCTGGTGGAAGGAAATGGAATAAATAGAAGAGATGTTTTACTTCCAAGTTTTATTCTAGGTTTTTGAAAATATATTACTAGCAAATCTACGATGAGGCTTTTTTCTCGTGATGCGTGGGATGATGAGTTTTCGAGCATCTACAAGACTGGAGTCAGGAAGGCCTGACCCAGGGTAGGGGAAAAGGGTCTCTCTGTTCTCAGTGAAAATTTAGATCAACTCTTACAGCAAAGCCAAACAGGGCGGATACTCAGCTCTTCCGTATCCACAAGCAGCTCGATTCACTGTAGAGCTTTTACTGGAGAGTCAGTTTATACTGGTGTGCAGGTAGTAACAGAATGTGTCTCCTTGATTTTGATAAAACAATGAGTTCAGTGATGGAATAGTGTTCAGTCCTCCTCCTCCCAACTCCTACAGACAATCAAATGCTATTACTCACTGCTGCTTTCTGAAATCGGAAAAGTACAGATGGTATCACATGGTTGGGAGGCTACCACAGATAAACTGTGAAGAAAATTCTTTGTTGCTAGTGATTTCTAGCTCAGTTCTACTTTTAAATATATTTATTCAGTGAAGGAGAAAGAAACCATGGGGCTTTTTCATTTTAATTTAGAAACCTCACTGGCTCTCTGCTGTTGCCATTTAAAACGTAGTTATGGTCAGAAAAATGATGCTGTGGAAAATAAATGACCTGGGGAACGCCATAAATTTTGCTCCAAGACTCCCAGATCAAATTTTCTCTGCTTACAGATCCAAAAGACGTCTGTGCAGATTGCCAGTGCTGCAGACTATGTGAAAATTGGGTTGGAAACTGTTCTTTCAGACTGTCTTTGGATCTGTGCTGTGCCTGAATTTCCGCCGTCGGGACCAGCCAGGTTGCTATGGCAGTCAGACCTGAACGTTGATGGACCGTAGTCTTGCATCCTATTTCTAATCACAACAAGCATCAGATACTTTTGAAAAGGGTACAGGAAGCTGCTCAAAAAGGAACTGTGTGGTACCTTTTGATGTAAGTGGTCTTGTACAGCTAGAAGTGTCTTTTTGACCAGGAAGTAGCCTGGTTTTCCATCTTCATTGGACTTTGCAAGGAGCTGCCCGTGCTGTTAATTTTATTTAAAAAAAGGTTAACTGAAATTTGCCCATGAGCCTCTCCCCCAGGTCGTGTGATCCTGAGAACACAAACCAGTTTAGCAAAATGGCATCACACACTTGCAAGTACTGTGAGCCCCACCGGTGTAGAAATAAATGATTAAGTGCTTTGCTGGAGCAGGAGTTGCGAATGCGGCGCGTGACCATTCATGGGGACAGCTGAAAGCCCCGCGTGGCCTGGGTTAACTGGAACCGGAGACGTCTGTTCCTCGTGCTGCTCTCCTGCCCAGACCTCACACGCCAGCTCTGCAGGGACCGTGTCTGGGTAATCCCTTTTCCGACTGCTACTGCAGTTTTACATTGGCGTAGACTTTTCAGCAGGAAATCCTAAGGGCATTACACCATTGACCTTACAATAGTCACTGGAAAGTCCCTGCCGTCTTCCGTGGCCGGTTATGTTCTTTAACTGCATTTGTCTTGTATTTTAAAGGGTCAGACTGCAACAGGTTTGCCCTCTTTGTGGGGATTTTCCCTTTTTTCATTACTCAGACTTGACTTTATTGCTGCCAGAGACAATAGGCGGTATTAACCTCGGATCTCAGGTTTAATGAAGCAGGTTTAATGAAAATCTGTAGGGACAATGTCGTTGTGGCTTGTATGCTGTGACTTTAGTCCAAACAGATAGCCCAAATAGTGCGTTGTGCCCAGCTAAGGAGAGTGTGGCCGGAAGCCCTGCTAAATGGGCATCTCTGCTTTTACTGAGCTTCTGGCTGACTCAGCGTGAAAAAAGTCGCAGCTTTGTGTGCTTTTTATACGCCAAACCTCCCCCGTGATACCCCTTCTGCCCCACTCCCAACAGACACAGAATTTAGGGTGAGTTTAATGGTTATGTTCTACTCTGATAAGAAAATTTTTTACGGTTTTCAGTGTGAAAGTAAGGAACGAGTGTGCAAGCGAGCTGCCATCGCTAGCCAGTTGCACAGGCAGGTACAGGGAGAATATAATTCACCAAAGTGACATGAGAAGCGGAGTTATTTTTCCAGAGCAGATCTGCTTTGCCACCAGAGGCCGGGAGCTCAGCTGGAGGAAACTGGAATGGCTCCTCTTGTTTTCTTGTTTTGAATTGTGTTGTGGAGTGTTGTGCTCGGTGACAGACTGGTGCCCGAAATACGCAGCCTGGCTGTTGGTCCTCCCCCTTAATGTGACAAAGGAATACTAACAGCCCGGTTGTAACACCTCAAATGTTTGGGAGAAGTTTTTTTGGTTCCTTTTCTGAGGCTGTCTCCTTGTATTATACAGCAGAACATGAAAATTCTTGTTCTCTTCATGCGTTAAGAATGGATCGCTCTGTTTTGTTACCAAATAACAGAGGAGAGTGAAGCAGCTGTGACAACTTAAGCATTGAAAAATCATAAATCATCTTCCCTTTCCCCTGTCCCCCAGAAATTATGAAAAATAAATGTGCAGCCCTTCAGGAGATGTTTTTATGCTTTTCATTCTTTATAGCTGAGAGGCTTAAAACTGTGGGGCTTTTGACACCGTCACGTGACTTTAGAATTGGCGATTTCAATAAATAATAAGCGCAATTAAAATGGCAAGAGATAACGCTAAAGAAGCTTTAACAATAAAATACGCTCTCAATCCTGTTGCTCCATAGATAGACACAAATGTTCATAAGCATCTACTCAATTCGTGATAGAAGTGGCAATAATATGTAGGCTTCAGCTGATAAACGTATCAGGCTTTTACAAGAACTGTGCTTATTTAATAGTTGGACAGGCAAAAATACCTTTATTTTGCTTAGCTTGTTCTGTTCTGCAGTTGCGGGTGTTCTGGGTTAATTAGTATTGGAGCCACACTATTTGAAAGCTCCTATCTACTAATTTTCTATTTCAGCAGATAAATCATATCTTTCTAATTCCTCTCTGTTTTCTTTCGTCCTGTGAACCGTGCTACAACCGTAAAGGATATTCTCGGCCGCAGAAATTGTCTTAATATTGATTTCACTGCTTGCAGGTGGTGCAAAGGCTCCTACGCTCGCGTCTCCTCACAGCACAGCTTTCATTACTGACTGGAGGGATGGCTGCTGCTTCTGGGCGATGCCGTTTACTTTTGCCTTGCTGTTTATTTTCCTTTGAGAAAACTCAGTTATGCCGTGTACCAAGAAAACCCCCTGGGGTCTTTCTTGCCACTTCTGGTATGTCAAACACAGGATACTTGGTGCAGTGAGCACCGCGTCTGACCTACTGCCGTATTTCATCCTTTCCCCCGCCCAGCCGGTGTTTTCAAAATAACCCTCTGGTTGACTTAGCGTATGCACGCAAATGGACTCGTTCAGATGAAGGTATGGGCTGAATTAGAGATGGAATTGTGTTGATTTGTTCCATCCAGAATTCCCTGTTCCCTGCACACGTGAACAACCATTTTGGGACACCTAAGGTTCACTGTGCTGTGTTACAGGACGAATGTTGGCTCTCCTTGTTTGACCTCTTTACGGAGTATAGGGACCCTGCCCACATAAGCTTCTTACTTAATATACCCTCCTTCACCAACAGAAGTTAACTGTCTTATCATTTCCATATCACTGCAGAATGTAAGCAAAATAGCTTGTGCACTTCAGTTTGCAGAGATTTTTAACCTTTTTCCTTAAGGTTAATCAGGCGCATTAGTGGAAGTTAATTAGAGTAATTAGATTAGTTAGCATATTCTCCTTAGTCTTTGCTAAAGCTGGTAATTTAAGGACCACAGTAAATACACTGAGATGAATGAGAGTATTCTGCTGTTGTTTATTCCCTGATATTCTGATGAGGTGATCAGTACCCCATCAGTTCTCCTCTGAATGATTCTTTCTGAGATGACTTTATCATAAATATTGTAAGTAGCCGTAGACTGTTCTTTGCTGACTTACTTAATGCATTAAACTTTCATCCTTTTCATTACACCCTCTCTTTGAGAGCTTGTGCCCTTAAGAATGTGTTGGTGAAAATAGAAGTATTTTTCCCCCCTGAGGGAATTACACTGTGCTCGGTCCAAGGAAGATGTTTAAAGATCTTTTATGCCATTGCTTCTGTTTAGTCTTACAGCTTGTCTTTAGCTATTCTGACATCTACTTTTTGAGCTGTTATGTTTTGGCTACTAGCTATTTTCTCATATGCTCATGCTTCAGCCTCTGACACCACTGGACAGCCAGACTGGGTACGCTTCAGCTCATATCTTGTCTCGGAGAGGGAGTGTATGCTGGAAAAGCTAGATTTTTCTTTTATGCTTTTTTTCTTTAGACAATACACATCTAATTTCACAGAATCNCCCAGTGCTCCAGATGTGCCCTCCCCAGGGCAGAGCAGAGGGGGAGGATGACCCCCCTCCACCTCCTGGCCACGCTCTTCTGGATGCCCCCCAGGATGCCACTGGCCTTCTTGGCCACCAGGGCCCATCACTGGCTCATGGCCACCCTGTTGTCCCCCAGGACTCCCAGGTCTCTTTCCCCAGAGCTGCTCCCCAGCAGGTCACCCCCACCCTCTCCTGGTGCAGGGGGTTATTCCTCCCCAGGGGCAGCACCCCGACACTTGCCCCTATTTCCCAGCTGCTGTTTCCATATCCAGTATAGCAGGGGGGCAGGAAGCATTCCCATACCTTCTCTCTAAAGGCCTTTTTCTTAGTCTGACGGTGAAACGTCTCCCACCTTGCTTCTGCATGAACTCCTTGAGTCTGCTTTGCAGTGATAGTTGGTGAGACTTCCAGAGTCTACATTCTGATGATGAGAAAGCTGCTGGCCTTCATCTGTCTGTCGATATCTGGCCGGTGGCCATAATCTGGGTTTACTTGGACTTTGTCAGGATAGTAGCAGGCCGTTGAATAACTCCTTTTTGGCAGACTTTTCTCCCTATTTTTTCCATAGCCTGCCTCTGTATAACTGATTACGTACTGGAGGGTTATGCAATTTGTCTGCATCTTGCCTGGCTCTAGGCAGGGTCTAAGTCAAACGCCGAAGTTGGTGTATTCAGATGCTCAGTCGTTCATTCCTTAAAAAGCTCTACTTTTAGTGTCTGAGCACATAATTTCTTCCCTTTTTCTTTACTCCATCCAGAAAGGTGTCACTGTGGGGTGAAAGGTAATTTTAAAAATGCAGGTACTTTTTTTTTTCTTTTAAAGATGTGAAAAACACCTCTGGTTAAACCTCCAGAGAAATTCATGATGTGGGAGGCTAGGGTTACTTGAAGTGAATTGGAAAAAAATGCAAAGCTCTGGCTGATAACACTGGCTGATGTGCAGCTCATGCATACCAAAATATGCCCTTAACTACTTCACATGGTGTTGCTTCGCTGCTCCCAAGTTCATGGCAGCAGGCAAGTGAAACCTGATAATTTAAATTTGCATTGCAGTACACAGGGAAGGAGTCTGTTCCGTCTTGAAAGATCTTCAAAGTCTAAATAGAAAACCTAGACAAAGCACTAGCTGAAAATGAGGTACTGATTCCATTTTGTAGATTAGTTAAATCACGGGCAAGCTGCGGAGGTCTTGTCAAGGCTTAAAGCTGGTAAGTTGCCATCCAATTTTCAAACTGTCCTCAATTAGCTTACTGCTTATCAGTCTGGAAATCTCTGGCTTCAAGAGAAATTGAATGTCTGTCTCCTGATGGTGATTGCGTATTTGAGCTTCTGGACCAGTGTCTTCCCCCTTTTACCTGGGTTTTTCCCTACTTGGGTGAGAAATTATCCCTTTTGCGTGCTCTAAATAGGCGGATGGTGCATTTGGTGTGCTTGCATACGGACCTGCCGTCCGTCAAGCCTGGCTCCACTGAGCGCCTGGCTCCTGAGACGCTACAGGCTCAAGGCTACAGTTTGAGAAATCAGCCTTGGAAAGAAGAGACAGAGGTGGCAGTGGACTTTTATGTGCCCTCTCTTTCTTTCCTAATGGACAGCTTTGGAGGGATATCAAGGAAGCGCACTACTATCCTACTAGGGTATTTGTTGCTGGAGTTAATCATGACTTTTCCCTTCCCTTTAATCCACTGTTGTCTGCGTGGGAGACTTAGCAGTGCCAATAAATGGCACGAGGACAGTGAGTGTGGGGACAGTGGATGAAGATGTGTGCGTGTGTACAGCTCGCTGTCGAGACCTGCAGTGAAATGTCTTTGGAATAGTCTGGTTGAACCCCGTTTTGCGCGAGAGTTGAGCATTGGCAGCCCGACTGCTAATGGGAAGCGCAGTGACAAAGCTTTTGAGTCCCACAAACTTTCCTCTGTTCACTGCTCTACCTGTTAAAGACTCACTTTTTTAATGTAAATCTCTAATCCGATTTGTCATTAACTGCTGTGTTAGAACATCTGCCAGCTTGCACTGTAGACAGTCTACCATGTTTATGACTTCCATCACAGAAATACATAAAAGATCTTTATTCTGGAAGGATCCTGTGCCAGGTAATGTACAAACATGCCTTCTACACAGCAAAACCCTAGTCCGAGTTTTTCCTCAGAAAGAAATGCCAACCTAGATCTTGGGAACGTAACTTCAGAGGGTCTCGGAATAACTGGATGAAATTTGATGGGTTTTATAGGAGTTCAGAGATGATGTTCCTCCCTGGTCTTAAAATTTGGAAACTTCCTGCAGTTTTTCCCATCGCTACAGCTTGAGTTACTGAAATACAGTATTATTTGCTATTAAGCAAAAATTCTCTGGTATGTTTATTTATATAAAACAACGAGTTGAGCTCACTGTGCTTTACAATGCAAGGCAAGTCGGTGCTATTCCCACTTTTAATTGCAGGAAAAATAAGAACAAATGGGGAGATAAGCAGACCTTGCTCAAGGTCACGTGGAGGATAGAGAACTAATTTGATGGGTTTGAGCCCAGGTTTGAGTCTTCCATTGAAGCCTATTTCATCTCCCGAGAAAGCTCAACTTGATAATAGGTGGAGAGCTGAGGTCATCCTTTGCAACCATGAGAGAGTGGTGAAACTTCCCCCAAAACTATACAAATATTCAGTGAAAGTACCAGGAGTTAAATCCAGCAGGAATAATAATTGAGTCAAGGATAAAGGGACAAAGTTAGTAAATCGCAATCGTTATTCAGGGATAATATTTCTTACTGTCCAAAGAGAATATTAAACTACTGCCTAGGAAAAAAAAAATAATCACTAAGCAGAAAAAAGTTATTAAGAAAAGATAATGGAGGGAAGGGAATATTATGCTGATTCTCCAAACAGTTATGAATGAATATAGATACACCGCCTGTGATAAAAGAAACACATTTCCCCAAAGAGAACTGGAAAAAAACAGTCATTGCTAAACACTGATCTGTCTTTCAAATACTGAGTACCAAAATAACCCACCTTTTCAAGTTTTCTGTTGATAGCTCCTAATGAGAATTTTTGAGTCATGAAAACATTTAGAGATTTCAATCTTGTCGTATGAGAGCAATAAATCAAAAAGATGGGACAGACAGCCACTTCGTGAGAAGTCCCCGAATCAGTCATTTAGCACATTAAAAGAAAAAAAAGTGCAAAAGGAAAACCTGTCTTCTGTGTAGTGTTTATAATAGATCAAATGTTTCTATTTTATAACAGTAATCAACAAAATAGTGGAAGCAGCTCCTTTGCAAAAAGCTCTGGAATTAGAAAATCAAATGGTCTCTTAACACCACAGTCAGTTTGCCATAAGTCAATTGATTTGCATTACCAGAGTGAATTTTAAAGAAACAAAAGGACCCTCCAAAATAACCACAATTCTCCTTGCAAGTTCACGCACCTCCCCCTTGAAGCTTAGGCAGGTAGCATTTTGCGTCTGGTTGACCGTCATGTGTGAAACTCAGGTGAGAGCTGGGCTACGGTCCCTTAAACCAAGTGACCATTTTATGGTGGCAACTGCTGAAAAAAGAGCGATGGGAGCCATGTGGTCCTCCACTGCCTGTTTGCGTTTCTGTTCTTCCTCTGGGTCCCCACCGCGGTTGATGTCCAACGCGCCGCGTGTAGCGCTAAAAACAGCTAGAGAGAGACGTAAAGAGTTGATAACGTTGGGGAGTTTAGAAGAGGGAACAGGGCTGTAGAGAGCAATGGCGAAGGTCATCAGAAAGTCACAAGGAAGAGTCGTCAGATGTGGTAGATGCTTCTGTCTGGGGCCTGAATCGGGCTCCTGTCCTCAGAAAGCTTTCTGGTACAAAGTGAGGGTGACATTGATCCTCCGAGACACGCCACAGAGCTCCTGGCGTCTTCCCGGCAAGGGACAGCCGCTATTCCTATGGAAGATGTGTGCGCAGATGGGAGACGCATCATGTCGGGGGTGGAGTGTCACTCAGATTTTAACCTCTATAGGGAGATGTGGAAGACCATTTCTCTAGTTCTGCTGAGGTTTGCTAGAACAAAGGAGGGAATAATTTGAGTTTCTTTGCTGCGTCTTTGTGATGGAGGAGGATTGATTGCTGGAGGGTTTGTTTATGTGGAAAGGAGGACTCTTCTAATATCCCGCCTCAGTTATTACCTGTTTTGTTTTGAGATTTAATTAACATCTAATGGCTTTTTTTAGGATTTGCTGTCTCTTTCTAGCAGATCAACATTGGTTTAGATGCACGGGCTCATTGATGTTTTTGGAAGGCTGAAAAATAACTGAGAAGTGCGGAACTCTTCCAAAATTAGTGTCTGTAGCTTAAATATGCAGCTGTGTATGGGCGGCTTAAATACTGGATGTGTATGAACAGACTAGCCCCTTACAAAATCACATGGAGATGCATCTCCTGGCTTCTGCAGCAAGACACTCGTGCAAATGCCGTGCACACGTACAGCTCCATAGGTGTTAGGCTTGGAGAGGAAGCTGCTATATAAAATTCTTCTAAAATAGCATTGTATTTTAGGTTATCGCTGTTCTCCTGTCAGTCTGACACCTGGCTGAGATCAACCGCTTCTTAATTTCAGTTTAGGATTAAATCTAGACTCTTATACCAGTGAGCGATGGTAATAAATCATGCCTCGGCTCTAGGGCAGCGCTATAATGACTTAGACTTGTGGAGTAACAGCAGCTGTTCATCTGTTCTGCCCTCGGGGAATTGAGTGTCACTAGGAAAAAGGCAAAAATGTGTCTGTAATCTCTTTTCCTGACCCCTTTGGACCAACTGGGTAGCTAATTAGCTGGTTCATAGGGTATGGCCCTCAACAGGGTGTAGGAACTGATAGGAAGCTTTCTCTCTTCCCCGATGTTCTCTGTATAGCTCTGAGCTATCACTTTCCTTTCTCTTATTTTGTTCAGGAAATGTAAAAACTGGTAGTGTCCTGTGGATGAAAACCTAGTATAAAAGAAGAATTTCTTTTTTTTAATTAATTAGTATCATTCTAGTGTGAAGCTCGTGTTGATTTTTTTTAAATTAATTATTACTTTGGGGGCAATGCTTCTTTACCGTTTAATTCTTGCGGCGAAGCAGGGATCTCTTTCCAAAGATGTCAGCTCACATGATGTCATTCCCACTGCTTCCCATTAAATGGGGTTGCACAGACTGCCTGCTGCAAGACCACTTGCAAATTTTAGGTTGCAAGGCCAAATCCAGATGCTTTGGATGTTGTTGTGCTGCTTGTGCGAAGCGTTTTGGATTGCTCGGGTAACATTTTGGGATATAGACTGCTTGATTCCTTGTATACTTCAGAAGTCCGATTTAGTTGTTTATTTTCTGGCACCTGAGCTAGGTTTTCATCTGTGTTTTATGATTTGCATGTTGATTTTAGTTCAACATAACGTGGTTTTAAGTGCCCTGATGGATGCAAATGGGAGCGTAGGGAAGGGTTAACTGGGAAATGTTTAACACTCAGCCTGATGAAAGGACTGGGATGATTTACAGGAGATGTGCATTTTGGAATTGGCACCACTCTCTCAGCCTGGTGTGTGAGCTAATCCTCAGCCTGTCGAACACTCCAATCATTGAGGCCAAATTTCCTTGGTTTCCAAGTGAGACTGCCATGGCCCAGGGCTCCGTATGGTCTTTTTCCTTCTCCGTCTCCTTGATCTCTGCTGGTATGACAGCAAAAACTATTCCAGGTGGCAGCATTTTTGTATGTGAAACTTCCAACTTCAAACTTAACTAGATGTGTCATAGGTAGAATATATTAATTACTTGCAAAGCCTGATTGACGTGATTTCCACTGCTGTCACATCCCCATCCATCCTTCAGTGGAGCGATACCAGTAACTTACAGTGATGTGTTAACACAAGATTGGGAAATGGTTACCTCGGGCAATTTCCTCTCAAGCTATTTCTACCTGCATTCTTTTCTGCCTATTTAAAAATTTAGGCTATTCTAACTTCCATAAAAAAATAGAAATTTGGAAGTTAAAGAAACAAGCAGGTCTTCATTGTGGTAAGAACGAAGGGAACTCGGTAACTTTGGCTGAGTTCGAATTTCGCTTTTTTGTATTGCTTTAAATGAACACGTCCTGTGGATGGATGTGCAGAAAAAAATAAAAGGATGGCGTTTAAAAAGGGAATGGCTTAAAATTCCTATGTACCAGAGTTGCCTCTTTGGCACAGTCTGTAGGAAGTTGTGTTTTGGATGCCCCAAAGCAAAATATGGTGTGGTTAGTCTTGTATTTGTGTCAGAGATCCTGCAAAGGAGGGTTATCGTATGACTCAACTGTCTCTCCATATATTGATGAGCTCCTGTTGGGTTAGGTGTTTAATTAGCATTCACCGTCATAGACTTGTGCAAGCAGAAAGATGCCTTGATGCTGATTGACACGCGGCAGGAATTTGATGCTTGGGTTAGTGATGACCTTTTTCAGTGCGCTCCACCTAAAGAAATATTAACACATAATAAAGCAGATGCTTGGCTGTATAAATGGGATCTAACTTAACATTAGTTGAGCATCTGGTGCATTTCCTCCCTGCAACCTGTTGAGAAGGCAACTTTAGGGAACGATTTATGCTAATCCCTTCTGCTGCCTGCCGTAGGCATTTCTAGCCATCCTGTTGGCAAATGAGACGCACGGGGCGAAGTGTCCGGTTGAATTGGCCTGACAGCGAGTGGTAAAGCAGGGATCTTGGCTTCCTCAGCCGGGATCGGAGTGATCAAAGATGACACTGATGTTTGTTGGAAACTCAGTACTGGACCAGAGTGGTCTTGGACCAGTGCACAGCAGAATTACTTCAGCGCAGACCTGGGCTCTGGGATCTCCGTTCTTGTACCACCTAAATATTGATGACTGTCAGCGACCTCGGGTTTCACCCGACCCTCTTTTGGGCATCGTTTGCGACGATCATTTCTCTTGCTTTTTTGGCTGTGTTGGTAAAGATGCTTGGGGCAGGGTGGCGTTGCAACCCAACCCAAAGCACTCGGCGGTATGTCTCGATACTGAGTGTGTAAATGGGGATTTCATTCTACTGGTTATCTGGCAGATGCAGAGGGTTGTTATTGCTTTCAGGAATTAAGTAATCCTAAAGGTTAAGCCTGCGGGGTGTTCTCAGCCCTGCAAGAATTAATATGGTGACATTTAACAGCGATTAAAAAAAAGTTTTCTTTTTTTTTCCTCCCACCCCACGCCCCCCTTGCTTTTTACTGGGAAAACTGAGGAGCTTGCTTTGCGTGCTGGCACAGCAGTGGCTATTTAAAATAAATGAGCAGATCCCACAACTGTCACTGTCACTTCTTAGGCTAATGTGGAGACAGATTATGGTTATCTCTGCGACCACAGCATGGCAACAGTTGGCACACGCTGACTTTTTAATGGCCACTGTATTAACTCTTCTGTATAGAGTCCTTTCCCCTCCAATCCAGAGAGCTGGGACCCTCAGCAGATGCCAACTGGCAGATCTCCACCGAGGATGTTAGTTTTGTATTTTTCACTAATTTAGGATTTTTCACGCGCTTAGATCCCTTGCTCATGGGGAAGTCTCTGCTTGGTTCCTCAAACAAAACTGGACCCTGCTGGCAGCTTTGTGCATAAAAACTGGATGCGGTTTCATTGATTTATTGTGTTTCTTAATGTACAGAAGGGAAGGGAAGAATGGAATATAATCAGCGGTTATTTTAGAGGGGTGTCCAGACACAGGCATCATTCTGCTACTCCAGTTAGAGCCAGTTCTGTGCTCTCTGTTAGCTTGTTGGACAAGAATGACTTTTCACATGTTTGGCTTAAAAAAAAAAAAAAAAAGTCTTTACCTACTTCCTTTGCTTCCTCTTCAAAGTGCTTCATTCAAGTGGGTTTTAAAGAAGTTTCCTGCCTTTTCTGCAGTCCGACTGGCTGAAGTAGAATGCAGCCATCAGTTCAGTGCAAGAACGTTAGAAATGAGAGAACAACCCTGGGCCTGGGCTTGTTCCAAGGCCTGATGAAATCTCTTCCCATTGGCTCTACTGGGCTTTGGATGAGGACTTTTCTTTTTCTCCTCTTTTTTTCCTCTCTCTTTTTCTCCCAGAACCATTACGTACACATCTATTAATGTTATTTGTACTTTCTATAAAAATAAATCCATCAGAGTAAATAACCACTCTCTCAAATGATGATAACAAAAAAATAGCTGAGCTAACACACATTTTCCTACCATGTAAGTGGATGACCATTGTTAGGCAGCATAAAACCAGATTAGTAGGCTTTGTTTGCTGTGGTTTTCTTAAGAAATCCAAAAGATGAAATTTTTAATTAAATATTGGGAACATACAGCCATTTTGAACCCGAGTTATGATCCACTTGTGCAGGTTTCTGTAGCTAAGAATTTTATATGATGTTAAAAGAGGGTCTTTCTTCCATTTAAGTTAATCTAAAACATTTTCAATTCTTTCAAGGGATGTGTAAAATAAGCAAGCGATACAGTACTTAAGGTAGAAATTTGGTGACACTGTGCAGTTACCTTCTTTTGTGGAAGCCCTTGTAGGACATGAGTTTACCTTTCCGAAAAGATCCAGTCCAACAAAGTGCCTCAAACATATGGCTACGTTTTAAAAGAACTAAAAATACCATTTATTTCAGTTGACCCACCAGCTGTGCAAGGAGAATTAAGATTTGAGATGGATCGCTATTGGCAGTAGGGTATCAGAGGGGAAAGTATTAGCAATGTCTTTGTCGGCCCCTTTTTGGCAAATATCTATCTTGCTTTTCTACCCTTTGGGGTTTTTTTAAATTGTCATAGCTTATTTCATCTTATTATCTAAATCAAGTCTCTGGAGAGTAGCTTATCCCAGCTTTGATCCATTATGTTGTTTACTCTTGTTTCACAAACCATTAGGGATGCTCAAGGATGTAAAATAAGATATCCATCAGGATAAATCTTATGAGCCACTTGCTGCAGATGCAGACTTGTCCTGGGCACGGCGGCAGGTTTGCCGTGTCCTGATGGAGTCCTTGTGCTGAGAGAGCTCTGCTCTCTGGCTGCGGGGTACCAGGACATGCCTGATGTGTGAAGCCCATAGAGATCAACTGCATAAGAGCCAGATGTAGCTACTGGGACTGGAAATAAGTCCTTTGTGGCTTAAAAAGGCAACCCTTTGCTATTAACTATTCTGTGTTCCTTCTGACTTCTCGTGGCATCCGTTATATCCATCTCCATGCAAGAACCACATCTGCCTTTGGTGCCTAAAATTGACAGGTTGAGGGGAAATGGCTTTAAACTTAAAGAGGGAGATTTGTGTGAGATCTGAGGCAGAAATTCTTGGCTGAGGGGGGTGAGCCCCTGGCCCAGGTTGCCCAGAGAAGCTGTGGCTGCCCCATCCCTGGAGGGGTTCAAGGCCAGGTTGGATGGGGCTTGGAGCAGCCTGGGCTGGTGGGAGGTGTCCCTGCCCAGGGCAGGGCGGGCACTGGGGGGGCTTTAACCCGAACCATTCTATGATTCTATGAAGCAATAGCCACCAAGCATAATCTAATTATTCAAACGCTGTGAGCAAACGTATGAATTAGGGTTCTCTTGATTGCTTTTGGAGAGATACATCAGACACAAAAAATGCCAATAACAACTTGTGGCTACAACATAAGCTGGATGGAAATATTTTACTCACTCTGTAATAGCAATAGCTGCTAAAGATGTGTTGTCTTAAGCAGCTTTTTTTCACTGGAAGCTTGGGTTTGTCCCATAAATGGGAAGAAAATAAAGCATTGATGTGTCCCTTCCCATTACACATACACAAGCTGTTATTTGTTCTTGTTTTCCAAGCATAGAGGCAGGTTAAGAAATACACAGGAATGAATTTTTTAGTCTTCATATTTTGTGCATTTAGGTGCATTTACTCTTCAGTTACCTTAAAATAACCGAAGGATTAGGGGCTGGAGGAGATGCGTACTTTTGAATCTGTGCAAGTCAAACTGAAGTGCTCGCCATTAGCAAAGACAAGGAGGGCTCTCAAGGAATTTCCTGTGCCAGGTATTTTTTGATGGTTGAGAATGATTTAGACCCCAGCTCAGCAATCTCTCTCCCACATTATTCCTTTATTTTGGGTGTAAGGGTGGCATCTTCGCATTGCTCTGTCAAACCTCTGCGTGAGCCCTCTTCCTCCGCAGCAGTTTTGCCTCCAGACCTGGAGCCCTGAGCAATTCCTCTGAGCTTTGTCAAATCTGTGCTTCGGGCTCTGTGCCTTCATTCGGACAGTCCTTCCGATGTATCGGGCCACCACTGATAGTTAGGAGCTCCAAATTTGAGTTCTTTCATCTAAGCTTATTCAGAATACACTAAGAAGCAGAAACTATCGCAAATACACATTTATGGGAGGGGTGTACTTAGAGATATCTTTTTGTATTCTTCTCCCCTACTAAAAGCAGAGCATTGTTTAAAGTGTAATCCCACAAAGCTCTCATAAGTGTTTTGAACCAGGGAAGGCCGCAGGCTTTAGCTGTTGTGAGAATTTATACGGCATTCGCTAAGCTCCCAAAGTCCTAAGCCAGCTCTTTCCCAAAACATTTGCAACCAAACTGCTCCCTACAGCACTCGTGAATTCAATGACATAAATTGTTAGAAGTGCTATAATGTAATTTGTAAATGATGTTGATTTACTCATTCCAAAGCCTTTTGAAGTAAATAGATTGTGTTAATTTTCTCCAACTAGCTGTACATTCAGAATAACCATTGAAACACTCAATTTAAATATATATTCAATTAAACTAATGATGTTTTAGAACATCCTAAATAACAACACATCGCAAGGACAGCTGTCCATATCCTTTATTTAGGTTTACACATTCCCCACTGCTCCACATTTTGCTGGTTTATTTTTCTTACAAATATTAGGATAAATTATCGACTTTTCTGCATCGCAAACAGCAGCTGCTGCCCCCAGCTCCAGACTGGCAATTAAAGGAGGAGAAAAGCAGGGAAGCAAAGGCCGGAGTTAAAATGAAAAGCTGTTCAGGTGTGATGCTTGGGTGTAAAGCTTCATGCTATCAAGATGGTGTAAAGAGACTCCAGGGTAAAGGAGAGCTGGGCCCCGTAATATCCAATGTAATTATGCAAATTGATGTACAAAAAAAAAAAGCTTTTAATTGGGAATGCTAAACAACATTTTAATAATTCCAGGTCATTAATCTGTGTGGGAGTCAGTTCTACCAGAAGACTTATTATGGGCTCAGAAAAAGAAACATGCCAAGGCCCTTTGCTGAAGGGTGTTTGCAGGTGTTAACCTTGTTTTGTGCGAAGTATTTACCGGGAAGGGATTTCCCCACGCAGCCTCGCCGTCATGAGTTTTCTTTCTCTGCACTGACAGCAGTTTCTAATGAGTCGTCTTCCCAGTAAATAAATCTCTGAGTCAAACTAACTTCCAAGGTAATGATTTCTGGTTTGAACCTACTGTGAACTCGCATAAACTCCCAACATCGTTGTCACCTCTTAATTTTAATAATTACTGCTTCTGTTTGCCACTAAACCTTCAGAGGATCTTCCATTCAGTGTAGAAATCCACTAATGTTCAGCTTGTTAGGATAGGAGACCCCTCATTAACTCAGAGTATTAAATGAAACAGTTGAGTTAGTAACCAAATCGACAAAGAAACAGCTGACTCTCTCTATGATTAGGGACTTTGTCATCTTGTTCATGGATTAATTATATGGTCCATTATACTGAAATGTGGTTTTGATATTGAGACTAGTTTTGTTCTTGAGTTTTTGTACTTGCCAGCTGCTTTAATGTTCTTTATCTTTCTGTGAACAAGCTCCAAATTACAGATTTCGTAATTTGAAGGACAAATTTAGCACGTCGTTTCGAATGTATGTTATTCAGAAAAAGTTCAAGGATAAATGTAGAGAGAACAATCTTCAGAAGGGTAAGTCTGGTACGGCTCTTCTCCGCTGTGATATGGCTGCGAAAGCAAACAAACAAACAAGAACACCCAGGAAAATGGGTTTCAATGCTCCGCACACTTCCTAGGAACGAGATGTTCTTTTGGGAGGAGAAGCCATGGAGAGAAAGTAATGATTACCTCTCTTGTAGCAGCTCAGGAGGTTAGCCTGCTATACTGAACCCAATCCCCAGCCGCTCAAGCTATTTATATTTGTATTCTGCAAATTAATTGGATTGTCATTTTGAAAGCCTTATTTCAAACAAACATCTCCGTGTGTTGGCATTGCAGAAACGTGGTGAGAAACAGCCCTTGGCGCAGGAACGTTATAATCAAAATAGGTAAAAGATAAGAAAGAATCGCGGAAAATTCACGCTTATTCTGCAGAGGGGAGGGATCCAGAACATGGAATTAAATATCTTGGAGATGAAATCAGGAGTTACTGGCAGATCGTGGCTGTAAACCAAGGGGGCTGAAGGAGGGTTGAGCCAAAGAGGTGAATTCCGTTCCAAGAGCACGAGTTGTCAGTGTAAATGCGTGGCAGCGTGGTTTGCAGCTCCCTGCATGACGGCAGCTTTGAAGAGCAGAATTAGGGGTGACAGTACTGAAGAAAAAAAGGGAAGTAAATATTTTGACACAAAAAGGACGATAGCAGGAAATTACTGGTTTCAAAGCCTCTGTTTTTACAAACAATTGATTTTGACTAGAGGAAATGGGCAACCCTGTACAGGATGGAATTTGCTCTGAGTGAGGAAACCACTTGGACTCTCTTTGTGTTCATCTCATTAATTCTCTTTCTGCCTGTTAGCTTATAAGCAACGCTTTCTAGAGAGGATGGAAGAGTCAGCAGAGGGGGGGGAAATAAAATTCAATAGACTCTGAAAGCCTGCGGGAAAAGAAATTAATTGTGTAGCAGCAAGAGGGATGCTTGAAGGCTTTTCTTCTAGCAGGTAGCAGCCAACAGAGTTCTGGGCTGAAAGCCTCATCCGGCTTTTAATCCAGGAAATTAATGGCAAAACTCTTTGGTTTGAGATGAGAGAATGGAGTTCTGCAAGGGAAAATGCTAGAGATGGATTTGCGTGATCAAACTGTGCAGCACCTTCTTTCCTTCAAGTTTCTTCTGGGTTATAAATGATGTTTTAAAAACCTTCCAGATGCAAGTCCCCGAGATGTGTTAAGTAAGCAAAAGACCCAAATACAGGGAGTCCTCCGCGCTGCTCTTGAGTTGACTAGAATGGGATGGTCCTGGTTTACTCTCCTAGCAGACGGAGGTACGTGGCCCCTGGTGACTGCACGTTTTCCTGTTGCATTGCTCTGGGTCTGACTGCAGTCTGGGCTTACAGGCTGTATTGGCAGGAAAACCGCTGCAGCAGGAGCGGATCAGTAGGTTGGAATCGTTGGTGCTGAAGCTCCATAACCGCATTATATGCGATTCAGGGGAAGGTCACCTGAGACAACATCTAGTCTGGTCCCTTGGGCCAACCTTTTCACAACCAACAGGATTTGAGGTTTGCGGAGTGAAAAGAGTTTGCTGGAAGGTATGAGGGCAGGGCTTGCGAGTTAGCTTGGAAAGACACAGCCCCATTAAGCGCTGCAGAGTCTTTGAACGGAGCTGCCGGAGCTAAACTGGAAGAAAGCTGCTTTGCTCGTGCCAAAACCACTCTGTGGACTGAACCAACATGCTGTAAATGAAAACAATTGGGAACTGCTGATGTTGATACAATCAAAAATGTTCGACAGCTTAGGGAAAGCAAAGTGTGATTTGTTTGTTTGCTGTGGGGAGAAAGCTGTGGCGTGCCCAGCCCATCTGTACTTGGAGGTGGGATCATGTCAGGGTTGGGTGAATTGTTCTGTTTCCCCTCTCAGGAGAGCAGGTTGTCCCTTGTCCTGTCCCTGGGCTCCGTGGCAAAGAGTTTGGCCCCATCCTCTTGTCACCCGTGCTTTAGATATTGCTGAGCATTGATGAGATCCCCTCTCAAGCCGCTCTTCTCCAGGCTGAACAGTCCCAGGTGTCTCAGCCTTTCCTCAGCAGCTCCGTAGCCTCTGCTGTCCCCTCCCCAGCAGTTCCCTGTCCCTCTGGAACCGGGGAGCCCAGCACTGGCCCCAGTGCCCCAGATGTGCCCTCCCCAGGGCAGAGCAGAGGGGGAGGATGACCTCCCTCCACCTCCTGGCCACGCTCTTCTGGATGCCCCCCAGGATGCCACTGGCCTTCTTGGCCACCAGGGCCCATCGCTGGCTCATGGCCACCCTGTTGTCCCCCAGGACTCCCAGGTCTCTTTCCCCAGAGCTGCTCCCCAGCAGGTCACCCCCAACCTCTCCTGGTGCAGGGGGTTATTCCTCCCCAGGGGCAGCACCCTGTACTTGTTGAATTCCATAAGGTTCCTTTCCACCCCACTTCCAGCCTCTCCAGGTCTCGCTGGATGGCTTGCAGTGTGTCAGCCGCGTACTGGGGCTCAAGGCAGAGCTGGACATGGGTGCTGCGGTCTCCTGCCTAGTGCCAGGAGCAGCTCTCTGGTTTAGAGAGAGGCTTTTTGGGCTAACAGTCTCCCAGGCTGTAAAGTACTAAAGTAACACTGATGGTGGGAGTTGTGTAAGTACCTAGATAAACTCAGCTGGATTTGGGCAGCAAATGAAAACTCGGGTTTTGATGAGGGTTGTGACACTTGAAAGACAGTGATAAGGAACGAGCACTTGAAAATGAGGTATGTGTTTATCTACAGCAGCTGCCTAACTAAGGGAATGGGAAAATTAAATTTGTCCCATAATTATCTTTTCTACAAACAGGCAGTGTCCCTCCAGCCAGGCAGCTTCTAAAAAGCCTATAATTATTGCATATAATAACTACCAACATTAATCTTAGCTGTTGCTTGTACAAAAATTATAAATTACTGCACCAAATCCTATTACTGCAAATATTAAAAGTTACTAGACGTTTATTTGAGCCTTGATTTTTTTTTTTTCCTTGTAACTTTGTGTTAATTTTCTTCATATTTCAAAACTCCAGCAATCGCTATAATAGAGGTTTGATAGCTTAAAAAATTCATTACTCTGAGATTGGACTAATATGAAAAAAGAAAAGGTCTTGAAGCCAGGGGGGGAATGTGAATATTACTCAGATTTGACCGCCGCCAGGACTGTTCATTTTTACATATAGCGTGTTTCCCGACAGTTGTTTAGTCTCGCTGCTGTTAGCGAAATACTTGCAGTAGAACATTTGAGCCCATAAACCATCCCATACTTTCCTTTCGATAGAGCTCAATCCTGCAGGAGTACTCGCTGCTCCCTTGGGAAGCGTATAAACCGGAGGGTAAAAGCACTTCAGAGCTTTGCTGGAGCTCTACTGGAGTGCTGGATGCTTGCGGGACTGGGAAGGAGCCAGAATTACGCTCGTAGTTATTATTTGGTCTTATATATACAGACGTAATTTCCAAGGCTTCTATTCACATACTGCTGGAGCAAGGCTGGAATGAGCATTTATCACTTTTATTATTCTCACATCCCGAGGTGCTTGTGAAGACTTGAACTTATTGACATTCTCATGTGTAAGAGGACTCGGTTATTTCTTGAGGACTTTAGAAGACCGTCTTTCGCATGCTCGCAGATTGAAGCAGTGACAGACAGGTTAGATAGCCACTGAAGGAAAAATATTATACGTTGCACCCTGTTTCCAGATGTTTGCCCAAGATACTTTTTTCCCTTTGCTGTTGTGCTGAAAACCAGGAGAAAAGTTTGGGTATCCGGTCACTTAAGTCGTTAAGAATTTAAAACATAAGACACAGCAAAGAAGTTCCTCCTCGTGTTTAGGTGGAACTTCCCATGGTCAAGTTTGTGCCCGTTCCCCCTTCTCCTGTCCCTGGGCACCACTGAAAAGAGCCTGGCCCCATCCTCCTGACACCCCCCTTGAAGGATTTATCACCATTGATAAGATCCCCCCTCAGTCGTCTGTTTTCCAGCCTGAAGAGCCCCAAATCCCTCAGCCTTCCTTCGTAAGAGAGGATTTTGTATTCCATACAAACATGCTTTTCTGTATTCTTACTCCCACTTACATTAGCTGCTGGTTGTTTTTGCAGCAGCTTTTTATAGCACTCGATCCGGTTTTGCCAATGGGAGAGCACCAAGAGGGAGCGCGTGTGTGTCTGACGGCATTGCCAGGCGCAGGACCCAGGCTCGGGGACAGGCTGCCGACAGGTTGCCTTCGCTGCTGCTTTGGCTTCAGGAGGCTTTTTCTCCCTGAAACTGCGCTGCAGGAGTAAGCGATTCAGAATTCTCTCAGAGCCAGTGAAAAGCCTGGTTTTAAAACAGCAAGTGATGTTATTCCAGATTGTCCCTATTTGGAACTCAGCAATAGCATCTTTCTATTCTGTGCAGAAACTTCTGTGTCCACTCTGGTTTTCCCTTTGAAAAGAATTGTGATGGTTCAGTTTAGAGCTAATTCGTTTCTTAAAATGGAATCATTCAGACTGCTTCAAAGGCCCCATATATCTTCCCATGTTTAATAATAGTCATCTGCTTAAGGCAAACGTTTTATGCCACTTAGATGGGTTTTAAAGTAAATATGCTCTGTTCCAACGCCAGATTCCAATCTTGCGCGGCTGTACAGTTGGTGGAACTGCTTATTTCACTGTACTTAGTCCTGATTATCTGAAATAACGGCTCTCTGGCTAGTGATTGCTGTAGTCCGCAGCTCAGGGTGATCGCAGGCAGGATTCCCAAGTCCTGTCGACCTACAGAAATCGTTAATGAAATAGTCACTGAACCAGTTAATGTGTATAACTGCGGAAGGAGAGTCATTTTGACAGGACAAGGGAATATTTAATGTCCCTGAAAAGCAGATACCCACAGCTCTCCGGAAGATGTTCTGTATTTAATTTTCTACATACTTTGTTTTGTTGCATCCCAGCTTTCTGTGCTTTTGATTCAACCCAGAGAAATGATGGGTCAAATTCTTTTCTCTTTACTTGCATTCTTTGCTTAAAAAGGATTCTGACACTCCAGGGTATCTCGGACCCACAGCAGAACTGCATCTTTTGCTTTCCTGGTGAGTAATATTCATGCATTAGAACAAAAAGCCACCATGCTGACTTGGTAGCATTCAGCACGCTTTTTGCTTTAACGTGAATTACTCCATAAAAGTGCAGCAAAGAATGAGGGTCATAAGTTGAAACTTTATTCAGAGCCATAACTCTTTTCCTGCAATCCTATATAACTTTACTAGTCGAGATTAGTCCCTTCTCTGGGTTTGCAGCCACTCTCCGTAACGCCGTATCTCACAAAAAACTTTTGAACACACATCCCCACCCAGAATATCCAGGCTAGGATGAATTCCTTTCAATCCCCTGTGTGCATTTTTGAGCAGCATTAGGAGATGGGGAACTCCTGACTTTATTTGCTTCAGGGCGGCAACAGCTAAATGGCTCGGGTTGACCAAGATCTCATTCATGTTTTATGGACTTGGTTTTGCCAGGCCACGGAAAGCAGGAGGTTGCAGCATCCCGTGAGATGTTAGGGGGGGGGTTGTATTTTACTGTTGTGGCATCCTTTGGAAGGATGGGGATCTCACCCTTCCACGTAACCTCTCTTTTCCTCGGCTGATACAAGCAATGGCTTTCTCTTATAGTCAATTATTCAATTGACAGTGGGGGCCGGGGTGGAGGGAACCCCAACAATTATTTGTTGTATGAAGATCCGCACTTTTTGCTAAGGAAACATGTCTAATATCGATCAGGATTTATTCCTGGATAGTGCTTTGCCATAGTTCCCTGCCTCCAAGTGTTTGAAGGGGGTAGATGGGAAGGTAGGAGTAGTTCTGCCGTGTAAGCAAAGAGACTGCAGTCTTATTCAGACCCAACTTAATCCTCTTTTGAGGCAGAAATAACCATATTAAGTTCAAAGTGGTTGATTATTTTTTTTCCTGCCTCGCACCTAGCAGAGTCATTTAAGCCCGTGCAGAGTTAGGTCTAAGTGAATGTAAAATGCTGCCAAATCACAGTAATAGCTTTTCATCCACTTAGATGTTACTTTGGACGTGCCTTACTATGTGTGGCTATAAGTAATGGAAAATTGGGCCCATTAGGGTTAGTAGGATGTATTTCAAACTCTGGAAAGTTTAAAAAAAATTTCAGTGTTAAGGACTCATGTGAGGCTGAGGGTTCAGTCTATACCCAGACCAGAGAAAAGGCAAGCTGAGCTTTGTTTTCAGCTATGATTTATAGTTACCTGTGAAATCATTCAGCAAGTAACTTGAGCTGGGTTTGAAGCATACTTTTTGTGGGTGTGTTGATCAGAAAGAGGCCTATAACCCATCTCCCACCTTTAAAAATGCTATTTTTAATGCCTTGGTGAGGCCCCACTNCTATTTTTCTGCCTCTGAGCTTATTCTGCTGGCTGCAGATAGGCCTTTTGGACTCAGTGATCCGAAAGGTCCCTTCCAACCTAGACAACTATATCATTTAATATTGGGGAGCACTCATTTTCCTCTTTGTGGAACTACCCGAGTCTCTGTAGCCCTTATTCTTAAAGGTGCTATTGTTGCACTCTGTGTTTCTTTCCTGCATTGAGAACGGATTTTGAAAGCGGAGAAGAAAAATTAATCTGGTTGTTCCTGCCTTGTAAATAGAGCAGGCCAAGCCGATAGGTCGGAAGGGCGCAGCTCTGCTGAAATGGGCAGAGCTGAGGTCAGCTAGAGATCCATGAGCAGTACACGGTATTGGATGAATAAAGGTTCATCTGTAATCAGTAAAGGTTTATTGGATGAATAAAGGAATAATGATTGTTATTAGACAAGCCTCTCTTGGTAGGAGGCTGGGACCCCGTATGAATTATTGCAGTAATATTTGCATTTCTCCAAAGCCTCGGGTACTGTCTTATATGGAACTGGGAAACACGTTCAGATTGATTTAGAAAGGACTGGGGTATAAACCAAAGACTGGCTGGAAAACAATAAATAACATCTTATCTAACCTCTTTAGCACTGATTTGGACGAGAAATTGCTGTTTCTGAGGAGTCCAAACACACAGCCTTAATGCAAGACCCTGCACTGAGGATTTTGCTGTCATCCTGGATCCGTCTTGTAGCAGGCTTTTAGCAAAAGATCTATAGATAATTCTTATCCTGCCAAACAAAGGACCTGTTTATTTTGTTAATGCCATCGGTTACACAGTGTAAGTATCATTTATACCTCGGCCCCCGCGCTTGGGTCAATGGATCAATGTACCTGCAACTCTGCAGACATGGTAGATTGAACATGTTTTCCTGAATTTTGGGGTAGCAGCTGAAAAGGCATGGCTCGTTTTTCATCTTGAGGTGGCATCATCCAGTCCCTTTATTTTTGTCTGGTTTACTCCCCTTTGAGTTTTTTAGAGGATGATATATTTGACTGGTATTTCTCAGCTTTAGCAGCAAAATTTGAAGGAAATTATGGAAAAACTTCCGATGAAGTAGGGCAGTCCGATATGGATGTCAGTCTCCAAAAGAATGAAAATGTTCGTATTTGGAGAACTGGAAAAACTTTTTTCTTGAGCACCAAAATCACTGTTTATAGTTAGATTGGGTCCAAAACAGCCCTCATCCTGGGGGCGAAGTGGTGCACGCAGTCCCTACAATTACGTCCCCAGATGCAATTCCCACTCTGACCACTCCCTTATCTCTTCACCAAGAGTTCCTGTTGGTTTCAGGTGTCATTAAGTGGCCGCTCGTTATAAAATAATACTAATAATCTGTACTTAAGGCTCCTCCTGTTCTCACTGATATTCATGGACTTTTTTCTCTTAATCCCAGCTTTCTTGTCCTGATTTGTCTCTGAGCTGACTGTTTGCAGTCCATCATAAATAGTCTTTCTGCTCCGTAAACTCAATTGCTTGTCTAAATTATTTTCCTGGAGCCCCCAGTATCTCGTTAAAGGCATTAATGTCTTTTAGAAGGACTTCCAGTGGTTCCATATGGAAACCACAAAGCGGTTGTTATCATCTGACTGACTTAGCTGCGTCTGTCCCGCATTGATCTGCGATGTCTATATGCTGTCAGGGATATGGCTTCATTTTCCTGCCCTCCTGGCATTAGGCAATGTGATTAACCTTTGGGAGCCATGGCCTCCCTCCTCCTCCTCCTCCTCAGTTCCTCTCCCCAGAGACTGTGTACAGTGCGTTGGAGTCGTGTGTGTTGTTTTATTAAGTTATATAGGGATGGCTGATGTGGCAATTTCTACCTTTGGTTGCCTCATAAAACCATCTGGTGAACATTTTCTCAATTAGCTGAAGTCAGGTCAGAGTTAGTCTCTCCCTTTAATGTTATTTCAGTCCTAACATTAGTACTATTTAGGTGCCGGGGCATGTTTTTAGCGTTTTTTTAACATAGTATTTGGTTCAGTCTTTTAATTATCTGATGAAATTGCAGCGTCGTCTCCAAGGCCAAATATTACATCGTAAAGGTTCCTGCATAATATATCCAAACACCACCTTCACTGAGACTGAATCCGTTCTCATCTGAACTTTATTGACTTTGGTATAATTGTGCTCTTATTCCTGGTTTATGCTGGTGTGAATGAGGTGCTTGTTCTCCTCCGTCAGCTTCTCTGTCGCTTTGGTAATGAACAATGTTGATGGTGCCTGAGGGCTGGCGACGAGAGTGGTTCTAACTCCATAACAGTATGCTAGATGTCCTACATTTTTTCACCCTATACTGTCAACGGAGGGGCTTTTATGAACCTTATGTTGTTGCAGCATAGTCCCAAAGGTGCTCTCACACATTGTCCTTGGACGTTCCCGGCCCAGTTCTGACTTATTCCTTCTTCAGAGATCCAGTGACTGAGGTAGACACAAAGCTATCTCACGCAGGTGACTCGCTCCCTCCCGGTCCTTTTGCACCGTCTCCCCATCCTCCTACTTGTGGAAAAAGAGTTGGTCCATTACGGGAGCACGTTGCTGGCTGTTCCAACAATTAATCTGAGGCTTTTGATCTGAACCTTCCTGCCTTTTATCCCTGGAGCCATGTAGAAATAGATTGAGGCAAAGCATTTTCCTTAGATGGATCTGGCAGAACTCTGACACCTGGAAGAAAAAATTAGTTATGCACGTGGCATGTTCCCAGGAAAAGGGGACAGGACTATTAAAGGTTTGTACCCTTTGGGAGAATTAGCTCCTCGTTTTCTTTAATATCGGCTTGTTCTACACTGCACAGTGCCATACAGATTAATGGTTATAACAGGTATGTAGATACCGTTAATATCCTCTTGGTTTGTTAATCCGCTTAATACTTGAAGTAAATAAGAAAGTGTCTTGGAGTACGCCATGCTCTTAAGGGGGCCTGGGGTATTTGTTGTTACAAAGGAAAGGAGGAATAGCCAAAACACAGGGATTTTTCATCCATTCTTTTTGCAGGAGCAGCCATAAGGCGCTCTGGAGGGTTTGAAAACAAAGATCTCTTCCAAGGGTTGAATGAGAAGAGCGGGATCTGTGAAAAGCAGAGAGGGGAGCCCCCATTGCTGTGGTCGTCGGGGCTTTGGGTTGGTTTTGGATGGCAGTGTCAAGTCTTTCATTACGAGCTCCAGAACTGAGCCGGGAGCCTCCTGGTCGCAGGTGCAAGGAATAACTGAGCAGCGTTGAACCGGGTGGGATAAATTCCAACACTTTTCATGGTCTGACCTCGCTCGGGTTCGGTCTGTACAGCTGCAGGCCGATGGTCCCAGATGACAATGAAGATAACTGGTGCTGTTTCTCTCTCTAGCTGGATGGCGCATTTTTTTCTGCGAAATGTATCAGCTAATAAACAGACTCGTAATGTCGTTGAGGCTGCTGTTGCTGCAGGACCTGATAAACAAGGAAGTGTTCCGATATTGGACTCTGCTGCTGTCTTTTTTGGACAGGTTTCCAATTCTATTAGTGACCTTAAACCGGTCACTTGGGCAAATACTATTCTCAGTGTCTTCAGCATCTGCTTTTTGGTTTTTCTTCCTAACTCAGGGGAGGGAAACATTGGGATGCTGTTGGCTTCATGAAGTTTTAATAAATTTCCAGGTACAACGGCTTGAATCTGCTTTGGCAGGGGGTTGGACTAGATGTTCTCCAGAGGTCCCTTACAACCCCTGTCATTCTATGTGGGGTGTTCACATTGTTATGAAACATTTTCTGATACTTTCTGGTTTTTAGTTGACCAAAAATATGTTTGAGACCACCCAAAGAAAATCTGATTAGCTTTTAACTAATATTTTATATCAGCTGTTAATTTTGAAATTCATACTCAGAATCTTGAATTAAAATATCTTAATCGTTTTCAAGCAAAATCAGTGTTAGGTTCCAGCTCTTGACGTGATCTGAGGATTGTGTTATTCAGTGACTGGACCTTGGCTGAAGTGTATTCCCAGCACTTACTTTGTATGATAAGTAATAACTGTCTGCCGAGAACATTATATTTAAGCAAACAAAAAGGATCTGGTTTTATGCACCTTTGTCCAGATGCATAAGCACCTTCTGAAAAATCAGCAGTGCTTTGAGATGGGAAGGATCATATATTTGGTTTTGCGTCGATGCTCAGTAGAATTACATCTATTGAATACGTACTACTAGGAAAAGCTGAAATAGAGAGTTGGTCACCTTTATTTAGTACTGAGAGATTCCAGCAGCGGTCTGCCTGTGTTCTGCGGGTAGTTTAGCATCAGGCATTGGGTGCGAGGGCTGCGCAGAGGAGCACAGACATGGGCAGAGCAGCGTCTCAGCTCTACGTCCTGCAGCTCCTTCTGAGCTTAGCAATTCCGTCCAGGCGCCAGGAGATGAGCGGAGCTTCCTGAGGCGTGATTTAGTGCCTCTCAACAACAGACAGGTTTTATGCTGTTAGATTCAAGCCAGCATCACCAAATACCAAATTTTGCTTTTTTTGGCCGCTTTCGGTGATGTCGAATGCAGCTGACTCCTTGTTTCCACTACCGAGATTCCATTGTCTTCAGCTGAATTATTTCAGATTTACACCACTGAGACAGGCGATCGTAGCCAATGAGTCTACAGAAGACTACACTGGGCAGTAAAAATTTGTGTTTCAAATACCGACTTGAGAAGCCTGGATTTAATTCTCTGTCGTGCCATGCATTGCCTGTGCGACTAGCCGTACAGAACTTCCAGGGATTGACCACATCTCAGTTTAGGCACTAAAATTGCCCTGTGGGGCATCTCCGGCTGGCAGAGGCAGGCAGTTCCCAAGCCCGATTCATCCCCCTGGAATCCAGCCGTTGTCTGGGGCTGCCTCTCTGGTTTCTCTCTGCAGGTTTTCCATACAAAATGTGGGACAACTGCAGTTCCAACTAGGATGCCTCAGCTAAGTGCCTGTGCTTAGGCACAGGCTGAGTTTCACACTGAAACTCTGTCCTTGAGTTCGCCATCTTGAAAAACGGCGCAATAACTGTTCTTTATCTTCCTGCAGGCACTTGCGAAGAAATCTATTACGATTATTAATTTTGCAGTGCACTCTCTGATTTACTTTATTTGTTTAAAGCGAAACAAGTAAACAGAGAACTCATTAAATAGTTGGAATGTTGAAACTTTGCAGCCAAACCTGACATCTAACAAACACGCTATGAGTGTTGCATGAGGACTTCATCTTTTATATAGCACCTTGTTTTGAGGAATAATGTAGTGGTATCATTTGATTAAATGTTACTTTCCCTCTTTTCTTCTGGAATGCGCTGCTCCGTTTTCTCTCATAAAGGTGTTTTCCACTAAGACTTTAGTGGGAAGTGTAACGTAATGAAAGTGGACTTCCACTTTCAGCTTTCACATAGGCTGGAATGGTTTCCCTGTCCCAAGGGAAAGAGTGTAATTAAGCATTTTGGTTATGTTAGGCTCCATATCAGGGCTGTGCTTTTGCAGGAAAATAATAAACAGATTAGTAACATTGCCAAGAAGAGATTTAGAGTATCATCTCTGATTAAGCTTTTCAAAAGCAGCCAGGCAACAATGGAGAGAGAGGTTAAAGCTGTGGAAAAGCACAGCGGGGGGAAAAATGACACATTTAGTTAGTTTGGTTCAGCTTATTCTCTCGCAGAGCGATTGTTAAAGGCGGTGTTGCAGAAGGGGCTGAGGGCAGGGGGTGAGGCCTTCTGGGGTGTATTCCTTGCTTCGTTACTGGGTAATGTAAACACTCGGGGAAATTTATTTCCTCTTCTATCACCTGAAATTTTGGGGAGTACAGGTGATCTTTTTGGTTGTGTTTTTTATAGCGTCTCCTGGAAGAGTCTCGGATGTCCTCTCTAGGCGGTGCTGTAATATTAATACATCTAGTAGAGCTTGCAGATTCCTACAAAGCAGCCTCGAGACTCTTACCCCTTCCTGCTGACTTCGCTCCGGTTGTGCTTGAGGCCCTTGGTCATCACCTTGGGTCCGCTTCGTCCCAAAGCAGGGACTGAGCGCTCAGTGTGACTTTTAAGTAGAATTATGGCTGCAGTGAGGCTTATTTCCTCTCTTGCGGAAAAAAAAACGCTGTAAACTAAAGCAAAGCAGATTCTTTCGTGCGGGTTTGTGTTGTTCTGCTTCAGCTGGTCTTCCTGTGCGCTTTTTTTCCCCAGCAGTGCAGACTGCGTCACCTCCAGGCAGGGTTACTGCAGTGTGCCCCGCTCCGGGCTCTCTTTGGAGAAGATTTGCATGTTTTGGCTGGTGCAATGTGCGTTTTCCTGGCCGCCACCTCTGAGCTTGCCTTTTTTTTCTTGGACTAAGGTGTGTCCTTGCTTTGTGTCACTAGGAAAGACTATCTGGTACCCAGGTTTTGTCAAGGACTCTCTTCTGATGGGCAGTGGGTGGCTTGCAACACGTTACCTTCATCAGATCTGGGAACCTTTCAGTGCCCTGCCTCTTCCCTGCTGTGCTGCTCTATATCCCACAGGTGCTTTCTTTCCTAGCAAATTCCAGATACAACTCCTGTAGACCCTGTGACATCTCGCTGCCCGCTGGAGACTCCTCGCCCTTCCATTCCAGGGTCAGAAGAGGGTCTGGAGAACAGCCCTGCAGAGTTGTAGCTCCACGTCACCTATGTGAGTACAGGACTTGCCAAATGATCCCAGGGAAGAAATGGAATATGGAATTTTTTAGGTCTATACGGAAATCTTATATGGCTTGTTACCACGTTTTACCAGACTCTTGTATAAGATAAATCTCATTAATCGCGCAATTCTTCCACTCCTACATCAGGAGGTGAGACTTACCTTCAGGTCTTGCTTTAACAAGTTTGCCTAGTAGCAAATTTCAGTCCAGTTCCCAGCTTTTAGGCAAATCCAACAATGGTTTCTTTGATACTAATATTACTGGAGGAAAAAGAAAAAAAAAAAAAGCCCTTAAAGAAATACTCTGGCCTCTTTCTCCCCCAGTTCCCTGCCCTCTCATCTCAAAAGGAGTTTCTTGATTGTTCTTTCCAGCACAGTTACAAACTTAGCTTAAAGGGAAGGGGAAAAGAGCTTTCTTTCTGCTTTTTTTTTTGTCTACTCCCCTGAGTGCTTCTGTTTTCAGTCATTCAACCTGATCTCTGTTCAGCAGGGCTTCTTGGATGCTGACCACAAAGAAAGGAACGAAACGCTTTGAGTTGAAGTTACTTGCGAACTTTTTTTTTCCCTTGCCTCAGAAAATTTCCTAATGGCGGGGGAACATCAGGGGTTCAAGGTTGCGTGCATGCAGCTTTGACTCTTTCTCGAGCCTTTGAAATCTTGTTTGAAATCACGCAGGCTTAGCCACGCGGACCTACTAGTAATTCTCAACCATTTACTGCCAAAGATAACTCCCCTCGAGGAAGACAGCAGCACCAAGCGTGAGCTGTAGGGAAGCTGTAAAGGCCTTTAAGCAGCGTTTATTTAGAGGTCATCGGGCGGTATTGTTTTCCACAAACGGAGAAGCCCGTTTGTCCCTACACCCCTTAAGTGTATGGGGCTGCCCAGGCAGTGGATGTGGTGGTTGTAGGTGAAACCTATTCCTTCCCCAAGTGCTCTTTGACACGGGCCTTGCGTTGCACGGAGAGTGGCGTGGCAGGGAATGATTCATTCCTCATATCCATTGTTGTCTTTTTTTTTTCCCCATCTCCATTTCTTTTTTTTCGGTTCTTCTCGCTTTTGTAATACCTTCACCTTGCCTTCCTTAGTCTCCTCATTTTCTGGTTTACAAAGCAACAGGGATAATGCAGTCGGGATCAAAATGTCAGACACGGTGCTCTGACTGGATTTAAAATCAAGTAAAAAGATAGTTCTCAAAACTCAGCCCTCTCAAAAGATACAGGGTAGGTGTCAGTGCCTTAAAGAGCATAGATTAATACACCTGTGTGGACTACATCGGTTTACTCCCGCTGAGTAATCCTGAGTTTGGGTATTCCCAGCCTTTAGGATTCATGACACAGAATCACAGAACGTGTTGGGTTGGAAGGGACCTGTAAAGCCCACGTAGTCCAACCCCCTGCAGGGACATCTTCAACTGGATCAGGGTGCTCAGAGCCTCATCCAGCCTGGCCTTGGATGTCTCCAGGGATGGGGCCTCCACCCCCTCTCTGGGCAACCTGGGCCAGTGTCTCACCACCCTCAGCGTAAAGAAATTCTTCCTGATGGCTCATCTAACCCTGCCCTGCTCTAATTTAAACATCACCCCTCGTCCTGTCGCTCCATGCCCTTGCAAACAGCCCCTCCCCAGCTTTCCTGTAGGGCCCCTTCCAGTACATATCGGCAGATTCAAGGCTTGATATTCCAGGGTGGAGGACGGGCAGAACTGAACGTTGGGTCGGTGCAATGCTCTAACCTATTTTTTTTTTATGTCGTCTGTGCTTTAATGGAAGGAAGAAACATGTGCATCTGCGAATGACAAAATAGCTTTGGAACATCTGAGGTCACCTCAGCAGAGAATAACTTATAGGAAGACTATATGAGATAATATACCAAACATATACTGCTGCTCCTATCGCTGTGTAATTGAGGATACACAGCCCTTTTTGATGTGTGTGTACGGTTTGTCTTCTGTTCAAGTTTATAATAAAGACCTTGAGTAAATGCTGGACTTCTCTCCATATTTCCCAGCAGCCTGGCTCTATAAAGATTATTCTCAACTCCTTTCCACCTACCTCAGATTTTAGATCTCACGCAGTTCAGGTCAGGTATCTGAAAAAATTTACTTTTTCTCTGGCTTCTTGACAAGTGCTGAGGTAAGGAACGTGAAATTAGCAATGACTTAATGGTGCTTTGTGACCATTGTCATATCTTTAGAATTTGAAGTCGTCACGGGCTGTGGTAGGAAGTTTCCGATCAGACCTCTGCGGATGGGTTAATCCAGCTTCCTCCTCAAACCAGAGCTCATCTTTAAGTGCAGTTGGCTTGTCTTAAAAATCTCCTTGAAGGAGGCAGATGCAGTAACTGCGATGCAGAACCTGTTCTAGAGCTGACCAGCTGTAAATGCTAAAGAATTCCTTATGATTCAGAGCGCGTTACCTGCCCTGTGCGGGGGGGGTGTGTATATACCCAGTTTCACAAGGTCATGTCCTGAGGAACGGTAATAAAATCGGTGGGTTTGCCATTTGCTTTTGGTTTGTGCTGCTGTCGCTGAGATGGCAATCTGTCCCGACTATTACAGAGGATCAGATTATTGCAAATGTTCTTTTCATTCCTCTCTCTCCTTTATTTGCTTGCTAACGTTGCCATTTGGCTTCTGTCTTGCTCGGGGATGTGCTGGTATAAACCCCCTGTTTCTGTTGCTGGATTGGGGTCAGAAGGTGGTCTGAAGGAATGATTAACTGCAAAGGTGCAGAAGCAGATAAACCCTCATAAAAACCACTTGTAAGAATGAAGCCAAGAATATATATTTAGAAATCCATTTTAGGTCTCACCATCTTGCTTAAAATGGAATTGGATAATAATAATACCTGGCTGGGCAATGCAGTTAATGAAAAGCACCAAATGTAAAAGTTACCAAATGTAAAAGTTGAATTTTTTTCATGTGAGCTTTGCTTTTCCAGTAAGCTTTTAAAACCCTATTCTCATTTTAAGCAATCTACTGATACATTTAACAAATGTCAAGATGAAATGCTTCAGCAGAGATCAAAAAGACCGAGGGTTTTATTGTACCGCTCTTACAGCACTGATAGCCTGTATTGAACTTTCATGCTAAGGATCAATAGCTTTATTTGATCAAATCTGGTGAACTATCAAAGCCATCAGGCTCTACCTAAAGGACACTTCAGATTGAGCTGTCTCCCTTGAGAGCGCTCGGACTCTTGAGTTTGGGCTTTGATATTTGCTCATGTCCCTGCTTATTTTGAAATTGGTTTTTTTTCTTTTTTTTTTTTTAAATACTTGTATTGTTGTATATTCATGAGTATTGTCCATGCCCTGGCCCGGCCTGTGGAGATCAAAGCCACTGCTTACGCCCACGAGGTCAATGCTGGTCCTGGCCAAGTGTTTGGGTTCATCTCAGCGGCGTGTTTTGAGCTAATCTCTCGAAACCAAAACTCAGTGGTGTTAGAAGACTTACAATCACAAGGAAATCACAAGAAGGGACGCAGCAGGGCTGGGAAGTTCAAACGGACCCGTCTGTTGGGGGTGACGAGGACAGGAGCCCAGGCTGAGCTCTTTGTGCCCATGGGGGTAGAGGGGGAAAAGGATGCTCCTCCTCAGGCTGTGAGCTGAACAATTTGCCCCGCAAACTCCCCAGCCTTCCCCTCCCTCCCTCCCACCTCCGTGATCGGTGGCTTAAAGCTCTCAGCTGGTGAACTTCAAATAAACATTTGGTGTTGTCAGCCGAGCGGCTGAAAGAGGAAAGTGGTGGGAGATGGGTGGAGGTGGCTGGGGGAGAGGGGGAGGACGAGGACTGAAAGGATGCGGGGAAAAGAGATTTGAAAAACACCAGCATTAAGCTTTCAACCGTATTTTAGACCAACTTGGCTAAAGCAGTATTTTAGTCCGAAGAAAAGGAGTGGGAAAAGCTGTAGGAAGCTGAGGTGCCGCGGGGAGGGCTGTGGTGCGGGTTCTGGTGGGCGGAGGGGGGTCTGTGAAGCCCTCGGAGCCGCCTGTTTCCCTCTGACCATGTGTCCTGAGTCACGTACCTTAAGGCTGCTTCTAGGGGCAAAATCATGCTTTAGCTTCTCTGCTAAGCCAGCTGGCAGGCTGATTTTTGTGGAGGACACGTGTGTGGATCCCTGTGGGATGAAAAAGCAGGTGAGTAAAGCCCCTCTGCAGCGATCAGAGAAAACAGACGTCCTTGTGGTCCTTGGTGACATTAATAAAGAAGAAATACCAGAACCTACTCAACACACGAGGCTGAAAGTGGGGTTTTGCTCTGAGAGGGGAATTACAGCTCAGAGAGGATCAGAACATCCCTAAGAGTGATGTTACAAGGAGGAACGTGGCTTTTCTCCTTTCTCCTCTTTGCTGCTTTTTCAGCCGGCGGAATTATATCAGCGTCCTGGTGTTGGGCAGGAGGGTGGGAGCATCGCGGGCTGGGCAGGAAAAATCTCTCCATTAGAGAACCTCGGGGAGGTCCAAGACTCTGAAGATTTGAGGAAATATGACAGTAGTAAGTTGCTATGCTGTGAGCACAGTTTTATTTCACTCGTTGCAGCAGAGCTTGTTCATTTTTGTACCAAACAGAAACTGGCAACCAAATCCCTGGCCTGCTAGCCAGACCTTTCCTGATGTGAAAAGGTCTTGAATTTGAAGTAGATGCAATATAACCCGAGCACTGCAGCCGTCCTCGCCACAGCTGTGGAGCAGTGGTTTGGTCCAGCTTTCCCCAAACACCACCGGGAAGTGACTGCTGTTCTCCGGGCCGTTTTTAAGCCATTCCTGCAGTACCGTGAACGAGACGTTCATGCGGTTTTATGAACATGTGCAGAGCTAAATATTTCTGAGCTGTGGGCTCCAGCCGTGCTGTGCTCTTAGATGTGAGGAAGCTCGGGGGGCAGAGGTTAACCTCCTCGTCTGAGCCACAGACCAGCCTCTTCCTTCTGGTTAGGTGGTTCAGAGAAAGAACAAGCCCGAAGCATGGGTCCATCTCGACTTTTTCTTTTGTTTGTGAGTGCTGATGATCCTGGTTATGAGTCCTGGCTTGCTGTTTTCTTCGTGCCACTTTGTACTGAAATACAGGATGGGGTGTGAACAGTTTGGATAAGGATCAGTCTGTGGATCTGTGGAAGTCTTTACCGCGGTCCCCTTACCAGAAAGTAGCCACAAGAAAAGTTCTGTGCCTTCTTCTAGTGGAGGAAAAAAATGCTGCCAATCCTGTTGCCGAGGAACTGGCTGTTTAAATTAAAGGATGACTTAATTCTCCTAGTTCTTCCTCCCAGTTTTACAGCGCAGCTGAGTGTGGAAGTTGGGTGGTTGCTCTGCAGGTCGTAAGGCTGGGCTGACTGCTCCAGGGCCAGGATGGCCACCGCTGGCTGTGGTGCCTCCCCTTGTTCCCACGTGGGTGAGATCTCACTTTATTGCGCAAGGTACTCCTACATGAAGTGCAGGAAGGGGTACGAGAACGCTGCTGGAGCCCCGGAGACAACGTCACCTCCTTGAAAGTGATGAGGGTATTGATTTCTGAGGGTGCTGGGTGAGTAGGGTGCTGTTTCTTACTGTATCATACCGGTGGGCCTATAAATTGGAAGGGAAAAAGGCTCTAAATAACCAGATTCCCAGGTAGGGTGGAGAGAGCATAAGAAATGGATAGAGAAGTGCTTCCTGGTTATAGCTCAATGGAGCACTAGATTGCAAAAGTGAGTCTCTTATACACATCTGAATAAACTCCATATTTATGACCGGATACGGAAAATTGTAGAAAATCTTATGAAGAAAGATGATTTCACGGGGGGAAAAAGAAAAAAAAAAAAAAGCTGTTTAGTAGTGGAACTCAGGGCTGCTATTCTCTCTTACGCTAGTTCTTTGGCGTTAGGATGTGTGTGAACAGTAGTCTTAAACTGTACAAAAAGTGAGTTTCATACAGATAACTCTCCCCTGCGGTCAGTCGGCAAAGATGCGCTCGGTGCCATAGAAATCCGTGCTGCTTGAGCTCTATTGGTCAGTGTTTCCCAATGAGACCTTTTCTCCAGTGGTTTCCGACTCCACAGTGTTGATAGTTCTACCGCGATAAAGTCGTGTGTGAAGTGCTCCGGTGGGTTCCCATACAACCGGGCTGAAAGGAATAGTTTAGTTAAAGGGTCTGAAACTTGACCTCTGCCACACACTCCCTTGTAATTCTGGGCAAGTTATTCAGTCTTTCAGTCGCTTTTCTGCAAAACAGGGCCATCTCTCTTCCTGCCTGGCTTGGTTCAGGTAAGCCTATGCTATTTTGCCCAGAAGTTTATACCTGCTTTGTGAGTATGTGTGATCTCGCACGATGAGATCCGGCTTTTGGGGGGATGCTGCTGTGGCAGCGGGAATAATGGGGCGTTGGAAACGGCCTTTCTCTTGCCTTGGTAGTGTGTGCTCCTCGGTTTTTGAAGGCAGAATCCTCATAGAACGGTTCGGGTTGGAAGGGACCTTAAAGATCATCTAGATCCAACCCCCCTGCCCTGGGCAGGGACACCTCCCGCTAGATATATTAAGGCAGAAAAGCAAAGGATTGTTCTGTGCCAGCTGCCCTGGGAACGGAAATAGTTATTTTCTTAAGCAGTCTCACTAATTGTGTGGGGTTATTAAAGCGACTGGGTAACGGCTGCTTGCTTTTTCCAGCCTCTTTAGATTTCTGGTCGGTACATGATCATTGGTTTTAGTGCTTGTCTTCACTTTTAGATGCAGAAGAATCTTTATACTTGCATTTAGAGATGCAAGTTGGTCTGACCTGATTATATTCACTGGGACGGCAAACAATTCAGTAGGTTATTGTTTAAATGTGCACTAAAATTAGCAACTGTTTAAGAGCATTCTCGTTTTGTATTGAGAGACAACAGGAAACGTGGTAACGTGGAATGGAAAATAGCATAATAGAGCGCACAAGCTGAAATTCACTGTCTTAACTGTCATCACATGGTCTAGGTACCACTTAAAGCCTCAAAATGGGATCTGAATTGCTTATAGGAGCTAGTCTTGTATCTCTTTATAGGGGATAAATTTCATCTTACGGCAATGCCCTTACTGATTGAAACAAATTGCTTTGGGGAGTTGACGTGCCTGGAAGCAAACGTACTGGTTGGGGGACACCTAACATCACAGAAGATTTCTCTCCTGGTGTATGTGGTTTCATTCATACGCTCACAGCTATTACAGTAAAAACATTACTAGTTTGCATATTCAAGCACAGAAGTGCTGAGCAGCCAGAGCTGTGCTTGAAAGTGATGGAAACCCCTGATCCCAACGTGTATTACTGTCTATATCACATTCTGGGGCGCTGGAAATTAAACACCCGAAGTTAGTGGTCTCCCTTGACCATAAAGGCCCTCTTTCTCTCAGTTTGCTGTTTGTCATCGGGACATTATGTCTTTTATCTCTTAGAGATGCTGTGAGAAATAAATTGTTTCTGAAAAACTCAAAAATAGAGTGCTGAGAGCAATAAAAAACCCAGTGAGGAGCTTAATTGTATCTTCAGGGAAGGTTTAGAGTAATATGCAGTAAATAAGGTGTAGGACCTCTCACTGAACGATAAAGGACATGACAGAGTATCGAATGGTTAAGTGAGGAGAACCTGCTTTGTACGTCATGGACCCCACGTCTGGGGAGAGTAAGGAAGAGATGAAACAAGGGATATGATCATGAAAGATGGAACCGATCTGCATTAGAGCAATGCAGCGAACTTCAGGGTGTACTGGGCTAATATTTCCCAGCTTTCAGTTCTTTGTTTCCAAAATTGATTTTTTGGGAGTGTAATCTGTCATAACAACTGTAGCCTTACACAGTTATAGTATCATAGAACAGTTCGGGTTGGAAGGAACCTTAAAGCCCCCCCAGTGCCCCCCCCTGCCCTGGGCAGGGACACCTCCCACCAGCCCAGGCTGCTCCAAGCCCCGTCCAACCTGGCCTTGAACCCCTCCAGGGATGGGGCAGCCACAGCTTCTCTGGGCAACCTGGGCCAGGGGCTCACCCCCCTCACAGCAAAGAAATTCTTCCTGAAATCTCATCTAAATCTCCCCTCTTCCAGTGTAAAACCCTTCCCCCTCATCCCATGGCTCCCATCTCCTGTAGGCTCCCTTTAGGTTCTGAAAGGCTGCTATAAGGTCTCCCCGGAGCCTTCTCTTCTCCAGGCTGAACAACCACAACTCCCTCAAATTGTCCTCACAGCAGAGGGGCTCCTGCCCTCTGATCATCTTCATGGCCCTCCTCTGGACCCATTCCAACAGATCCATGTCCTTCTTATGCTGGGGGCTCCAAAGCATCTATTCTCTGGGCAAGGATCTCCTCGAGTGTTTTGCTGCTCAGGTTCTTAATCCTGCCCTATCCAAACCCTTAGGTGTAAAGGGAATCCGCTGGTTGGCAGCAGTAGCAGGTCATTATCCAGTAAGTCGAGCAGGCACTAGAGGGAGATAGTCCTCTTCAGGTTTGAAACTCAAAGCAGGGGGTTGACATGGGCTGGGAGAACCATCAGCCGTTACCTGACAAAGCTGCTTGATGTACTTTGGTGTAAGAATGCAATCCATCCAGAAATAAGAGATAATGACGTGAACGGCACTGTGGGTAGCTCGCTGTCGTGTGTTGCAAATGGAAGATGATGGCATTTCTTTGAGAAGTGTTGGGAAGAGGAGAAATAATGCTGGAAGGTCCAAATGTTGCATCTGTCTTGCAACAACTGTATTAAGGCATTTTCCCACAAAAGGCTTTCCGCGCTACAGCTCAATGTGACAAAGTTATACTCAAAGGTGACAAATAGATTTTGACTAGTGAAGGCTCTTTACTGCCTTTCCTGATTGATGTTGTCATCCCCTTGTAAATAAGTGGAATGTTTTAATGGACTGCCAGTTGCAGTAAAGTTCTGAATTTCTTCTTTGGTCTCTGTTTTTCAGGAGCTGTGCTGCAAGATCATCAAAGCAATTTTAACACGTGTGGCTTCTCCATTACCAGGAAGACACGGTGCTGCTACCTTGGGGGAACTGTTGCTTCACGCTATGATACAGACTTTTCTTACTCAAGCATAATTACCTCTATCTCGATAAGAAACGAGAAGAGCACAGTAAGAAATTCTGCCCGGTTCAGTGTTGTCACTCTCTTTTGACCGAGCCTATGAAAAGGATCTGCCTTCCTGACCGATCTCGCACTGTCACGTCTTCATGCTCCTGACCAGTGCTGTTAAGCGATGGAATATATAAGCCCTCAGTAGCCACGGAGATGTGTTTCAGCGTTGGCAGTCGTGGTACCTGCTCTGTTCCTAGTCAGTACCTTGTCAACCAACTCTTACCAAGAAGAAGAAGCCAGAGAGATGCATAAAGGCCAGCTTGCAGGTTCCCCTTCCCAGCAGATGAACTGGTTCGTTAGCTGGAAAGATGTCATTTCCCTATTTGTGAGGGGAAGTGGCCACTATTTCCCACCAAAAAAGGGAGAAACTGGAGCCCGCAAGTATTATTTTCTTTACGTAGGACTGGAGTCAGTCTTCTGACAATGGGGCAGTCCAGATGCCTCTGAAAATCTTTTTATTTTGCTCTGAGGGTGCTGAAGGTGGCAGGAGCATCACTGCCTCAGCTGGAAGGGAAGCTTCAGAAATCTTGCAGAGATACCAACTGGGAAAAGAAGCCTTGATGGCTATAGCATTGCCTCCTCCATCGGACATCCGGCAGTCGCTCTGCAGTGTCCTGTCCACATCCTGAATGATTCTGGGCCAGCTGAGCTTACAAGAAGTACAACTCATAGTAAGTGTATGGCTTTACAGTTATTTGTGATCTTTTTGTTGTTGGTGGTTTTTTCCTATGTGAAATTATGCCGGCATGGATATGTCTCTTTAAAGAGAAGAAAAAAAAATACTTAGTTGATGTTTAATGAATTAATGTCTGTACATATGTAGATTTAAAGTGTGACGGAAGTGCTCAGTGATACGGTGAGAGACCCATAAGTCTTGAGTCAAGGAAGTCCCATAATGATCTCAGTGCTGCCTATTTAACTCTCGAAGTATGCGTTGACTTAGCACATTTAAAGAGGCATTTCATGTGGAGCATTTAGCTTGGGTATGGAAACGTCATTTTTGTGTCCAGTGCTTACTAAGATAAAATAGTTATATTTGGTGAAAAAAAAAACGTTTTATCTGCTTGTTTGATCTTGTCCAGTTTCCACCGTAACTGAATTACAGAATCACAGAAATGTTGAGATGGGAAGGGACCTCTCGAGATCGCCTATCTCAGCCCCCCTGCTCAAGCAGGGTCAGCTACACCAGTTTGCCTGGGAATGTGTCCAGTCAATATGTCCATAGATGGAGATTTCACAACCACGCTGGGCAAACTATTCCAATTTTCAACCACCTTCATGGTAAAAAACTGTTTTATTCTGTTGAGAAGGATTTAATCATCATGATTTGAGAGTGCAGAAGAGACGTTGGTCTCTGTGTAGAGTTGGGACCTCAGATAGCTTAACTGTGCACTTGCAGTAGCTTAGACTAGAGTGACCTCTGCCTCTGGGAAAATTATTTTACCCGTTAATTTGAGATAGATTTGTTCTTCTGTCCTGGTTTGAGGGCCCAAACAGCATCTTCCATCTTCAGCCGCATCTCTCGGGTAGTGAGGACCTGGTGTGGACGCTTAATTCTGAACAGATACTGCAGCTGCTTGTGGGATTTCTCTTACAGAAGGTTTTCAGACACTATGCTGAAAATATAAAATGATAATGAACCTTCACTATAGCAATGTAGAGTAACGTTGTCCTGGTAAGGATGACAGTGTGAGATGGAGGACAAAGTAAAGTTAAACTGGTTTATGGCTGTGATAAACTACTGGTTGGGCAGAGTAAAATTTTGTTTGGTAACACAGGCGTTTACTGTGACTTAGTTGACGTGTGTAGTTTTGCTCTGTTATTCTACTGGCCTGCATGTTTTACTAAATTCAAAATACACTCATGGTTTTAGAGAGAGACAACAGGATTGAACAAACTGGTCCCTTGAAATGTCCCAGTCATTGCTGCTGGTCTTGGTGTGTGTGACCCATTCTTTCCGTGAGCTGAAGGCTCCCTGTTGGCCGTTGGAAGGTTTGTTGATGAATTTTCGGTTATTTGGGTTCATCATTCCTCCCCCTCTTCAGAGAGGGGGACAACGATAGCGCCCAGTTAAGGGCAAGGGCGTACAAACCTGAAGAGAATTAGATCGTGTGTTGGGGATGGCAGACGTGCTAATGCAAAAATAAATAGCAGAGCTGGGGTGTGCAATCGCAGATTGTGGGCACACGTGTGTTGGTGGTTGGTTGGTTTTTAAGGAAGTATAAATCACAACATTTTATGCCTTTATAGGTACTTTGATGGATTGAGAACACAAAAATGTCATTTCCAAAATTTCACCTAGCTCCTACTTCTGAAAAATTTAATATCCTAAAGCTTCCTTGCTTGCTTGCTCTAGTCCCTGAAACTGTGGTAGCTCTGCTGGTAATATTTTTCCCCCACTTAACTGAGCGGGAGGGCTGATTTCAGGATATTTAATAAAAAGAAAATGGCATTTCAGTCTTTCATAATGTAACACTGCATAGAGTTATCACTTATCTGTTAACTGAAAACAACCTGGTATAAAACACACAGAATATAGAAACTGCAAATGGAAAATTCTTCTTGCTTCAACCCATTTACTTTTGTTGCGTCAGCAATAGAAGTATTTCTACAGAAGATAGAGTTCTCGCGGTGAGTGGCAGATTACCATCTTTGCCCATGCACGTGACTCTTAATCTATCTTCAGATATATTCTGTTGAGTATGTGGGTGTCAAAATAAAGCAAAATAATACATGGTTCTTCCAAGCGGCTCTGCTTTCAGGAAGCTTATTGGTGGTGTCAGTTGTTACACGATGAGATGCACAAACTGCGGAGTGTGTATCCACTCTTCTTGAAACTGGAAGGGAACTGATATTCAATATTCCATGTGAGTTACAGTCGTGATTGTCAGATCAAAGTAACATCCTGTCAGTTCTAATTTGCTGCTATTTTCCTGAGATTTTCAAGGGATGAATCCTTCAACATTCCTATTCAGGTTGTCAGGCTTGCATCATGATGAATTCAACCTATTCCCTTTTGACATCCGTCCTGATAAGCGTAGCCCAAAAATACGCATTATTAAATGTTACGGAACATTCCTAATATATACCAGTAAAACTGGCACATGGAAATGGTTGTAACTCCTAGAACTACGGAGCGGATTCTGCTCTTTGTTTGGCTTTATTTCGGTGTTTCTGTCAGAATACACGATAAATAAAAAGCCNAAAAAAAAAACGTTTTATCTGCTTGTTTGATCTTGTCCAGTTTCCACCGTAACTGAATTACAGAATCACAGAAATGTTGAGATTGGAAGGGACCTCTCGAGATCGCCTATCTCAGCCCCCCTGCTCAAGCAGGGTCAGCTACACCAGTTTGCCTGGGAGTGTGTCCAGTCAATATGTCCATAGATGGAGATTTCACAACCACGCTGGGCAAACTATTCCAATTTTCAACCACCCTCACGGTAAAAAAGTGTTTTATTCTGTTGAGAAGGATTTAATCATCATGATTTGAGAGTGCAGAAGAGACGTTGGTCTCTGTGTAGAGTTGGGACCTCAGATAGCTTAACTGTGCACTTGCAGTAGCTTAGACTAGAGTGACCTCTGCCTCTGGGAAAATTATTTTACCCGTTAATTTGAGATAGATTTGTTCTTCTGTCCTGGTTTGAGGGCCCAAACAGCATCTTCCATCTTCAGCCGCATCTCTTGGGTAGTGAGGACCTGGTGTGGACGCTTAATTCTGAACAGATACTGCAGCTGCTTGTGGGATTTCTCTTACAGAAGGTTTTCAGACACTATGCTGAAAATATAAAATGATAATGAACCTTCACTATAGCAATGTAGAGTAACGTTGTCCTGGTAAGGATGACAGTGTGAGATGGAGGACAAAGTAAAGTTAAACTGGTTTATGGCTGTGATAAACTACTGGTTGGGCAGAGTAAAATTTTGTTTGGTAACACAGGCGTTTACTGTGACTTAGTTGACGTGTGTAGTTTTGCTCTGTTATTCTACTGGCCTGCATGTTTTACTAAATTCAAAATACACTCATGGTTTTAGAGAGAGACAACAGGATTGAACAAACTGGTCCCTTGAAATGTCCCAGTCATTGCTGCTGGTCTTGGTGTGTGTGACCCATTCTTTCCGTGAGCTGAAGGCTCCCTGTTGGCCGTTGGAAGGTTTGTTGATGAATTTTCGGTTATTTGGGTTCATCATTCCTCCCCCTCTTCAGAGAGGGGGACAACGATAGCGCCCAGTTAAGGGCAAGGGCGTACAAACCTGAAGAGAATTAGATCGAGTGTTGGGGATGGCAGACGTGCTAATGCAAAAATAAATAGCAGAGCTGGGGTGTGCAATCGCAGATTGTGGGCACACGTGTGTTGGTGGTTGGTTGGTTTTTAAGGGAGTATAAATCACAACATTTTATGCCTTTATAGGTACTTTGATGGATTGAGAACACAAAAATGTCATTTCCAAAATTTCACCTAGCTCCTACTTCTGAAAAATTTAATATCCTAAAGCTTCCTTGCTTGCTTGCTCTAGTCCCTGAAACTGTGGTAGCTCTGCTGGTAATATTTTTCCCCCACTTAACTGAGCAAGAGGGCTGATTTCAGGATATTTAATAAAAAGAAAATGGCATTTCAGTCTTTCATAATGTAACACTGCATAGAGTTATCACTTATCTGTTAACTGAAAACAACCTGGTATAAAACACACAGAATATAGAAACTGCAAATGGAAAATTCTTCTTGCTTCAACCCATTTACTTTTGTTGCGTCAGCAATAGAAGTATTTCTACAGAAGATAGAGTTCTCGCGGTGAGTGGCAGATTACCATCTTTGCCCATGCACGTGACTCTTAATCTATCTTCAGATATATTCTGTTGAGTATGTGGGTGTCAAAATAAAGCAAAATAATACATGGTTCTTCCAAGCGGCTCTGCTTTCAGGAAGCTTATTGGTGGTGTCAGTTGTTACACGATGAGATGCACAAACTGCGGAGTGTGTATCCACTCTTCTTGAAACTGGAAGGGAACTGATATTCAATATTCCATGTGAGTTACAGTCGTGATTGTCAGATCAAAGTAACATCCTGTCAGTTCTAATTTGCTGCTATTTTCCTGAGATTTTCAAGGGATGAATCCTTCAACATTCCTATTCAGGTTGTCAGGCTTGCATCATGATGAATTCAACCTATTCCCTTTTGACATCCGTCCTGATAAGCGTAGCCCAAAAATACGCATTATTAAATGTTACGGAACATTCCTAATATATACCAGTAAAACTGGCACATGGAAATGGTTGTAACTCCTAGAACTACGGAGCGGATTCTGCTCTTTGTTTGGCTTTATTTCGGTGTTTCTGTCAGAATACACGATAAATAAAAAGCCAGACTTGAGGTTGACAGTCTCGGTTACTTTTAATTAGGTTTAAAATTCTGCATGATTGAAGTCAATAGTTGAAAATTGTCTTCGTGCCTGTGGTAGACCGTCACGAATTTGATTACTGGAAGACAATCTTAGTAAATACAGGCTAGGTTGTTGGTTGCTGTGAATGAGTAGGTCTGTACTGAAGTTAATAGGGTTGGCATATAGACACTGGAGTATTTTTGAGTATTTTTTGAGTATATTTTATATATTTTGAGTATATTGTATGAATACGTTTTGAGTATTTTTGTGTGTATGTTTATCTTTTTGCATACATTGGTCCAAGCAAGTTAGCAATTCGGAAGCTGACGTGCTAAGTACAGTACCTGAAAAGTGTGTGCAGAAGTTCCAAAAAGATGAAAAGTGTGTTAGCTAAGAAATTGGAGTAGCATTAATTTTACCATACTTGCATGTATTTAATAATAAAAATGAAACGCAAGTAAGTTAAACTTTGGAAAGTGAGTCCAAAACATGAGTGTGGTGATACAGTGATAAAACAGTTGGGTTTTTCTGGTCTCCACGGTGAAGTCCTTATCCTGCCCATCTTTTCTGAAAAGTAACTTCTGCAATTCCCATTTTAATGAATGAACTCTACCGGCAAAGAAGTTGCCTATCGGTTGCTCATCATGGATCTCTTCTTGATCTCTGATTGGGAATTCTCAGATCGAGGATGCTGCTTTCAGCAGGATCTAATCAGGCTTTGGCAGTGGACAGTATCTATGAATATGTAACAGGACCAGTTCTTGGGTTTGGTCTTTCAGACCTGCGAAACATCATACGTTGGCCCCACCAAAATCAGTGGAAATTCAGTGCTGGGTCACCTGCGTTTGTGTCTAAGTCCTGAAGTGTCGAAGGCTGTTTGTGGTTACAGGGGTTATGGCAGCTTGAGATGTCCCAACCTCACAGAGACCCTGTAACAGAATCATGGAATCCTCTAGGTTGGAAGGGACCTTTCAGATCCTCGAGTCCATCCATCACCCCAGCGCTGCCCAAACCCCCACTCCCCCCCGTCCCTCAGCACCGCGTCTGCCCGGCTTTTAAACACCTACAGGGATGGCGACTCCACCACTGCCCTGGGCAGCCCCTTCCAGTGCTTGATAAAAGCAGGATTTGTGTGAGGGCACATCCTCAGCACAAGGAGGACATGGACCTGTTGGAGCAGGTCCAGCGGGGGGGCAGGAAGATGATCGGAGGGCTGGAGCCCCTCTGCTGTGGGGACAGGCTGAGAGAGCTGGGGGGGGTCAGCTTGGAGAAGAGAAGGCTCCGGGGAGACCTTGGAGCCCCTTCCAGTCCCTCAAGGGGCTCCAGGAAAGCTGGGGAGGGACTCTGGATCAGGGAGTGTAATGATAGAACAAGGGCTAGTGGCTTCAAACTGAAAGGGGCGAGATTTAGATGAGATATCGGGAAGAAATTCTTGGCTGTGAGGGGGGTGAGCCCCTGTCCCAGGTTGCCCAGAGAAGCTGTGGCTGCCCCATCCCTGGAGGGGTTCAAGGCCAGGTTGGACGGGGCTTGGAGCAGCCTGGGCTGGTGGGAGGTGTCTCTGCCCAGGGCAGGGGGGTTGGAACTAGATAATCTTTAAGGTCCCTTCCAACCCGAACTGTTCTATGATTCTCTGCCGCAGTACATCGTTAGGTGACTTCAATAGATTATTTTTCTTTTACCGAACAAAGTTAACCGGCTTCTCACTAAACTGTTGGAGTAGCACTTTCAGGACACTGCTGCTATCACAATGTGCAATAAGCAACAGGGGACAGGAACAGCAGGAACTGCTCCAGAAGTGTTTTCAAGTTGATGTCTCTCGAAACAATCTTGATGTAGGCACCAAAGCACCACTGTATTGCTTCTGAAGTGGCCCGGATTAATACGGGCGTATATTTGTCTGCTTACATTCCCTCCAATTTATTTCCTTGCAAGTTGCAAAACTACAGAACAGATGTTTCAGATAGAATACTAAGATCTGAAAAGAATAACAACATAAGCAGAAGGCGCTCACTGATGCCAGTAAATTCTTCATAGCTGCAGCTTATTCATAAACATGAGCAGATAAGTATTCAAGGGGAAGAAAGGACTAATTTTTAAGTGATTGAGGCAAAATTTCTTCACACAAAATATCTTACACGGCGCTGTTAGGCAAATCGTGTGACAAAGGTAAAGCGTGGTTTGAGAGAGGAGTTGACACAATTTTAATGGAAATAGAGAGATCCCAAGCACCCAGGCAGCATCCCTTCCATTTAAACAAAGAGGCATTTAGGCTGATCCGTACAGCATTTCCTAGGGTTAATAATGGTAAGTCTTGGTTTCCTTCAGCTCTCAGCCAGGGCTGTGGATAGGACAAGGCTCCAGTTCCAGAAACTCCTTAAAAGGCCGCTGCCCTCCTCCCGCCCCAACGCGTCAGGAGGAATAAGGCAAAAAAAGCCATCGGGAAGCAGAAAGGACGAGGATGGCAGAAGACAGTAGCGGATGTGGGCATTGATTTGGGATTATAACTAATGGGAATCATCCGAGTATGAGGCTTGATGCCGCTTTAGAGTGGAATCGCTGCAAATCAGGCAGCATGGTTATATTGGGTTCATTTCAGATTATTAAGCGTCTATCAGAAGGGTCCTCTTTTTTAACCTCCTCTTCTGAAGATGATGTTGGAAGGCAGGCTGGGCAGTAGTACGTAAAGGAACTAGATCCTCATAGAGGGGGATTATTTACTGTTAAAGCCTTTTTAATATGGTGATTTGTGTGCTGTAATGTCTGAGGCAGAGCAAGGGGTTGTCAAGCGTTGGAAGAGGCTGCCCAGGGCAGTGGTGGAGTCGCCATCCCTGGAGGTGACGTGGTGCTGAGGGACGTGGGGAAGTGATGGTTTGGGCAGCGTTGGGTTGATGGTTGGACTCGATGATCTGAAAGGTCCCTTCCAACCTCAACAGTTCTACGGTTCGATGAAATACATGTCAGAAGGGTTTTGTTGGGTGGAGCAGCCATCGCATCAAAGACGTTGCCTCCAAAACACGCCAGCAAAGGCAAAGGAAAGCATCGCTGTTCCCCATTTTTACGGAGGGGCAATAACGATCCGCAGCAAGTGCGTTGGCCGTGGTGTTGTCTGATGTCTCTGGCGGAGCTGTGAGTTGGGAAAACTGGTTTCAGGTCCCACTCCAGTGTGTGAAACGAGAATGTTCTTCCTCGCTCCTAATCAGATGGCAATGACAAGAGTAGAGCAGGAAAAGGCAAACTGGAACAGCGTGCCAAACCTATGCATAGATTTGTTAGCAATTTCCTTTCTTATTTAACTGCATAAATAATCAAACGTGAATATTGGAAAAGCTGAGATATTTCCCTTGGGATCTAGAACTGCCTTGCCTGTTTAAAATATTTACATATTTGAGCTGTCAATTTTTCTAACTCTATCAAGGCTGGAACAACTATAGGATCTCCAGATGAAAGATGGTACTTGAAAAGGAAAAGAAAGCAGTGTGTTAGGCCCATTTAATTTAAATGTGCTGTATTAAATGTAAAGCGCTGTCTCCACTGTGTCCGTGCAGTTTGGCTCCTTATTAGTATTACTAAGAAAGAAAAGATATTTTAAAGCAGGCATGGTTTGAGATTAAGGTAATTTAAGCGAGCGCGGTGGTTTGGAATACCAAGGCGCTTCTGTGCTGAACCCATTGTACTCGGAGGCGAGGAGGGAGGCTGGAGATGTGGCAGCTTTGAAATGATAGCTGAGCTGCTCCGACTGCCGTCTCTCCTGGGAATGGGGGGGGAGAGGAGGTACCTGGTGGAAGGAAGGATGAAGAGGATGAAGGGCAGCACAGAGGGTTTGCCCTGAGACTGCCGTAAGTAGGTCAGCCCAGCGCGGTCCCGCTCCCAGCGCGCTGATGGAGCGATGCTGGGCTGTACCAGTCGCAAACTCGGTTCTTGTCCCCATGAAAAGCCGAGGGGCTGCCGCCAGACCTGCCGGGGGCTTACACACGTCGCACAACAGCTCTGAAAAACTCATCAGGGAGGAGAATCTATTTTTTATTTTTCGTCAGATAACAGGCAGATACAGGGTAAGGTGCAATTGTGCAAAGGGTTTTGAAGTCACCTCCTTCTGGCAGAAAACAGCACCACTGTGTTAACCCTGATGACAGAGCGTCCTTGTTAAAGGACTCTGGGCTTTGTTAAAGGCTAGGATTAAAAAAAACCACCCTGAGATGGCTTTTGGTTTGTTTCTTTGGGAGGTTTTTCTTTGTTTTTGTGTTTGTGTAGGACCTTTCACTGTCGGGTAGTCGCCTGTGATAGGAATTTCGACGTGACGGTTTAATAAAAGCAACAAGAGCTCGTTTTGTGATTTAATAAAATCTCAGAGCCTGGGTCTTATGAAAGTGACAGTACGGAATAATCCGTTGAGCTACTGAGGGCTGGGAGAGCGTTTCTCCTCTGGTTCCTCCAACCTTACTGAGATTTTACAGCGACTCCTGGGCTTAGTGTTTCCCTTAGGCAGAAGAAAGGGAGCCTAAACATGTGAATATAATTGAATCTTTTAGATCTTTATGTATTTGATTACCGAGGGAAAACCAAGTCGATTTGGGTTGTACAATGCCCCCACGCAGGAATCTTTGCTGTTCTTACGGATGCTTTGTTTATTTTGTTTCCTTTTTAATTTAAGGCATTTTCTGAGCAGGCTAATGAGAAGTCGACAATAGCTGAGTGAGGATCTTGCTCGTTTTTAGCTGGGCCTTGCTGTAGCAGCAATGTCACGGGGACAAAAAAAAACCTGTATTTGCAGTCGTATTTCTATTTGGATTCTAAAATGGATGCTGAACAAGCGGCAGCGTTTGGTCTCGTCGTATTTGCAACCCCTGTAGGAAACCTCAGGGAGCTCGGCAGCTCCTTTTCTCTGCCGCTGCTCTCGCCTGTCGTCTGAGCCGTACCTAGGGGAAGAGACCATGGAGAAGACGGATTTAATCCGCGAAGCTTCCAGAGACCAGTTTTAGCAACACCACCATTCTCGATTAGTTATTATTTCTCCGTGTGAAAATATACCCAGCATTAGATAACGCTCTTTCAATAATTGCCTGTTACAGAGGTGTTTTAAGTTAATGAAGAACTAGTTTGGCGTTCGTTTTCTGAAGGGTTTGGTTTTCTTTCTCTGCTAGCGTCTGAGTGCTGCCCGTTAAGTCCATCTACGGAGCACTTAATGGCAAGAAAATTGTTTGATGGAACCATCCCGTGTAATGAGGTATTTCAGCAATTTATTCTGTACAAGATGTTAGCACCAAAAATTAGAACTCTGAGCAGGCTCCTGGGCAGGTGTGAAAACCTGTCGAGTTTCCCTGTAGACAAAAATATCCTTCCCATGGAAAATTTTCCTTAAGGATATGTTTTTGTGATCATGTGAATTGAAAACCAAATGATGCACATTCAGGAAAGGTCATTGAAGTGTAAGTTATTTGACAAGATAAATTAAAATTTACCCTTACCCTGCTTGACACAAGCTACAAACTGGGATTTGAGGTCTCGCGGGTTATTTTAATTCATCGAGCAAACTGATTTTGAGGTCAGATATCCTTATTTGTTACAGTATTACCTGAATTCCTGCTTCCCTCGGCGCAGGAGGAATCACACAGCAGGGGATGGTTTCTTTGTTCACCTCTCCAGGCCTTTCTTTAGCCAGGATTTTACCTTAAAACAGCTTCTTCCTCCTCTTCTCCCCAGAAAACAGCCTCTTTGAGTGACACTGCCAGGTTTTCCTAGGGCCATGGGTTTTCTTGCTGCTAGCCTAAAATGAATTCCATGTTTCGCACACCTCCAATATTCCGTTTGGGATTGCGTTCCCTGGTGTTTTAACTGCCTGAAACAAAAGACGGGGCTTGGTCCCATCTCATCTGAAAGGAAAACAGCCCTGAAAACTTTCCGGTCAAGGGAGTTTTTTTCTGTGCTCCAGCCCAATAAAGATGTATCCCCCCGCCCCCCCCTCGTTCGGACAATATGGCAACGCTGCTCGTTTCCGCCGTGCTTCTTGTGCTTGAGTCGTAATGCTTAATTCACATTATTTTATTTTTTTAATTATTATTATTTTTATTTTGTATTTTATTTTATTATTATTTTAATATTTATTTTCTTTTATGTTAAGCTTTTCAATTCTTCCCCTCTTTTCCCTCTCAGATCATCTCTCTCTCACCTGGTCAGCCGTGAAAAGCAGAGACTAAAAAATCCAGTCCCTGCCTCAAGATTGTTCTGTATTCCCAACGATTCGGCAGCTGGAGAATAAAGGCAGCAAATCCCACAGAACCGGTGGCACTGATTGCGGCGGCCTTTCTTGCCTTTAAGCACGGTTCAAAGCGGTGGGAGGACAAGGTAAAAGCAAACAGGGCATTTCTGGGAGTTAATCGTTACACTGGACTGTCTAGAGAGACGTCTGGGCGGCATCCTTGGGAGAAGCTGGTAAGGAATGTCTGGCGATACCTTGTTAATGCGACACGATGCAGAGCAAAAGCAAAAGTGTGCCTGTTTTGTAGGAAAGGCAGACTGAGAGAGACCGGTTTTGAAGGACACAACACTTCAAGTTTCTTTATTCTTGTTAGACAAAAGAGGGCATAATTAGACTGCCGGCAGGCTTGTGTCTTAACGAAATCAGGGGGGAGTTTCTTTATATGTCAGGTTAGCGACAGCCTCTCCTATAGCTATAAACCTACTCAAGTGTTTCCAAGACCTGGCTGGCGCACGAGCTTGCTGCGAGCTTTGTGTATCCACAGCGAGAGGCCCGTCGCGTGAACAGGGACATCCATTTGCTGTTATTATGCTGTTGTCATCTGGAGTTGTTTTTTTTTTTCCTCTATTATCGCTCCAGCCATGTTTTGAAATAAGCACTCCCCTCCCACGGATCTGCTGCTTTGCGGGGCGCGTTTGGAGATTGCTGGGGCTGCATATCAATGGGCGTTAGGAGGAAACCAGAGAAGTCCGGGGATTTTTGTGAGCCAATCCCATCATCTGTCTTTTGGCGAGCTTGGAAAGTTGTCAGTCAGCGCAGAAAAAATGTTGGCAAGCCCGGCCGTTCCCTTGCTGCTGAAGGGATTTCTGGAAGGACAGCCGAAGTCATGCGGTGAATCCTTAAACAAGTCTATAACGTGAAGGAAAATGGTGCAGTCAAGGGGAGGTTCCTCCTAGATTTCGGGGGGAAACAGCTTCATTTTGTGGGCTACTCCTTTTAGGACCGTCCAGCTACAAAGGAAAAAGCAGTGAAGGATGTCAAAACCCACTTTCTAGGAATCCGGGCAGCGTTTTCACCAATATCCTCATCACTCCTTTAAGACGGTGCAGAGAAGCATGTGGCTACCGTCTTACCATCTCTAGCAATTAAATAAGCTGAATAAGTAAAGTTTAGTGAGGAAGACGTCATTTTGAGGTCAACCATGGGGTACGAGGTCTGTTGTGCGGGAAGGTCAGGTGTTTCCCTCAGGAGGTGGGGCAGCATCACTTCTGCATCTGGGTGGTTGAAGGTTTTGAAGTTTTTGGAGGCCACTGGTAGAGTTTCTGTGTCTGGGGTATGAAATGAGACTCGTGACCGACATTTGTGAGAAACGCTGGTGAACTGTTCTACCATAAGGTAGCGTGTCCAAACAGCAGGACAGCAGTGACGTTGGCAATGCTACGTGGGATCAGCATGAACCTGTAGCTAAAGAAAGAAAAACGGTGCTTTCTGTTACGCGCTACGTTAACAAACTGTCTTCAGGAGAGGGCTGGGCTGTCTCCTTCTTGGTGGGAGCCCAGGACCTCGCCAAAGCACGGCTGAGAGCTGGAGGCAGCGCAGAGAATCTGCGGGAGCTTTAGTGCCTCGAGTCATTCCGCTCCTCCATAAACCCACTTTGGAATGGTTTAATGCACAGTTTGTAGAATAGTCTGGTGAACTAATTGAAGTGAACTTGCCACAAATTCTAGCTGCAGACAGGTCGTAGAAGGCAGATGGAGTGTGGAGCTTTGTTCCGAACCTGACATAATGGCCACAGCGCTAATGATTTCATGAGTCTGTGTCCGCGGGAGACTTCTTTGGAGAAGGACACTTGATCGCTTGTACGATATGAACAAAATGGATGTAGAAAAGGAGGTTCCTATTTTTCTTTTTTGTTTGTTTTGCTACTTTTGGGGTTTATGTTTTCTTTGTCATGGGATTTTCTAGACAGAAAGAAGGAAATCAAAACCTACCAGAAAAATAAAATACCAGGGAGAGTGTGACTTGTAGCTGAATGAACAAATCTGACACTGTCAATAAGCGTTGTTGTTCAGAAGTCACATAAATGTGAGGAAGGCACGGCCATGCATTTAGAGACAGAAACCTCTGGTGCTGGGTACTAAGGAATGCAGGATGGAAAGGGACCTTAAAGATCACCTTGTTCCAAACCCCCTGCCCTGGGCAGGGACACCTCCCACCAGCCCAGGCTGCTCCAAGCCCCGTCCAACCTGGCCTTGAACCCCTCCAGGGATGGGGCAGCCACAGCTTCTCTGGGCAACCTGGGCCAGGGGCTCGCCCCCCTCACAGCAAACAGTTTCTTCCCCAGATCTCATCTAAATCTCCCCTCTCCCAGTGTCAAACCCTTCCCCCTCGTCCCACGGCTCCCCTCCCTGATCCAGAGTCCCTCGCCGTGTTTCCTGGAGCCCCTTGAGGGACTGGAAGGGGCTCCACGGTCTCCCCGGAGCCTTCTCTTCTCCAGGCTGCCCCCCCCCAGCTGTCTCAGCCTGTTCCCACAGCAGAGGGGCTCCAGCCTTTGGATCATCTTCGTGGCCCAGTGCTGGATCTGTTCCAACAAGTCCATGTCCTTCTTGTGCTTTCTTTTTGTAATCGTTTCTGCTGATTTTGGGATGTTTCGTGCAGCCAAGAATCTGGGCCAGCGCATTCCAGCAACTTCGGTGTCATCGCTTTATGCTATTGCAGGAGCATTCCAAGCCTTCGGCTGAAGTCAAAGCCCTGCGCTAATGAGGTGTTGCCAGCTCTTATCGTTATATTGTCTTTTTCAAAGTCTCTTCTGCTAAGATAAGCAGCCTTACACAAGGATCCCTGGTTTTACCTAGGCTGTACTCTTGCCTGCATTTTCTAGATCTGAGGCGGGGGCGAAAAGCCTGAAAAGCCTAAGTGTTAGAAGGCAAATTTAAGAATATGTGAAAATACATCTTTTGATCTTGTATTGTTGTTTAACTTTATGCCTTATTAAGGAGGAGTTAGGGCTGGTAATAGCATAGGAGGCCAATCTTTCTTGGAAATATGCAGGACATAAAAAAGAGGGAGTGGGGCTGTCCTGGGTTAGTGCCAAGACTTTTCCTCCCCTGTGCGTCAAGGCTACAATTTTTTGGGTTGCGGAGATCTGTTTTGTTCACAGGTTCATCAAAGTTCTTCGCTTTGGAGTCAGGTGTATCACTGTTGACTACGTTTCTAACCTTGCTATAGATGATAGTGGGAGCTCGGGGACCAAATCTTCACCGCACCTCCTATCTTGGTAGCTTTCCTCTTCCTACCACTCAGACTACAGCAAGAATTTAGGGAGCATTAGATGGAGAGTGGCATTATTGCTTGGGAAGTTGCCATGGCCTTTTGAGGTTAAAAAGTTTCACTTGCATCCTAAAGACAAGGGTAAAAGAGATTAGCTAATATATGTTAGATTAGGTAATGTATGTGGCTCTGCTAATGTCAAAGCGGACCCTCGGAAGCGACAAAGTCCGTCTGCAGAGGCACTACATCAAGTACGCGTTAAAATTTTACAGGATATTTTTCTTTGGTTTCCACAATGGACTGTTCTAATTTTCTTCCTTCTGCTAAAATATAATATGGGCCAAAACCTTAGCTGATGGTAAATGGTGCAGATCCGGTAAATGCGTTGGAACAACTGACCTCTTTGACTTGAGTGTTTTGGAGGATAAAGCAGTGAAATTAATTGGAAAATTAGAAAATGAGAAGGAAGGAGAGGGCTTTTCTTGGAAACTTTTAAGCAGGTTCAGTCCCAGCAGTGACAATCCAGGCCAGTTGAACCAGTTCTTCTAAATTGCTCCCATGCTGCTTACAGGAGGGTATGGTTTACGCTGATATTTTCCACTGTGTTATCCTTTGCTTTTTGTTTAAAATGTTCATATCGTTGTGGCGAATGTGAAATTGATCTCTGCAGCTCTGCCGGGTTAAATCCTAGTCTAAATCTTTAAGTGCCACCTTGACCGATTGCGTGGTATGGAAGTGATATCAACATAGATGGTCAGCCTAAAGTAGTGTCCATGTAAAATAAAATCAAAAAGTAGCTTTGCATCGTGCTCCAACGTTTAAGGCGTTGATTTCAATGGTGAGTAGTTCTACAGAGCGCCCATCTGAGATGCCTCCAAGTGAGTGGAGTGTCTTCAATATCGTGTTGATGCAAGAAAAGAGGCTAATGTAATGTATGTTGTTAGATATCGGAATCACTAGTTCTGTCCATCTTGTTGACCTCCGCTAGATGTTTATATCAGGTACGTGGCAAATGTTCTCTCAAAATCGGCTCGAAATGTTTTCAGTGATTCTCCTTTGGAGATTTCTGCTATTGACTCCTTCCCTGAAAATTCTCTCTTGTAAGAGGAACCAAAAAAATCCTACTCTCATCCTGTTCATGAGTATATTATTACAATAGTTTTCTTCCAGTAAGATGTTTGGCATGGAAAATTATTAACTTTCCAAATCCAGTGCTCTGAGATCTCTGAGAAATTTGAATTCTAGCCTCGTGTCCTTTCTTATTTACCATGGATCACACCGATGATTGATGAATTGCAAACCCTGAATAGCGTATGTTCTCTGGGACTCATTAAAACTTGGGACCAAGGTCCTGTTTTTATTTACCTCGTCTCCAAAATCGACAGTGCTTTAAATAAAATCTGATGAGAGGATTGCCAGCAACATTGAGCGGTCTGTCACCCCAAATGAATAGAAATTGCGATTGTTTTGTTATTTTCCATCGAAGAAAAATTAAGTCCATGTCCTAAATGATAGTTCATACTTGATGCACGTTTCTTTTTTTTCCTGCCCCCACCTCTCTGATGTTGTGCCTGTCGCACGTTCACGTCGCCAAGATACGCTACGGACTTTACAGCAGTTTGCAATCAGTCCACATTTTTCAAAGTCTTGTCAGACTTTTAGCTCATCAGTATTCATGTAGGTGTAATCGCACCTGCAAAATTTGAATTACCATGTTGATAAGTCTGTGACAGAAATGGACTGTGACTGAATCTGGTACAAAATTGATAAGCCCCGGCGGGGAAGAATTGGATAAAAGGGAGACACCTGCTAATACACACTTGTTTTGAACCAGGCAGATATAAAACACGTCTCGTTGACATCCCCGTTCCTGAGGCATCATTCAGCGACCGTTTACACCAAGAAAAGGACCCTCTGGGCGTCTGGTTATGGACCAAATAGTTGAGTCCATCACCCTGATGAGGTTTGGCCTCTGCCAGGAGATTTTTTGGGACTATTTAGGGGCTTCGAGGCACAGGTGAGGACATCGCTGGTTGTATATGAAGATAGCTTGGATTTTCCCTTAGGAAAATCTTCCCTTCTTCAAACTCCTGCTTTAAATAAATGAAGAGTCTCAGCAATCCTGAGCAACGTGCAACCTCGCTGATAAACTTAAGTATAGGCTTTATTTCATGAGCTCATTGAAACACGTGGAAAATACAGAGCCTTTCTGTTACTTCACATGCGTACTGCTAAGTCTCACAGTTATAACGGCATCAATTAAAAAAACCTTTTGACCTACACGAGTTGTTTAAGGACATAAAAGATACGTAGCTCTGACCTAAACCCTTAGCTATTTGCACCAGCGGTTATTTTTTCCATTGTTGTGAATGTTTAAGCCTAAAGAAATGAAGATTAGTACCAATTATAAAAAAAAGGTTGTAATTTTTAATGCCCTGGTGTCTTCCAGCTCCCAATGATGGGTGCAAATAGTGTTTTCCTGTTGCATCTCAGATACAATGAGCTGTGCACAAAGAACCCCCAGGTATACCTATTATTGCTAATTATATACTTTGTGTTTAATGAAAGGGTCCTGTCTCCTGTCAGAGGGTTTAATGAAATGTTAATTTTTGCTACTAATCAACTTGAAACATAATAGCAGCAGCTCGCTAACGAATCAGTGAACTTTGTGTTTGCCCTGTGCCGTTCTGGAAGATTTCCAGGTTCTTCCTAGTACAATTCATCTCCTTTGCAGACTGCAGGAAAGTAGCGGCTCAGCAGAACACATGTAAATCCATCACTTTTCAAACAGCGTGTAACCAATTAAATACTTACCCTCGTTTTATTTTAGCCTTAGAAATGCGTTTTATCATCACAGGTTTTCTTCAAGCCAGCCCTGCAAGGGTTATGATGTGCTCTTGAATTCTCTCCTGATAAATAAAGATGATTAAATGCTCTGTCAAATATAATAACTCGCCTACCTAAAGCCTGCCTCTCGCAAGTCACGCCATCTTTCTGAACGTGTTTCATACTTGGAGTTCTTGTGGACCCCAAAATCTTCCGAGATCTTTGAAAATATTAATGCAAAAATCTGTGTCTTGCGGTCTGTATAAAAACCCCTTGCGACGTAGTGAACAAAAAATGTTTGCTTAGAAGCAGAGCGTTTGTGTTCGTGCGTTTCAGCCTTATTCAGACACGTTACCTTCGTGTTAATACTTGTTGCCAGGATCCTTTGAAACCCCTGAAGGAGAGTCGGTGTTATTTGGGGAGGGAAGGGTGGAGGAAGGAAGAGGATTGTTCGAATTCGAAGAATTTGCTTTCTTTCCTCCATAATTTTGGATGTTACCTTTTTTTGCATTGCTGAAGTAGCTTCGGCATTTTTTCTTGACTAAATGTTTTGTAAGACTATTTAATTGAAGGCTTCCTGCATGCTTGTGGATCAGACTTGAAGCATCAGCCGGTTGATTTTTAATCTTTCATAAGCATGGCGGTTCAGGGTTTCCGAAAGATGTTGTATTTGGATGCGGTAGATGCTGTGTGGAGCTCGAACTGTACGCAGCATCCCCGCAGCCCCCTGCTGTATGTGCAAGGAGAGGCAGGCTTCAATTATACATTGGATTTACACCAAGGAATCGCAAAGTAAAACCCTATATCAGATTAGTGCTTATTTCTCAGCAGAGCTGCATATTGCTTTTTGCGCCGTATGCAAGAAGAGTTCCCTGCTCCAAGGAGCTTGTCCGAGTGACCCTCCAAGTGACGTCGTAGCTCCCCGGTGACAAATACGCAATAGCGAGCAGCTAGGCTGGGAATTATGCTACCAGGCAAAAATTCTAGCGTCGTGGGATGTACATCAGGTGAAATCATTGTTGATTATGGGAGAAAGCCAGGTGAGGTGGAAGCACAGATACACCAAAAGCCTGTAAATGTTAACAGCGTATGGGTTAACTCTCCCAGATATCGCTGAATAGCCATCTCTTGCCATTGGTGTTTCCAGCCAGTTATTCTTTGTTTCCAACAATGCGTTCCTCCTAACATGTTTTTCATTGATTATACATGCTGCTTTTCAAAATCTGACTGGCTAAATGGAATTTTCAGCAGGCAAACCTGGCTTGCTCTCTATTGATTGAAATTTCACCCAGTCTCCGATGGAAGGCTAAAATGAAAAGGATGGGAAGACTACAATAAAGTCTTACCCGTGCAGCTCTTCAAAATGCAGTGAATGCACAGGTTGGTCAGATTTTCAAAGCTTATTTTTCTGAATAACGTGCGCATTCCTGTAACTTTGAGGTGCAAACTCTTGCAGTGTTTTATTCAGTACCCTTTTTTTCTGGTGTCAAAATCTCACCCGCTCGTGTTTAGGTTTTGGGGGTTTTTTTCTTGTTTGAGCGAATGCTGAGATTTGTGTCCTTTGTGGCAGCCGAGAGAAGCTTGAAAATACGGTCCCTCGTATCCTGAGAGCTCAGAGGGATTGCGCTTAGGGACATCTTCATAGTTGAAGTCCTTGGCAAGTTTGTTTCCCAGGGATTTTGAAAATTTGTCCATGTCGTCTAGAGGAGTCTTTCTTTGAAGTACTTTCAAGCTTGTAGGTGAGAGCTGAGTTTGACCGAGTCCTACACTTGACTCATGGTGGAATTTAAGGCGTTATTTAAAACTGTGGCTTTTCCCATTCCCCACACTTAAAGTTTTTGAATGGATTGTGAGTGTCTGTTTTGGAAGCAATTATTAATTCTAGTACCCTTTTTTTTCTCTTGGACCCTTAATAAGTCATTAGGCTGAAACAGAATGCCCAGAAGTACAGGGGAGGTTTATTTAATCCAGTCCTCTATGTGTGTTTGTGTTATCTCTGCCAACCAAGCACGCAGAGATAGAATAAAATCGTGACGGTGACAATCGCAGTTATCGAGTAGTCGAAGTAGGCGAATATAAGGCAAGAAGTCAGGAAAGGGGGCTGGAAAACTCGGGTTTTAAAATGGCAGAGTCTTGAAAGGCAAATCGAAGCCCTAGAGAAAATGATTGATTGACCTGACATTATTTAAGAGAGAGTACCAAAAACTGTAAGAAGTTGAGAAATTGAATTGATGACCTGGAAAATAAGCTCAGATTAAGAAATATCATGCTGATGAGGTTGCTGTAGGCCCGAAGATAAGTGAAGCCGAGGTGCTGCTTGGTTTTTTCCACCTGTCCTTTCTGCGAGTGCGACATGAAGGAGGCTCAAGGTTGGCTAATTCTGAACTCTCTGAGGTGTCAAGCTGCCTTCTATCTCCATAGGAGGGCACGGGGTGGTAAAGGAACACTACCATGAGTGTTGCTGGTGGCATGTGTGATTGAACACCAAAATGGCATTGTTTTATTTTTTGTTTCCTAATTAGCATGTAAATACAAGTCTTGTTGTCTATGGGGAAAATATGATTGTGCTATAGAAACCAGGCCTGTCCTTCAGTGTTAGGAAATCATGTTTATTCAGGCAAAGCTGAAAAATATATGCCAGACATCTGCTCCACGATGTATTTCCTGGCTGTTTGTTGGGAGGCGGGTGTCTTAGCTGGCCTTGTGTTCGGCCCGATCTTCACCTACTGTTCTAATGCTTGTTTGGAAAGAGGGAGTAGGAAGCAAACACGATTTTGAGACATCTTTTCCTTCCTGTTGTTCAGGGTCATGGAAATTTTTTATGAACTCGGTGCGGTGTTGGCCTCGGGAGCCACTGGATGCATGTACCACCCTTTATAATGAGTTTTTCAACATCTCCTCGGTTTGCTCCTCACTTCACCTTGAAAGTGAGAATGGTACCAAGAGGCAAGTCCTTCCATTAGCTGTAGAGGTAACAGTCTCTGCAAAAAAATAAATTATTGAGGCCTATTTTCCTGTCATTTTAAGGCTGAGTGTTACAGGGACATCTTGGTGTAAATGGAAAACAACCTCATTATCTGTTATCATTCTCATCCTTTTCATACTGTGTCCCATTTCTAATATTCCCTGGGTTCAAGTAATTGGAAAAACACGAATTTGCCCTCTTGATGTGAGCTCTGAGCTTTTGTCTTGTCCTCACTTTTCTCTCTCCGGCTGCTTCAGTCATTTAATTTTCAAGTTTGGAGTGCAGTAGAGTGTTTGCCAGGGAAAATTGAGGCTGGACTCTTTGGTTCTTTATAATTTCTTGTGGATTTCACATTGATTCGCTGGATGTCTTTGGGCATCTCATGGAGTCTGTTTTCGGTAATGCTCCTGTGACCAGAAAAACTAGACCAGTCGTTCTGCCCTAGAAAGCAATTTAAGATTTAATTAATACTTGAGGGCCACACTGCTTCAGTGAAATTAACAGTAAGGTCTGCTAATTTCAGGAGGTAAGTGTCCTACATTCGCTACTGATTAAAACACTGATTTGATATTATGGGAAAAAAAAAAAAAAGAAAGAAAAGAAGGAATCCAGAGCTAAACTGATGACTAAACAGCCTTCCCTATTCCTTGTATCTCTTTTATAGTTAGCGTTAAATGCAAATCGGTGGAGCCTCAGAAATAGAAATAGGTTATGAGAAATGAGATATATTTTCTTCTCTCTCACCTNTGTTTCTGTGAAATGATTAAATGTGTTCATCAAGGTAATAATAGTTAAGGAAAGACAGGGAAAACGGTGCCGGAATGAAACGGTGTCAGTATTTGTGTGGCTTCTGCGCGAAAGCAGTATTTATCACCAGGTTTTTTCCTTTTATTTGATTTTTAGAACACATTTAAAAACCACAACTGGATGTTTTCCCCTGACATGCTGCTTTTGTTCGGAAGTTCTCTTTTCCCGCTAGACAGATTTCACAGTGCCTAATTTGCTCCCGTGAAAGGGTCTTTTTGCTTTTAGGAGATCCCACCCTCTCCCGGCTCCGCACCCCGGGGCCAGCAGGACGGTGTGTGGTGCGGGAGGGCTGCGGCTCATCACGAGCGACCGAAAGTGCGTCTCTGTCACTAAGGTTTTGTGAGGTTTTGATTGCAAACCTATACTCATAATGGATTTTTCTAAAATCAGTCCTTGAAAATTCCCACTGCGATATCCATGGCCGCGTTTTCAGGTTGCTCGATTTTGGCTTGGGTTGGGTTTCGTTTTTATTTGGTTTTTAATTTTGCCGTTTTAACGCCTAACCAGGGGAATTGGCTTCTTTAATTATGCATTACTCAAAGACGGGCCATTTCTAATTGTCTCGTTTCTCCTCAATAACCCGCTTGCCTTGTTCTGACCCAGTTTCGTGGTTGCTGTATGGAATCAAGGCTGAAGCATCGGCAGAAGAAATGTTGCCGCCTTCGGTGCTTATGGCCATCTCTGCACAGCGTTTTTTCCTTGGCCGTAAATCAGGATGCGAACTTCCTATAAAGATTACTTTCAAAACAATCACAAATATGACATATTTATGGGATCATGACCATATTGCGCTGATGTGAGGAGTTAGTTTCCTTCAAATTTTTTTTCTTCCTTGGTAAATGAGAGTGAGTTCTCCTTTCAGTAGAGTATGCTTCATGATGCATAGAATAAAGCAGGCCGGTAATTTAGTTAAGATGATTTATACGAGCCATACATATAACTATTTTTCCCCTTTGTCTTACGGTGTGGTGCCAGGAAGGCTGTAATCAAATCATTGACATTTCTGTGAGTGTGTAACCACTGACCTGAGGGCTCCTGGCTGCGATTGATCCGGTATTTCCTGGCAGCGCGGAGGATGCGTGGAGAGGAGGCGAGTGCTTTTGTGCCCGTACAGCCCGTACGTGGGGGCTGTTTGCATCTTGTGCCTCCCATTCAGCCCTCTTCGCTGCCGGCGAGACCTGCCTGTCCTTTTCAAGTGAATTGCCTGGGTTTTAATAAGGGCAAGTCAACTTCCAATTCAGCGAGAAAAGCTTTATTGCCTAAAAGGGATGGTTACTGTCTCATTAATAACACTTCTCATTTCGTGTGTGGCCTTGAAGCACTTCACAAAGGAATATGAATATCGTAATTGCCAGATTACGTAAAAGTCACTCGTCTACGGTGACCCAGCAAATCCAATCATGGAACAAACCCAATGTTCTGCCTACGACGGCGGGGACTCGGTCCTTCTCGTGGGCTGTCCGGGAGCAGGTCATCCTCATCCAGCAGTGCGGCGAGGTGCCGGGACTGGAGCCGGTATGTGATGTTGGCCATGTAAAAGCAGAATGGAAATATGTTCGTGACCCTAAAATGAAAAGGTGGAGTGGCAACGAATACCGGGCCTCTGGTTTCAGAGAGACGCAAAGCACAACTTAAACTTAGTGGGAATTTCAAGCGCTGTTTCAACTGCTGCGTCGCAGAGATGCCATAAACATATTTGAGCACAATATTGGAAAATAATGTTGGGAGGGGGTGCTTTTCTCCCTCTTTCTTCACGCTGGCCATCTCCTTAATTAAATCGCCCACAAGCAGAGCAGATTCGCTCAGCCCATGAGAGTTACAGGGAGAATAGCTGGGAAGGGATCTCCGCGTGTGCCGCCGCCTCTTCTGTGTGACCCCTTACGTGGCTCTGCCCTTGAAACTGGGCCAGGTACCTCTGCAGGGTCACGAACAGAGTCCTGACTGTAGTGAAGAACCAAGGACTTTCTAATCTTTTAATTTTTTTAGGCTTATCCTGCTGCTAAGGACCACGAGGGAACCACGGAGAGCTAAGAGTGTTTTGACAGCTTCTGTGTATATTGCTTTGGTGGACTCCTTGCAGTCTGTCCGTGTAGCGTCCACAGCACAGACACTGTTGTGTGTCTGTTTTGAAGGAATAAAACTTACTCCGTGGTGGTCAGAAGCAGTTGCTGATTGTACAAGGGGTGGCGGGGAGAGACCAAGCAGCTCTAGGACACGCACTCGCTGCGTTGGCTGCACCAGGAAGGTTGTCCCCAGTAGCTCTTTTCTTCTTGGTTGGTCGCCTGCCATAAACTGATCCCCTTGATGATAGTTTTCTTTTTTTCTTTGCTTGAGCTCTCATGTGCCACTCTCTCCCCTGGGCCTGTGCGTTTCCCTTAGTGTCACCCCAGCAGGGCGGATGTTACTGGCATAATCCCGCTGCCGATGGCACCGTCCTGGATCACTCTGTGCATATATTTAGCTGGGATTAATTAGCAAAACTCTGTTGAAGGATAACGCCATTGATATAGCCCACCATCTTAGATTGGGTGCTGCGACCTACCCCATGTGACAGCCTGACCCGTCTAGTTTGTGAAATCGTTTGTATGTGGTTACTTTCATTCTCCAAGTCGGAGTCTTACACACGTATTTCAAATACTACGAGACTTGCAGGCGCATCACCAGCTCTTTCAAAAAACCTCGCTGTAGCTTTTTCCTCACCCATCATATTTCGAAATTACTTGCACGTAATTTATTTAATACCTATACATTTTTTTTCCATAATTAAATCGTGTAACGTGAGTTATTTACTTTCACGAATTATTTATCTCTCTTATTCATAGCCATTCACAAACCCCTTCCTCCTCAGCCTAGTTTCTCCTTCAGTCTTAAAGGTTAACTGCAATTATGAATTTGTTTCCAAGCCGCTATATTGGGAAATTAATTATAAAACATATATTATCTTCCTAATAGGCGTTGACCACTTCAAGTTTGCGGGATAAATTATGTTCTCGACTTTTTTTGCTGTAATTAATCTCTGTTTAGGTGTCGGGGTGGGGTGTGTGGAGGGTGAGGAGACCTGTAAACACCCAAATCCCACTTCTTTGAGATGGCAGCTCCATGGCTGACTGGGGAGCACTTTTGTGGGATTTGGCTGCCCAGCCATCGCCTCTCGGAAGCGAAAAGGATGCAGGAGGCTTGTAGGAACCAGCTCAGACGTTCTGTACCTCTGAAAATAGGTAACTTCTGAGGGATTGGTCAATTTTATTGGACAGCATTGACAGAGAGCGAGATTGCATGAGCCTTTTTCTATTAATGGCTGAGTCTAAACAAATTAACTATTAAAGATACTGATTGAATATCCTATTGGCAGGAAAGGCTGGAAAAATCCGGGAGTTAAGGTATTCAGCTGCCTGCTGCCTGTGCGACCATGTGCAATTAAAGTATTTTTTTTTTAAGAATGCAAGACTTCACTATGTAGAGACATCAAGCGTCTGAGTGTATGTCTTAACGGTGGTTCTCAAAACCCTCCTTGCCACGTCCTTTAGATCCCGGAAAATGGAAGTGCCCAGATTTTCAAAGTCAGGTTTGATTCTGTGCTGCTTGGAAAACCTTGCCTTTTGCACCGTAATGATTCCTCAGGCAGCGGCGAAGGCTAAATGTGTGAAAATCTGTCCTTAAAACCGCAAGCTAACTTTTAACTTAACTTTTAATTACGGTGCTTCCTGGTTGTTGCTGTGTTTCGTTTTCCTAGGAGACTGTTTTTTGTTGTTTGTCTTGCATCAAGAAGCACGCTTTAGAAAGAGCAATAAGGGCAAATGCCGTGTTGAAATCGGAAAGGCCAAGGTGCTGAAGACGTTCCTGCATTGAAATCAGTGGAAGTAAATGTAGTCCTGTCAAGATAATTAGTATGATGAGTAAAAGTGACCTTTATAGCAGGGAACATAATTGCATTGTCATGGCCCATTATTTGACCTTCTATAAACCATCCTTCAATACTGCTAATGAGTACTTCTGCGTGTGCGTGTTGACAGCTGGGGCATTGTTGGGAAATAAGTGGCACCTAGAAACCAAGCCAAATATTAAGTACACAGTATGCTTATTATTTATAAAAGATCCTTATTAATGCAGTTCCTCCACGGTGTATTAATTGGTGAGAGAGTTCCAGGGCTTGTTCCCCCCTGTCTTGCTTGTGGGCCTGAAGGTTTCTTCGTCGTAACATCCTGAAGCCAGTTATTTTAGTGTGTGCTACTGAGATCTTAAAAAGAGCAAAAAAAAAAAAAAGAAAAAGAAAAAAAGCAAGCCCTTAGCCTTCATGTTTTTCAAATTAAAAGGAAATCCGTGAGACTTAGCTGCACACTCCTGCCTGAAGGATTGGCATCGTGATCTTATTTTTTTTCTAGCGTACAAGTTAATGGTTTGTTCATGGACTTTGAGTAATGTTGTAATTTATCTCAAGCCCCTGAGTGTTGATGCCTTCTTTCTCAAATTCATGAAAGAAATCTCTCATCTGTTTGGGTTTTTTTCTTCTGCAGCTTCTTATTCGGAGATACTCCTTTATTCAGGCCAGAAGGAATCATTTTGATAATTTGATAATCACTTCTGCATCCCGTGAAACAGGGACTAGCAAACCCTCTCTCCCGAACATCTGTCTTCCATGTACTTAATGTCTCTGAGAGCTCGCGAATGTATTTTAGAAATAAATAAAGCCTTAATTTAGGACTCCAAGCGACAGAGAATTTACCATTTTCCTAACTACGCTCTATGAGTTGTCGATTGCTTTCAGAAACCATGTGTCTTTTGGCTAAATTTATGTAGCGTGGTCTTCCAGGCATGGGCTTTTCTTCTACTTAACTGGGGGATCTCAGCTCTTGTGGTAGATCCCTCATCAGAGATTCTGCACCCTCAGAAGCAGCAGCTATTTCAGTGTCTCCTCAACTGTAAGAACTTTTGCTGCTCTCTGACGTGCGGGTATTTTGGTATAAACCAGGCTCTATCTGTGGGTCTGGAAAACATCTGTTTGAGGGGGGTGGCATTTTTTAATACTTATATTTGTAATTTTTCTGTCTCTATATATGCAGGCTGTTTTGCTGCATCCCTTCAAACACAGCTGTGTTCAACTTTTCCCGATGAATCACGTTTTTCAGTACTTTGATGATTCTTGAGGCCTTACTCTGAATCTAATCAACTGGCCAATAACTTTTTCCAGCTGGCGCCAAAAGATTAATGCACTGCTCCCAAGTCTTATGAAAGATGAGGCAAGTGTCTTCCTTTAAAGAAGTCCTTATAAATGACGATCAAGTCACCAATTAGACGGCTCTTGAATAGAGATTGAGCTTCTCAGCTGTCCATAGGAAAATGGTGAGATGGTCAAGCCCCGCGCTTCCCTGGGCACAGTTGGCAGTGTCTGCCTTGATGTCAGAAATCATTCCCGATTCTGAATTTTGGTGGCAAAAAATGTGGAATTAGAAAGAACCCTCTCCATTTCCCATTTTAGGCACGGCCGTGTTAGGTGGCTTCCATTTCCTTATGAACTAAGAAGCAAAATAATACCGTCAGTATAAGCACTTGCCAAACATTGTATTTATCCTGTGAAGCATTAAAATTTAATGGCGGTTAGATCTATCTTGCCGGTGCAGTTCTGGCTGTCGTATGTACCAGCCTTCTGCTCTCAAAACCTGCTGAATTCAGTTATTGTCAGCAGTTGTCGTCTGTCCTGACTGTGTATCACAAGCACCGCTCTTCCTGCGTGGTCACTTGAAGGGACAGAGACGAGGAAATCAAAGGCGTCATTAGGATATCTTGAACAAAGGTTGCTGAAATTCCTACCCATCTGTTGGCAGGTTGTCTGGGTTTTATTCAGGCAGTTTTTATAATTCTGACTCTTCTGCTTTACTTAATGTGTTTCAGAATTAGTTGGTGACCCTGCTGTTGATGAACAGATCTGCGTAGCCTTTGTGAGTACAGATGAAGCCAACACATAGTCTCCTTATAGGGATTTACAAGACAAAAAATGTTGTGTAAGACACACAACAGAAATTCAGGGGATGCGATTTTGGCCCCTGACTCTGCCGCAAGGTCAATGGCTGTATGGCTGAATTCCTTTGTGCTTTATACAACCCCTGGAAGACCTGGAGAAATGATCCCCTTGCCTACCGCTTGCCTGTCTTGTCTAGGATCGCTCCCAGACTGCAGTTGCTTTCGGTCTTTTCACCTATAGAAAACTTGAACATCTTGATACTGTTTCTAGTTATCCAAATCTTGATGACTTTAGATAATAATGAATTAATTCCCAACCATTTCCAACTGGATTTGTATCTGTCTTTGTTGAGAGTGCCTCTTACTTAATTTTTTGGCACATTCTCAGAGTAACCATTCCACCTCTGTCATTGTTCTAATAAACTGGAACATTTTAAGCATTTCAATTATTAAGTGTTTTCTTCCATTTCCTCTTTTTTCTTCCCCTCAGGCAGTGAGAGTGCGTTTGACCGATTTCATAACTTTGAGTTTTCCAAAGTTGTGCGATAGAGAACTTTGCATTGTTTCCTGACTACCACGATTCGAAGAATTTTTTGTGCTCGGTACTTCAGCATTTGCAGAATTTAAGAGGTGGTGGCCATCCCATGGGGGATAGAAAAAAATGCAGGTTCTCCAAGTCTTTACATGCTAAACTGGAGGATTCTGGTATGGTGCTAAGCATTTACGCAGAGCACAGAAGGCTGTTTCCACCGAGGCGGCAGATAGAGGAGGCTGGAATATCTAACTGTCATTGAGGTCAGTGGGACCTGGGATTTTTAAAATCTTCATGGATCTTGGGTTAGGTAACTGTCATGGGGGAGGAGTAAGGTAGTGCTCAATATTGACAACTTATTTCCCTTCCTACGTCTGTTTCTTGCATTACAAATTCTTTATTGACTCCTTTTTACAGACTTTGCATACCAGCCTAATTATACCCTTCTTGTTGACTGCATCCCCAAAGGAGAAGAAACTCTCTCTGCTTCCAGTGTCTACCAGTCCTCAATCCTAAATGGAAAGTCCGGATAGGAGCACAATATGAATGTTTACAGCCAATGCTACCCCCAAAGTTGGGGTTTTCTATTCCTGCTCATTTATAGCAAGCTGCTTCCATCTGAACAAGACAATAACGTGGGTGTTGAAAACCTGTCTCTGTTCTTTTTTAGCATCAGGTGGCCTGGAAAAGTCATTAATTTTTTAGTGGTACCTGGGATTGTGTGGGTGGCGTACTGGGAATTTCAGTTTTCTCGCCTTGCATTGGAAGTGAAAGCTGGCATTTAAAATGTATTCTAACAGATTCAACAGTTTTCCCTGTGCAATGAGAGTTATTAATTATTGAGCCTATTTTCAGAAAAGTGGTTTTTAATGGCAATTTATAGGGATGGTAAATGATTTTGATTTCCTATCTGTAGAGGATGCCAAAAGATAGGTTGCTCAAGGCGTGAATATTCAGGGTAATGAGGCCCTAGGGGATGAAGAGCAACAGTCTGAGCACCCTCGCTAGGAATTGGAAAACACACAGGACATGCCTGTCGAGAGAGAGGCCAATTTTGATTTATTTGCCGTCTTGTGGCTACTCTGCTGACAGAGCAGTAGCAATATTCTGCATTGATCATACGGAAGTTACCGAGAAACAGTCATGAAAACTCATTGCTCGCACTCGGTGAACTCTGGCTGTCTATAAATGTTGCCTTTCTAGCATTCGGGCTTCTGTCAGTCGCAGTATTGATGCTGTTTTCCTAACAAAGTTCCTGTAAAATGTGCTGCAACTCTGACAGATTGGAGGGGATTAGATCCTCTGCCATCACCAATTTAACGTATATCCAGCACTTTCAGTGAGGTTTCCATACTAACAAACTACCATGAATGCATAATGGCTTATTTTGTACCTGTTTGGTGGATTTATTTGTATTGAGCGATTATTGCTTCACAAGGCAAAGAATTTGAGCAGGAAAATCAATGTACGTGCGTTTGCAGGGGTGTCTGGAGGAGAATAACAAGGGCCAACAGCACCGTTTGATCTGGCGCCCTTGGACAAAAAGACTCTCGTGTTCAGAAGGAGAAGACTCAGTCTGGGACTGAACTGAAAATATTTGTCCGGCGTTACAGGAGAAAACCGTTACAGCAGAGGTGGGAGCCCTTGGTTTATCTGAACCACTGACATTAGCAGGCTGCAGCTAGAGAAATATTTGAAATTGCCTAGCGTGAGGGTATGGGAGCTCTTCCCACAGTTGGCACTAACCTCGAGGGAGGAGAGGAGGGATTCTTGCGCCGGTCACCAACTGGTGTTGCTGAAAATCATACACCCTTAGACTGAAAGTTGTTTTGAAACGAGGAGCCTCTTGTTTCTAGAGCTCTTAGCCCAGCAGGCCTCTGTTACTGCAGAAACAATGTCAGCGGTTCCTTGTTCAGTTTGTTAACGTTCTAGTGACATGAGATTCCTACCGTGCTTATTTGTCTTTTACGTTTATATGCCTTTTCTTTGCGAATTAAAAATTCCCCACATTTCTTGGCTATACTGGTGAGCCTGTATTGCTTAAAGTGACTTGTGAAGAACCTGAGAATACAACTCAGTGCAGCCTGGGTGGTTCCCCGAGTCAACTAAAGGAAATAAAATGCTAAACCCAAGAAGAAGAGGAAGAAGAAGAAAAAAACCCCACATTTAAAATGTCAAGTAGGACGTGTTGTGAGAAACTTGCTCATCCATAGAGGGGAAGATAACATTGAGGCGAAGCTGGAGACTGGTCTAGGTAGAATTAGAAGTCGTCGTGATTACAGTTACGTGCGTATCAGTAACGTGTAGCGAATTTGAATGTTATGATTTCTAATAATTGCTGTGCTCTTCCCAGTCGCAGTGATAGCCAAAGAGATCACTGCAGAGACTGTGCAGAATCACTCCACTGGATAAAGTGGATTAGTGGCTCTGGGATTAGCTGCGGTGTGGGGATAAAAAATAAGACTCAAAAAAAATCCTTGGAGGGGTCTTCAGGCTGCATCCCGTTACTAAAACGACTGAGGAGCTGGGATGGCACTGGAAGTCAAGGAAACGGAGTTTGTTGACCAAAATAAAAGGCAGAAAGGCAAGACACGTCTCTAGCAAACTTTGCTCTTGGGGTCTGTGAGGAAGAACGTTGGGTGTCAGCACTTGGCACTCTCCTCCGCGCCGCGGGCTCGCACGCCGTCGGTGCTTCGTTAGGGGCCGCAACGCGCGACTTCTCGTTACTGGTGAGAGGCTCCTGGTGCTGCTGCTTCAAAGGATCTGAGGATTGGGTGACACCTGGGGAACTGGATTTATGGCGTCTCAATCATATAGAGAGAAGCCAGTATTTTGTAGAACAAAATTCCCCTGCTAACAGAATTTTTGTTTGCTTGGTTTATTTTTTTTTTACGGAGCAGCTTGGGTTTGGAAATCATCTTTTTCTACTGGCAGCTGCAGATTTTGTGTTTCTCTCTTACTCCAAGTAAAATGCGCGACACTGACAATAACGGGTTTTCCTTTGTCATCAGAATTCCAGGACTGACAGCAAACCAGGCTTTTATTCTTCAGGGATGTTGCTATTTCTGTAGATGAGGTTGAGAGAAAAGGGGTGGAAATACCCCTTGCAACAAAAGTATTAAAGAGTTCAATTTATTAAGTTAATCAACATACTGCTAAGGGAAACTTGGATCGCGGTCTATCCCCACAGGGAGAAGCTATGTGATTATAAAGGGCTGCTTGTTCTGAGAGATAATGAAATAACAATTTCTGCTAGCTGGAAGTTGTCTAGGAAAAAATCCCATCTCGTGGTGGAAACCAGGTGCAAACTTACAAGCGAGTGAGTATTTGGAGGAATTGCTGCGGTTGGAGTTTATCCATCGCTTGAAAGATGCAACAAAAAACCTGTGCCCAGGCTGTAGCCAATTTATTTCCTATTTGGCAAAAAACTTCATGTACTGACAAGAGCAGAAGGGACCCAGAGATGTTCTTGAGACCAGGGAGTGTAATGATAGGACAAGGGGGAAGGGTTTGACACTGGGAGAGGGGAGATTGAGCTGAGATCCAAGGAAGAAATTCTTGGCTGTGAGGGGGGAGAGCCCCTGGCCCAGGTTGCCCAGAGAAGCTGTGGCTGCCCCATCCCTGGGGGGGTTCAAGGCCAGGTTGGACGGGGCTTGGAGCAGCCTGGGCTGGTGGGAGGTGTCCCTGCCCAGGGCAGGGGGGGCACTGGGGGGGTTTTAAGGTCCCTTCCAACCCAAACCATTCCAAGATTCTATGTACATGTTGTTGCTGTCTCTGTCACTGACCTGCTGAGTGACCTTCTGCCTTCGCTGTGCTCCCCTGCCTCAGTTTCCCTATTTTTCACTGACATTTGTAAGAGCGTTATGGTCTGTTGATGCACTGTTATGTCCTCTTACACGCACTAATACGTTCCACACTATCTGCAAGACCGTTGTTATTGTCGTATCTGGGATCATTGACTTGCGTGCTTGCTTTCAAGCTGTGTTTTTGAGAGTTTAGCGGCAAAGTTGTGCTACCACATTTCCTCCTGGACTTATCAGGGATGCCTCATTACCATGAATCTTGAACTCTCACTGCTGCTGAGTTTTGCTCTGTACATTGCCACCGTGACCCACTTTCCTTTCTTAGATCAAAGCTGCCCACAAAGCATCATCATTTTCATTCTCCTCTCCACCCCCACATATTCTCCTTCCAAAACACTTTATTCCTCTCAATGAATTCTTGTGTGTGATTGTCGCCATAAGTTACTGATCTGCTTTAAAAAATTTTTTTAAAGCCTTCAATTGAGATTTCAGGAGAACGGAAGTCGTAATGAGGAAAAAGAAACCATAAAAGCAGAAGTTAATGGATGCAGACACACAAGCCCAGGTCTCTCTGCAGGTTCTGGAACATTAACTAATGCGGGGATAAAGAGGCTGTTGCTGTTTTCTTTTGTAAAGCTGCTGTTGTACTGAGTTTCACTTGGGAACCGGTCATGAAGGGAAACCCAGGCTGCCTGAGTTCGGAAATCCAAGCGCTAGCGGCGAGGTTTGGAAATCCAGGAGCTCTGAGGGGTTGAAGAACTTGCTTCAACTTCAGTGCCCGTCTCCCTTCTTAGCTGATTAATCTGCCCACCGCCCCGGCAAGAGGAGAGAGGAGGAGAAGTGCTGTCCCCCTCCTTCTCCTCCCCGTTCAGCAGGGATCCTCCGCCCCGACACACATTGGTCTTACCCATCGCAGCAAACTGCTGCATCTACGCAGCGCTATTAGCTTGAGTCCCAGAAGCAGCGTCATTATGGTACTTTGCCTGGGATAATTAGCGTCTTAACATGGGTAATTAGGCCGGTTGCCACACTGTGCTGACTCAGCTATGCTGTGCTTGCTGGTGGATCATGCTCAGCTCGGAGCTAACGTGAGAACCCGCGCCGCAGGGAGACGTCGCGGGGTAAAGCGTTTGATGGCTTGGAGCAGGGCGATGAGTAGGTCACCGTTAGGAAATGCCACCCAGAGGACTCCTGCCATGGAGGCAGCTGGTACATACATTGTCCTGTTTAGGTTGTCCCTAAAATCAGGATCAGACCTTACGGGTACCGAATTATTTTTCATGTTTATGACATTAATTGCAGGTGGCTACTTTTGTGGCTGAGGCGACCGATCCTGAACATCTGGGTCCATTTCTGATGCCTACCGTGGATTTTGTAGCCTTGACAGATATCTCAGAATCTCTTTATCTCAGTCTCCATTTCACTGATTTTGAAGAGCAATAACTCTTCTATTTTTAGCTATTTGCCTTGTCTGTATTTTCTTTTTTAACATGTTGTTGTTTAATATGCTGTTGGAGACCGGGGTTTCCCCAGTATCGGTTCATTTTATTTTTCTGAGAACAGGCCAGAGTCTGCGAAACTTTGCGGTTAGGGATTTGACTTGGCCTTGTGTCAAAACCCATACACTGATTTTACCTGAGAAGATTCTCGTTAGGCAGGAGGTGATAAAGCAAATTGGAGTTTGGCAAGGGTTCTGGGGCTGTTAAATGCCGTCGGATCTCTTAATGATCGCGAGTGCTCAGGCGGCTCGTGTTGCGCCCCATCCAAAAAGGAAACAGTAGGTAGGTTGTGTGCAGCGCAGATTGGAGGACATCTGGTGCTAACTATTGGGATGTACTTCCTCGAGAGTCAACGAAAATCTTCCTGCTACCTAAATGCACGAACATACGCGTTTCAGCCCAACCCTTCTGCACATGGGGATGTCTCTGGCTCTTTCTAGAGGTTCCTTCAAGCCTGCGGTTTGCAGCCCACGTCCAGTTAAGCACGGTAGGAATTTCACCATGTAGCGGTGTTTGGGAGACGGCTGAGTTGCTGGTACGTCTGTACCTCTTAACCTGTTTCCTTTCACAGTTGGAAGCCCCCTTTCCTTCCTGGTTAAGGACTTGCTCACGGTCAGAAATGCTTGTGTTCTGCAGAGGTGACCTGGTTCTGCCCGCCGATAGTAAGAGCTCAGAGATACCAGCTTTTGGCTGCGCGTGTTGGACAATGACAAGGAATTAATCGCAGATAGAGGAAGTAGACAGCTGGTACCATCAGCTGGAAAGGGAGCGTTTTCTGAATGGTTCATTTAGATTTCACCTCTGCGCCCCGTGCTCAGGTTGGATTCTCGGCTGGTGTCAGTGAATTCAGTTCTGCTCATCTAAGGACGGGGGGGGAGCATCCAGCCCTCCGGTACCGTCTCTCCGGTGAAGTGCAGTCAGTGTTCCAGCTAGATCCTTGTGTCTGTTTCATCCTGATTTCTTTTTTTTTTTTTTTTTTTCCCCTGCCTCACAGTAGGAAGAGCTCTCTTGGACTTGACAAAGTCTCACCAAAGGGGAAGAATAACAAAGTGAAGTGACTGGAGACTCTGGGCCCACTGGGATTGAGCGAGTGCGGTTTGCTCAGGAGCTCAGCTCGTATCTCATGGACTTGCAACCAAAGAGTGCCCTTCACAGAATCATGGAATCGTTTAGGTTGGAAAAGACCTTTAAAATCATTGAGTCCAACTGTTAACCCAGCATTGCCAAGTCCACCCCTAACCCATGTCCCTCAGCACCACGTCTACACGTCTTATAGCTGATCTCGTGAGGTCTTAAAGTTACATCCTTTAATAGACCTGCTATTACAAAGTCACCTCCTTGATATCTAAATTAATCGACGGGCTGGTTTATGTGAGGTGCTTGGGAAAGTGTGAATTTAAGTTGACCTGCTTTAACTTGACCAAAGTTAAATCATATTGAACTTCTATGTAGACCCCCTAACTCAGAACTAAGTCGTTTAAATTTGCTTGTGTAGTTGTTTTGTTACTGGTTGTAGCTGCAATCCTTTCTGTGCTTGCACAGACGTGTGTCCCCCTACCCTTGAGCCCCAAAGTCCAGCTCCATCGGAGGTGAGGACTTGAGGAGAACACGCAGGGCAGCCTGCATGGAGATTTACGGGCTGCAGGAACCCGCGCGTATGGAAGGAGACTTGCTTTGGCCTTTATTTTTCCTCAGGCACAGACAGCGCTATGAGAAAGCAAATTCCCAGGCTTTATAGAGAGTTTAAGCAAGCTTTTCCCCTCTTCTACCTGCCTGAATCTTGTGAATCAGAAGGAAACTGAGGCGGGGGGTGTCCCCCTTCATAACATTCCTGCCAGTGATGCTGAAGTAAAAACTACAAACCACCAGGCTGGCTCTCCACTGCTTTCGCGAGGCTGAGCACTCATTTTTGCTCATGAAATCTCTACCTGAGCTGCAAAGCAGGGAGAAACGGGATAACACAACACACCTCTGAAATCTTGCCGTTCCTTAATCCTCTAACCTAATTTGCTGCTGCTTTTAATGTAACCTCCGCGTTGGCAGCCGTGCGAGCAAGACTGAGTGCGAGAGGAAAAGCTCCGTTCCGAGTGCAATCCTTTTCTAGATTTTCTGCTTTTGAAAACTCAATAGAAAAGTGAAGGGCTAAGAAGATTTCTTTAATGTAGGAGACACTTTTCCAGCAGAGAGATAAATAGGTCTCACTTCTCCCATTCTCTGCCACAAGTCGGAAACGACTCCCCCGCAGCTAATGATGTACCAGCAATATACCGGTATGAAAGGGGGATTTTGGCGCTTGGGTTTTTTTGCCTTTTTTTTTTTAATTCATGCAAATATTTTGGACTCTGGCAGGTTTTAACCCTCGCGGTTCAGCTGTATTTGAGGTATGTCGTGGCACGTTTGCGTGTGAAACCTGTATGCGGAGAACTTTCTGGGATCACAGGCCTCCTTTTTAAATAACAGGGATCAGATCTTGGTGCGGTGTGAGAGGGTGTCACTCCTTTTGTCCTGGATGGGTGCTGATTTACAACAGGATCCCCTCTGAGCCGGCAGAGAGAAATTATAGGTGCTCGTTCTCATTTTCTGAAAAAGCACCTTTGTATTCCTTTGGCGAAAGAGAGAGGTCTGTGCCTGTCGTTTATCTCCAGCGGAGACTGCTGTGAAGTAGCTTTGAAGAAATGAGAGTCGGAAAGAGCCAGCCGCTTGCTCTCTCCTACCACGAAGCAACGATTTCTGCTTATTAATTTTGTCTTTGACTGGGGGGAGTGGCTGCTGATGCCGTTTCCTGAACAATTCTGTTAAATAAATTAATGACAAAATACTCATTTGTATAGTACCCCCAAAGTCCAAATCTGGAAATGCCCACGGTGCTGTTGAGCTCTCGGAAATCCTCTAGAGCTTTCACTCCGATAACTGCTGTCCCAGTTCTTGTCCTAAAGAGTGGCGAGAGAGAAGATTTGCTCTGTTGCTGACATTGGTCGGTCTCATCTGATTTAAAAGAGAGTACAATAAACGTGTGGGATTTTGTGATGCAAGAAGGTTACTATGGGATGTTTTATTTCCTTACCCAGTGGATTAGACATAGGACACGTGGCGGGTTCTACCCCTTTGAAGGACACTCCGTGTTCGTGTTTTGCAACCCTCATCCTGTAACTCCAGGTGTTCTTTACTCTGAATGATTTTTCTAACATTGATTGAGCCCTTGTTTTTCACGATACCTAAAAGAAACTCTTTTTGCCTTAGTGCTTTATTAAGGGATATACAGGAATTTTCATTCTGTTTTCTCTAGGGTTTATTTTATCATGCTTTTCCTCTGTTACTGGGTATTTTCCCCCGCTCTAAGATAAACAGTAGCGATCTTTTCAATATCTGTAGTGTTGGCGTTAAAAAAAAAAAAAAAAAAATGACTTTAAATCATCCTATAAAATGTAATAGAAAACGTTGACTGTGCTATATAATTCTGCTGGAGAGCTTCTAAAACCCTATAGAAAGGTTATCATTTTCTATAACAAATACAGACTTTTAATGTACTTTCTACAAAGTCCTATTGGGCTTCGCTCCTATTAAATTCTGTAGGACTGAAGATGCCCCTGCGGATTATTTTTGATAACAGCAAGAGACCATTTTGCTTGGTCATGTGTCTTTAGCTGGGCTGTTTTCAAGCTTGCTTTTTTGCAATTATCCGGTAAAACTTTATCACCCTTCTTTAATTTCTCAGCTGTCTTTCCCATTCTGAAAAATGCTGATGAGATCTCTCTTTCTGAATTTCAGATTAGAAGGCTGTCAGAAGTGTAAATATTTTATAGGTGATGATTTGGCTTTCCAATAAATTAATACTTCTTGAGGTCCCCTAGAACCTTTTGGGCCAGGTTGATAAAATGTTGTCGGTTATCGTAGCAGCGCGTTGCTTCTGCGTTGGCCATTCTTGTCTTTCTGCTGGGGGAATGGGCAAAAAAACCCCACTACCGGCAATTTTTCTTTTGTATCCCTGAGTGGTGGCCTGAAGGATTCCTTTCCTGAGGAGGTGTCGTAGGTGGTGAAGGAAATGCTATGGATTGGTGCTTGTTATTTCTCTCTGCTGCTTCTCTGCTGTGGTGCCAAGTGCTGGTTAGTCTCTTCTCTTCTGGTAGCGAAAGGCTTGGTCTACCCTTCTTCTCAAGCTCCAGAGTGCCCCAAGTTGTGGAAATGGGGGCAAGATCCATTTAGACCCCTTCAGATCCATCTTAAGTGCTCTGTCTCATTCCTTTAACAGTACGACCCTCTTCCTCTACAAAGGGAGCTAAAGTTCTTTGCTCAAATTCACCAAAATTCACCTAAACTGGGTGCCTGAAGTATCCAGGGCGTGCAAGCCTTCTGCGGTGATCACAGCTCAGAGGGAGCGGCGGTTCTGCCTGGGCTCACGCGGCACGACATCTTTTCAAATGAACCGAGCATCAGGACGTAACGGGCCTCGCTGGCAGTCCTCGGTGGGCCATATGTTGAGTGCAGCTGGTGTGTGGCACCATCGCTGAGGGCAGGTAATTTACAGCAGGAGGAAGAAACAGACTGCGCGTGCCAATTCATCAAGGTTAAAAACAGCGGCGATGGAGACGCCACGGAAAAGGGAGGATGGTGTAGAAAGATCTGGACGCTTTCTTTTGAGAGGGAATAATTCTATAGCAGTTCCTCCCATCGTTCTGTGGGGCCCTGATTTATTCCCTCAAGGAGGAAGGCAAGGACTGCGCTAGACAAGCCGGTAGGATTCCAGTACATCTGCTGGAGATGGGAACTCCATCTGATGCTCTAGACCTTGATATCATTGCCGGTTGTTTGTTTGTTTGGGGTTTTTTTGCAGGGACCTGTGCATAAAAGAGATGAGAGATATCTGAATGTGAGAACTTGAAAGGGAGGAGGCAGATTTGGATCACAGTCTTACCTTGGGAAACAAAAGTGCGATACACTGATAAGACGCAGCTTCAATTCCCAGTGAAGCTGGGAAGACTCATGTTCCTTCTGTAATTCCTGATGTTAATTTTTCCCTTATTTACCCGCTGGATTTAGTTTGTAGGTTCATTCAAGCGGGGACTGTCTCTTTCCATGTGGGGGTGTTTAGCCTGGGGGGGCCCAGTGTTTCCTGCGACGTCTATGCTTCATTGAAGACCAGATTTATTACAATTGCATGAAATAATGGATTTCATCAAACATCCAGCTTTGGGAGGATGCTCTTTATTCTCTAATTTCCACAGCAGTCAGTCCTGCTTTTTATCCTTGTGTTGCCTTCTTGAAATAGAAAAGCAGCAGTTGACCTGGATGTAAAATGTAAGAAACAGCGATAGATTCCCTGAATGATCGTGTCTAACAGCTTTCAAGAAGTAAACGTGTCTAGCGCATGCTTACCTCTTATTCCCTGGGTAGTCTGAAATATTTGGAACGCCTCACGTTGTTATTAAGGCACCAGCAATAATGTTGAGCAACGTGACATAATTAGTATAAATCCAAGTGCAGTATGTTAGGGGAGAAGAATCATCATTTCTCAGAAATATCATTAAAAAAATCTTATTTCATGCCATATTCTCATCCAGAGTACCATGCTAGCTCATTTTGGCACGTTGGAAATGAATCGTTGGCTCTGATTGTCTAGTCTAGGAATTCCCATACATCAGCATCCTTCTAAGGAATTGCAAGAAATACAAGAAAGCAAAATTAACTTTCAGACACCCTTATTCAGTGCTCTGCAGCTAACTGAGATGAGATTAGGGATCTGGTTTCCCTGGCCAGACCCTGGGATTTTTTCCTATTATTAAAGATAAGCAAACAACAGCCTCGCACAATATACATCAGGAACTTTCATAAAGCCTGGTTTTCATCTTCCCAGATAATCTTACTTCTTCATTAGGAGCTACGTGGCTATTTGGGGCTGGTGCCCAAAAGGGGGGAACATTCACCGCTGGAAAGAACAAACCTGCGTGGTCTGAAACAGAAAATTCGTTAGTTGGTCCTTTTATTGGCTTATCTGCATTGATGGCAACAAAGTGTTTTTCAGAGACAGGACTCCCTTTTTCCCCCACCCTTTAAGTCAAGCAAAAGCACAGGGTCGGTGAGCTAATATCCGGCATTGATGTAAAATTGATTCCATAACCTTTAGGGGCGGGAAAAAAAATGACTTTCACAAGGATAAGAGGAAGCAACTTCACAAAAAACAGGTAGACAACAGCACGTGCCTTCCCCCCCCAGATAGAACTGCTGGATTCTAGGGGTTCCCTTTAATATGATTAACTTCATCGAGGAGAACGTGCATCATTTGACAACCAAGATGAGAGGCCCCGTAATGGCTCTTCTAATCTAAAAACAAAGATGGAGCTCAAAGCTGAGGCTTCCGGCAGAGATTTAGCTACCAAAGGCATCGGGACGGAGCCCACAGCAAGTTATTTAATTCCCCTCCAACACGCTCATCCCCTTTATCCGAATGGTTCGAGCTTTCTTCTGAAACAGCCATCTTGTTCCTTCCTTCAAGACAGTTTGGGTTCTTTTATTCCCCTTTTCTCCCCCCCCTAACTAAATCATATTGGACATTTCACGCTGAACACACTGACAGTCTCTAAAATATCAAATGCTTTATCCCTAGGAGCCCCCTAGGAGTTGCTTTTTTTAATGGATTAACTATGACAGGGACTGCACTCCCACAGTTTTTAAAATATACAATAAGTATATTACATACTTTTAAAGCTATAAATAAGATTTATACACAACCCATGGGGATTTTCCATTAAAACTTCATAAATCACATTGTACATTATCCTTTTTAATCCTCAGCCTTGCAGTGTTAGTCACCAGAAAATATATTTAACCCTGTATAAAATTCACAATAAGCACGTATAAAGAATGTTAACGAGAGCTTTTATGCACTCTGTATTTTCTTACCCTAATGCTTCTTTTTTTTTTTTTCCCTGGCAATTATTTGCAATATAGTAGTGGTTATTTCTTGACGTGGCTTTAAAAAATGACAGCCCAGGAGTTCTGCCCAGAATGGGTCCAGTGCAGCCCAGCAGAATACGCTTTTCCTGCGTTATCCTCCCTTTATCTGGAGAGATCCCTGGTGTTTGGTGCGAGGAGAAGGTGACTTTTGGATTCCAGGTCTCGTTCCCTCTCGCCCTACTGGCGAAGCTCTTCCTTTCTAGAACAGCAGAAGATGAGGACGCCGATCTAATTGTGTCCTGTTGAACTGCCTTCAGCTATTTGGCCTGACTAATACATCGCAGAATTCCGAAAAAACGGGGACTGCCCTTATCTCTGCCCCCTTAGTGGTGGTGTTCCATAAGGGCTATTTAATTTGCTTTTATACCTTCTTAATATTTTGGGAAGAGAACAAAAATGAGAGTTTATGCGGTATGATCTTATCACTCGAAGCAAAAAAACTCTGGTATCTCCATGTCCTTCTCTTTTGGGTTCCGGAGAAAGGAAGGTGTACGTGCGTATGAAAGGGTGCTCCTACCCCTAGAGCTTTCATTACGTTGTAGATTCTCCAAAGTTGTGGTGCCGATATGGAGAAAACCTATCTGTACAAGAGCCAAATCGTACTTGTGTTTTCAGTTTATATAGGTGATTGTCAGTTTAAAGCTCTAAAGGGCTCAGTTAGAAGAGGCGTCATTAAGATGCAGCTGTTAGTACGTGGGGTTTTTTTAGCTCATGTATGTAGTTTTCCTCTGTTGAAGATGTTGAAGGAGATGTATTCATTCCCATCATATATACACATAATTTTAAATTCACGGCAGTTTCACTCAGATAAAACTGGCATTGCCTGTGCCCTGGTGTCGCTTTCATCAGACAAACTGAAAGCAATGGATCCTAATGAGGTGCTCTAAGAGATCTGTTGTTATCTCTGTGATTGTGGAGACATTAAGTGAACCCGAGTTTTGTCTTTCCAACAGCTGAGCAGATACATTTTGCCATTACTGACATAAAACTGAACAGAAGGATCAAGCTTCCACTCTGGACCATGGATACCCTGTGACGGGACCTATTTGTGCTTATTTTAAAAGGTCTGTGCAGCTTGGTCCTGCTTACGCTGTCATCTCTTGTGCTCTGCCCAGTCCTCCCTGATGCCCTTCCCAACCCACGTGCTGGCCTTTCTCAGCAGCCCAGTTTCTCCGTAAATGCTTTTGTCCTCTCTGCAGGGACAGCTTGGAGCGATCTAAAAAATCCACTCCACCTTCTTGGCCCAGAAACCCTCACACACGCTGGGCTGCATCCCCCCAGCGTGGGCAGGGGGGCGAGGGGGGGATTCTGCCCCTCTGCTCCGCTGGGTGAGCCCCCCCTGCAGGGCTGCCCCCAGCGCTGGGGCACCAACAGCAGAAGGAGACGGAGCTGGTGGAGCGGGGCCAGAGGAGGCCCCGGAGACGCTGGGGTGGCTGGAGCCCCTCTGCTGTGGGGAGAGCTGGGGGGGGTCAGCCTGGAGAAGAGAAGGCTCTGGGGAGACCTTGGAGCCCCTTCCAGACCCTCAAGGGGCTCCAGGAAACACGGGGAGGGACTCTGGATCAGGGAGGGGAGCCATGGGACGAGGGGGAAGGGTTTTAAACTGAAAGAGGGGAGATTTAGATGGGATATTGGGAAGGGGGTTTTCATTCTGAGGATGGTGAGCCCCTGGCGCAGGTTGCCCAGAGAAGCTGTGGCTGCCCCATCCCTGGAGGGGTTCAAGGCCAGGTTGGACGGGGCTTGGAGCAGCCTGGGCTGGTGGGAGGTGTCCCTGCCCAGGGCAGGGGGTGGGATGGGATGATCTTTAAGATCCCTTTCAACCCGAACCATTCCATGATTCTTCCTTCTGATCTTTCTTGATGTCTCTGTGATTGTGCCTGGTTCGTTGTTCTCACATCTGTAATCCCACGGTGGGCAAGGAAGAATCTGGGCCAACTTGACACCACTCTGATGTCAAATGGCTCAGGAAGCACCGAGTGATGAGCGCTCGCAGCTGTAATCGCAGCTTGCGTTGACCTGCCCCAGCTCGCTTTGAACTCCCTACCCGGGACACCGATAACGGCGCATCCAGAGCTCGTACAGGAGCCATTATCGGGGCTCTCAGCTCCTTGACGCCTACCACGCTCCCTTTGAACAAGTCTGGATGAGGTGCCGGTGTGCTCTAGATAGCTGCACTTTCTCAGCCGGAGGATGAGACGCAATATTAGACTCCTTCGGGCTTCGCTGCTTTGAAGTGTGGTAGTGCAGCCCCTGACTCTCCCCACAAAGCTCTCAAGCCTGGCCAGAATTGGGAAATCTTTTTCTTCCCACGGTCTATCGCTATTTTCCTCAACGCCAGTGGCAACCGTTCTTCTACAGCTGGAACTGGTGGCTTCAAGGCCTTTTTTTGGGTTGACCTTTTCACGCGTCGGTAGAGGGGATGAAGCTGTAGTGAGAATCTAAATGGGTGCGATGGCAGAGTGCGTCTGCTTGAGACACTGAAAATCATTCTCTGTTGGTACCTTGTACTTCTCACCTCGGCTCTCTGTTGGTTGGGTTTAGCTGTTAGCTCCTCTTTTCGTGCATTTAGGCTGTAAGCTCTTTAAATCCAGGACCATCTCTTTCCCTGTTGGAAGGATGTGTCCAAAGTAGATGTGGTCTGCAGTCGTAGTCTTCCAGTGAAACCTGGTCACCTGCAACGTGATAGACGAGCAAATGCGCCGCTTCAGGGTGTTTAATGGTGTTCGGGAGGATGCCGCGCAGAAAATAACGACGATGTTCTCGAACACCAGGATGCTTTTAAAACACTGGAACATGCGGTGCGGCTGCCTCCCCCCCCAGGAGCCACTGGCAATCTGACTTAATTACCAGATCCCTCCACGTTTTACAGCAGGGAGGTTGTTTTGTAGAAAAGCATCCTCCGTAGAGCTGGGGAGAGCGGTGCCTCAGCACCGCCGAGACAAGGAGCAATCTGGATTTTGCTTTAGAAGCGTTTGGAAACAAGCGGCTCTGATGAGCTTATTGCCGGCCCAGCCAAAATAATAATTCATCAGGCTTGGAAAGCTCTGTTAAGGAGGAAGACGGGAGGAGCTGCTTGTTTTCCAGGTGTGCTGGAGGACAGGCAGTTATCTCATAGCAGAGTATGGCAGCCTAGAGGCCCTGGTGATGGGTGGGGTAGATCCTGCCCTGATTTAGATGGCAGGGGTGGGCTTGCGCGATTATCCTCAGCGGAATGGCAGCTCCTGTGCTGACTGGTTCTGTCAGGAAAGCACGCCTCTATCTGATCATGTAAATGGGTTTTTTCTCACCGACTGCAAATGAGATCGAGATTATAAGAGCGAAGTTCATTAAGAACTAAAGAGCAGAACCATGCTAATGAGGACTATGCCAATACCTGTCTGGGGCGGCCTGCAGTTTGCAGGTGAGATGCAGTCTAGAGATGAAAGAAGCAGCAGAGTTATGGAGCGATGGGGTTTTTTTACTTGAAAGTGAGAAGCTAAGCTCGATGTAGAACCTGTTTGTGCCTTTGTTTAGGTAGGAACTCTTCTGCGCCGATCTGCAGCGCTTGCTTACTCAATGTGACAGTAGTCTGGGGATGGGTACCCAAAATTACAGCATGAGAAGTTCCTGCGGGGAGCTTGTTGAGTGTCTGTGCTCCCATCATAGGTGCAGGATGGGATTCCAGTGCAAGGTGGGAGAGAGCAGAGGAAAAGAGAAGGTGGCGCTGGGAGATGCTGGTCTACGACACAGCGCCTATTAACCCAGAAGACATCTTTTTTTATTGGAGAAAAAAAGTGACCTGTCTTCCTCACCTTTACAGAGCTGTATGTCAGTCCTTGCTCAAAGGTGAGAAGGTTGCATAGCAGAGTCGTTGGCAGCCGCTAGCGTCATGGGAAGGTAGCCAGTTGGTATCACACTGGGCAAACCATTTGAGGAGTACCGGCATGCGTGCGATGGCATCCGCTTATGCAGCCCATCCAAAGGTGCCAGATGCTGTCTGTGCAATAATAGCTTCTCTGGTTTGGCATTTGCGTCCTACAGTTTACAGCTCTGCCTCATAACTGTTGGGAGGGGACGATCCCATGACTCAACTCGGGTGATCTCTCTCTGATCCCAGGTAAACCCCCTCTCCATCTGCAGAGCAACTTGAGATCTCTCGAGATTCCTGACATCGCTGCCACGTCTTCAGGATTGTCACGGCCTCAGTGCGTTGGACCCAATTTGTTTAAGTTTGGGGGGGGATTTATCTTTTGTAGATCTTGCACATGGGCAAGTGGGTTGATTTACAGGACAGCTTGGGTGAACTCTGCCCTTCTCATCTCCTTTTGCCCTATCATCTTTGGGTTTAGTGGCAATTTTGAAGAGATCCACCACTGGTTAAAGAGCGGTGAACGTTGCAGTGCTGTGAAATGGTACCCGACGTGAGAGTTTGCTTCCCTTTGTGAAGGCAAGTCACTGATTTGCCCGCTCTTTTCTTTCCCACGCCCCAAGAGTAAATATACCTGAAAAATATAAACGTGCGTAAGATGAAAAAGAACAGAATACACATCAAAATGCTTCGTTAAGCACCTATTTTAAAGACCAGGAGGACAGAAGTACAGAGATAGATCCATTAGGATAAAACCGGTTGTTCATCGTGGACTTCTTTTTCGGTTTACCGTATGAAAAATGGTATTTCCCATACATAAACGTGTGGGTATTGCTAATGCTAAAAGAGTGCAGGGAAAAAGCATTTGGTTTTATATACCGACATTCCAGAGAGCAGCAAGTTCAGGAGTGAGTGTAATATTTGAATGTACTGGTCAGAGATTTGTGACTCGCGGTGCCACAGTAATATTTGCCCTTTGGGATCTGATGCAGGAAACTAATATGGCTAATGAAGGACTGAGAGGGCTAACAAGCCTTAAATCAGGCTTCCCAGCCTTTTAATTACACTGCATAATTATTGGAGATTTGCCATCGTCTTTTTAATCTGGTTGATTAATAGGTGGCTTCGCCAATCCGCATAGCAACCTATTTACACTTCACTGGTGATTGACTATCAGTTGAAAAATTAGAGAGGCATTGGCTAAGGAGAAAAAAAATCTTAGTTGCTTGTTTGTATGAAGCCCATTTATCACGTGTGTCAAAGCACGGCAGAGGCTGAGTTTGCCGTCTTGCTTTTAAGAAGTCGGGAGGGGGTCTGTTTGTCAGCCCGGGCTCTTCAGAGAGAATCCAAGACAAGACCCAAGGGGCAGGACGTCAGAGCGAGGGGCAGTAGTTGTCCTGGGCATGGGGAATAGAGCTGCTGCTCCCGTTTAGGAACGATGCCCAAAGGCAGATGAAACCCCGGTTGGGGTGGGATGAGGAGAAGAGGGACAGGACCACTGCAGCCCCACCGAGTGCGTTGGCGGTGCAAAGGGAGGAGCTGCTGGCCCTTCCGCTTCTCTGCCTGTCTTCTCCCCACCCTCGGATCCATGCCTGCGCCAGTGATGATCCTGCCTTTCAGCCTCTTGCAGGTCTGGGGTGTAGCTGGCGTTTGGGGAGTCACTCGGGGTGTGCGAGCTTGTCCGTAGTGCTGAGGGTCGTGCTGAGCTTCCTTTAAATGCGCCTCTGCAGAGCATCCTGCTGCCCTGGCTGCGTGTCTGGGGGGTCCTGGTGGATCCCTCCGCTGCTCTCAGCCCACAGCATATGCACAACTTAAAAATAATTCCCAGCTCATTGTTTTACTCTTTCCAATGACCAATTTTTCCTATTATTTTGACGTAAACGTGTACGCCGTTTGGAAGAATTCAGAGCGGGTATTGGACAAACCTGCTATTTCATGATTCGAGTGGTTGTGAGTGGTAGGAGGAGACAATGCTTTTGGTTTTATATGAGAGTTCCAATGTGTTATTAGATGCAAAGCCCATTTAAAATCTGTATCTTGCCAGCAGTAGAACTCGCTACTACTTGTGCCTGATCCTTGGCTAATACATGCTTTGATATTTCTGCTGAGTTCATTTGAGCTAGGCTGATCTGAGTAGATCTGACCCGTCTTTTTTTTAATGGTACTGCCTGATTTCTTATTTGTATATATATTGCATTCCCCTTTGAAGTCACACGTGTTTTAAATGGTTATGTACGCTGTTTAGGGATTGCGAGAGACTAGCGCATTGTGATCAAAGAGATTAGGATTTTAATACCTTCTCCACCTGTATCCCTCTTTGAACGAAGCGCGCCAAGGTAATTACATCTCGGAAAAATATTTTTGTGCTGAATAATTTAGTTGAAGCGGAACATTTTCTCCATGCAATGCGCCGAGCCTGGATCTCGGTGGGACTGGACTCACGTTTTTGGCCTTGGGTTGGCCTTTGCGTGTGAACGGAATTCAGCCTCGCCGCTGCAAGGAGCAGCCGCATTTCGCGAGCACATTTCGGTTTTCTCCGGTGGATTAATTTCTTGCATCTTTCTTCTTCCCTCTGGGAGCTGGAAGTCTGTGACACCAGCTCTGTCATTCATTCTGTGATAAGCCTGGTAAACCACTCAGCATTATTTTTGACGGCTTGATCATGCAAGCTGTTCTGGAGCAAGAACTTGAGCGCGGATGTGTTTTAAAACATTGCCGCTATGCATATTCACGTATGCCATTTTAAAATTCCCCTCCCCGAGACATTTTTGGCAGCCAAAAGCCAACCACTGAAATGTTTGTGGGAAGCAAACACAAGATGTGGGCATGCAGGCGGGACTGAAATGGCAGTGAGGAAGGGTGAAAAGTTCCTTTTGCCTTTTCTCATTAGAGCTGGCCGTCTCTGGACCAGCTCTCAGTATCTAGATATCTCCAGAGGAGATACCTCCAGAGGTCTAGGCATCTTTCTGGATACCTCCAGAGGTCTAGGCATCTTTCTGGATACCTCCAGAGGTCTAGGTATCTCCAGAGATCAACAGCTAATGATCTTGATCAGCAATAAGACCAAGGGTTTGACATAGTCGTTTCATCGTCATTCATGGTCGTTTTAACTACTTCTTTGGGATATTTTCGGGGATTTTTGTTTGTGTCGCATCTTCTGACATTTGTTAAAGGTGCCCATCCTCCGGTCATTGTAAGTTTGGTTCATGCCGGGTAGTTCAGCTCGGTGATGCTGGTTGACGTTAGTTGGGTGATGGACAGGGTAGGGCAGTGTTGCCCTGATCCACAGAGCTCCCTGCAAACAAGGCATTTATTTTATTTTATTTTTTTTTTTTTCTCCAAGAGTGGTTTAGATTCGCGGTCCTGGGTCATGGCTCAGCCCCTAATTTTAACAGCTCTTTGGATAACAGGGAAGACTTGAGATGCTCTGTTCAAATGGAACCAAAATTCCAAATAGATATAACTGGCCTCCATAATAAAAATGCCTGTCAAGTGTCAGCCAGAAATTATTGTCTTTTTTTTTTTTTCATGTCTGTATTATAAACCTCAGATATAAGAGGTTGCAGCAGAAGTGCTGACAGGCTCTTAGCTGTAGTGGCACAAGAACAACAGCGTAATATAGTGTGACAGAGAAATAGATTTTTCCATGTACAGGATGTGTATGGTGGTAGAATAGGTTGGACCGAAATTACCACACAAAATTGATTAGATCATCACGTAATGAGAATCATAATTTTAGCGGCGGCTTTTTGACATGATCTTGACAACATAATTAACCTGGGGGATGTTGAGGCAATGAAAATAGAAAAGAAACCGATGTAATTATTGGCAATAAAATATAAAAAATGTTACAGGATAATAAAAAGCTTAATCTTTTGACTTTCCTCGCATATTATTGTAATTGCACCTTTTAGACCATTGCCCCAAGTCCCATTGCTCTCCTAAATTTGAAACCTTTTTTTGAAGAAGCATATTCTGTATATTGCTTTGCATGTTCAGAATTGCAGGCCGGCTAATCAGTGGATTTTCACCACGCCTAGTTAAATTACACAGCTGTTTGGAGAATTAAGTAATGTATATTATTAAGGAAAAGGTGAAATTAGGTAAGCAATGCTCAGTGAAGAGGAAATTATGTTACTCCTAACTGATGGTCTTAATGGAAATGTGTCCGCAAAGTTGCGGTATGACTTGAATTACCACTTCTGGCAGCTGAAATATGTAGCTTTTAATTACCCTGATTTAAGTCAGATAATGGATTCCACGTATATTGTATTTTTATTATTGTTATTTATCTCTGCCCAACATTGTAATTTTAGAGAGTGTTTTCATAAACCTGCCTCCTGGGTGAATAAATACCTATTAATGGTTTCTAAACGTACTCTAGATGGGGCGTTTGGTGTACAGAAAATTGGGCAAAAAACTGTCCCAAACGTCTGGTTTCACCTTCCTTCCCTCCATGTGTGTATTTTCTCCTCTGGGACAGCTTTTAGCCCTGAAGGGTCTCCATGGGGAGGGAGAGACACTACTGATGCTTTTCTGTTGGCCCTGCAATCTCTTTAGTCATTGACGCCAAGTGAAGACGGGAATTAGTAACGTCCTCCATCTGTTCTGTGCAACTGTGTTGGAAAGGAATGCAGAGGTGTCCTGGTTTGAGGTAAAACAGAAGCCATTTCCTGATTTGTAATTTCACTTTTTAGCTGGGCCTCTTCTAACTCACTAAAGTCAGAAATTACCAGCGTATTGTTCAGAAACTGTTCACTCTCAGAGTGATAAGACCCGATTATACCGAGGAATAGTACGCACAGAGGCTCTTGCTTATACTTAATAACAATCGAGGTCGGCTAAATTCGCTGTTTGCCCCTTAGAAGGTCGGAAGCGGAGAAGCGCAGAGGGGTCACACCTATAGGGAGGAGCGGGCAGGACGGGTGACCCAAAATTGACCAATTCCATCCCATCTGCATCACGCTCAGTATAAAAGCTGAGGGATGAAAGGGGCAAGGCTGCTCTGGCTTGTTCGCTTTCTTCAATGGCCAGCGTCTGAGGAGGACCCTGTCTGTTCATCTGCCTTTGATCCCGATCCGAGCACTCCTGCCTCTAGTTCGGGAATTCAGCTCCTCTCCATCGCCGACTCCACTCTGGGACTTTCCCTGTGTCTGCTGGTGATGTGATCGTCATCCTGGGAGCTGGATACCATTTTGTATATATTGTATACATTTTTTTTGGTCATTTTTATTATTCTATTATTATTTACTATTTCCTTATTTATTATCATTGTCATTAAAGTAGTTTAGTTCTTTTTCTAAACTCGTAAATCTCCTTATCTCTTCCTCTCCTGCCTTTGGAGAGAGCGGGGAGGAGGGCCATCTGTCGTTCTGATTGGCCAATCCGGCCAAAACCACGGCAAGAGGATACAGATCAGTAGGACAGGATTGTTGTGTGGTCCATGCCAAGTTCTGGATTCAGAGAGGTTTAGCATCAGGTTTTCAAAGGCTTTCCCAAGGGACCTGACTATTTTGGCATTTTCAGCTCTAAGACAGCACTGAGACCTTCCACTTCCATGGTAGGTAGAACTACCATCCATGGATAAGCCCCATCGCTTTATAGAAGGGATGAATCAAATTTCAATCCTACCAATTCCTCCCTTTGTAGGGAACAGACCTCTTTGTGCCATGCTGATTCATCCTTAAAATCACAGCCCCTCTGCTGGTTAGGAACTTCACTGGGGATAGACACCTCTGGAGTAGGGGCAGTGAAACCTCCCCCTTAGCTGAGCAGATCAAGGTGAAGCCTTTAGCAGCTGGGAGGAGCTCGGATAACATGAGGCTGGATCTGCAAGGTAGATTCCTGGTGGATCTCCTGACCTCTTCCCGTACATCACATTTGATTATAGAGCATCTTCCTCTCTTTCCGATCCCACCCCAGCTCCCTGGAGTTCTCGGTGGCCTTCAGGGAAGGAGGCAGGAAGGTCTAATGCGGTTCTGGCTGTGATTTGGTGGAGAATATAATATTTAACCTGGAAGAACACCCAGCTCTCAGCAGACCTCGCCGTACGTGAAGTTGTAATGCAGACTTAATCAGCTTGAAAAGTGCTGCTAGCACAATGTATGCCACCTCTTCAGCCTATAAATAATCGTGAATGACGAGGATAGCTATGTTTTAATCATAAGGGCGAAGTTAACCCCTGCACGGAGGAGCCGCCGTAAGGGTGAATTGCAGAAGAGGGTTTCTGAGGCTGTTTTTGCTCTGGTTCTTTTCAGGGTGCGGGGATGCTTTAAACGCCCTTTTCGCACCTCTCTCTGCCTTTTGTCGGGGCATCTCAAAGGTCTCCACAGTAGGAATCGATTAGGGCTCACAACATCCCCAACGAGTGGACTAGGGACATCAATTTGGTTGCTGCTGAGTGGAAAAACCCCAGCTGCCCAGAAGAACTCTGTGGGCAGCCGTTGGAAGGACCAGGGACCGGGACACTGCCTCTGGAGGGTTTTGGCTAATGGACTCTCCGTGCAGTTGGTCTCGGTGGTGGCAATCGGGCAGGAGCACGCAGGGGCGAGTGTGAATGAGGGGATGAGTACGTGGATTTACGTGGTTGAATCTGTGGAGGTTGTGATGAGCCCCTGGCTCTGTACCAGGGCAACGCCAGCCCCTGTCCTCTGTCCAGGAGCATCAAGAGTCTAATAGAAAAGAGCTAAAAGGGTGGGGAAAGCTGTGATTAGTGCTAATGGCTGACTAAAATAGTGTCTGTGTCTGCTGTATGCACTTTTTTAAACCATCTCGTTGCTTCCCACACCCCGCCACCTGCAAAAGGTGGTGGTTCAGGTTGAGAACGTTTGGTGGAAAAGGCTGCCCCGTGGCCGAAGCTTTTTAGAGCATCTGGCACAACAGGACCCAACTTCTTCCTAGCATTGGGCTTGTTTAATAAAAATCAGTGGGTGATGAGGCAGTGTGTGATGCCCTTGACAGATGACGTGCTTTGGCTGTGAAAGATAAGGAATTGTTGGGCTTATAAAGACATGAAATTGGGAAAAGAAAACAAAGCTGCTGTGATACATGCTCTTCTGTGTGTCCTTCCATTTTCTTGTGAAGGGCCCAGCCTTCCTCCTTTGCTGCCAGCGTTCATCCCTCCTTTTCTTCCAGTGTTTGTTTTATGAGTCCGGAAGGAAAAGCACATCTTTTCCTTTTGATTTTTAAGGAAAGCTATGCCCCCGTGGTTCCGTTTAATCTCCAGTCTTCTTCCAGCCCAGCGGGGAGAGGTAAGCTTGGTGGGGAGAGAGGACAACAGAAGCCATCCCACACCTTTGCTGAAGGGATGGGATGAAGGATCCAATTACTCCCCCTGTTTTTGCAATCCTGCGACTCCAGTCTCTCGTGCTGGGATCCGGCCTCTCCGCCTTTGACAGCAGCAGCAGGAGAAATAGGCACCTGGGGAGCTGGAAATAGAGCTTAAAGCTGAATTTTATACGTGTTAGCAGGAATGATAAGGTGAGGGGGTGGAAGGAAGACATCACAGAGCCTCTCATTGTATATTGACATGGTACCTGATCTTACCGTCAAAAATGTGGTTAGGGAGAGAAGGTTTTAATATAAATATGTGAGAAATAGACACATGTATGCGTTTCCACGTGTGTATGAATACGTGCATATCTTTTGGGTGGGTGAGCTGCATATATTATTATTAGGGGGAGTGATCTATAAATATTTTTCGTAGTCTATCTGCATCCATTTTGCAATCCATAAATCAGATTTTCGGCGATGTGCAGTACAGCTGAATATTCGAGATAAATGCAACTTTCAGGCAATGATTTCTAAATCAAAACGAAGCACTTAAAATTCACTGGCAGCTTTTATAAATCAGTGACCCGAGATGTAAAACCCCAAGCACCGAGATGTGTGTATTTTTAATTTCACCTTGTAAATCACAGTGGTAGGAAGCGGGAGAGGGAGAAAGATTGTGTTTCTTAAATGTTTATTTGTAGAGGTGCCCTGTGCAGAGAAACGCAAGGAGAAAGGCTGCGTCGTTCCATCAGCTGAGCTTGAATTTAACTAGAAGCAGCTTTGTGACAAAGCTGCGATACCTAAGCCTGCTTAACTTGTTTTATTTTTACTTTCTCTATGCTGTTTCCAGCTTGCAAAATACGGTTTGGTAGCGGTTCAACAAGCCCAGTGTTTTTGCGGTTGAAAAGGGAAGATGTTCATGAGATCCCAGGTCTCCTTTGGTTCAGTGCAGCCTCCTGCGGAGAGAGACGCAGCCTCAGCTCTTCGCTCGCCCAATTAACACCGGGAAGACGCAGCTTTCCCTGGGCTGCGGGAGCTCACGGGGCGCGGGGAGCTGTTTTGCAAAAAAGCAATCATTCATCCCTATGCCTGGGATTAGCACAGGGTTTTAGGAGTACCTGTGCGCCACAGGAGGTCTTAAGACCAAGAAATTATCGGGACTTGTGGAGTTTATCTCTCATCCCGAAGATAAATGGCTTGGCTACATCATACATTGTTTTTTCCATGGCAAAACTTCATCATTTCCATGGCAAAACTGTGTCCAGTGTTGGGCTCCCCGGTTCCAGAGGGACAGGGAACTGCTGGGGAGGGGACAGCAAAGGGCCACCAAGATGATGAAGGGAAGGAAAAATCTCTCTGATGAGGAAAGGCTGAGGGATTTGGGGCTCTGCTGTCTGGAAAAAAGACGCCTGAGGGGGGGGATCTTATCAACGCTGATAAATCCTTCAAGGGGGGTGTCAGGAGGACGGGGCCAGGCTCTTTTCAGTGGTGCCCGGGGACAGGACAAGGGGGAACGGGCACAAACTTGACCGTGGGAAGTTCCACCTAAACACGAGGAGGAACTTTGTCTCCCATGAGGGTGGCAGAGCCCTGGCCCAGGCTGCCCAGAGAGGAGGGGGAGTCTCCGTCTCTGGAGACATCCCAAACCCGCCTGGAGGCGTTCCTGTGCCCCCTGCTCTGGGTGACCCTGCTCTGGCAGGGGGTGGGATGGGGGGATCTCCAGAGGGCACTTCCCACCCCGGCCACTCTGGGATTCTGTGATTCCACCTGTCTAAGTGGAAGCAGAATTAGGTACTTTTCAAACACACTTTACCTTCTGCGAGCAATATTCCGAATCAATGTTTAGCATTTTAAACAGATGAGATGCGCAAACGAAAGACAAATGGGTGTCACTATTAGCGGATCGAGCAAATAGATGCCGTGATTAACATTAGAAGAACTGGGCCAAAATTCTTCTTGGGTAACCAATATTTAGGCATAGAATATGGAAATTCAAGCTTAAGTTGAATCATAGCAAAGCTCTGTTATAAAATAGTTACTATCTATTTCCGAATAGCGGTCTAACTAGATGTATACTGAGATTGGCAGCTGCCTTCCTTGCATATGCTGGGGAAAATTCAAAAGGTTTTGGAGGTTCATTTCAGATATTCGAGTTTGTCTTTGGCTTATTTGAAGTGTGAGAATTTTTGAGGTGTATAAAACTGAGCTGTAAATTTAACAGTAGCCAGATTTTGTCAGGAGATGCTGCAGTTTCCACCTCTTCCTTCGTTTGGAACTAATTGGCACAAAGAAATGACCAAAGGTGAAAAGCAGACATTTTACACAAACACAAGATAACATTAAAAGTCCATTTCCATTTTGGTTTGACTTCTGAGCCTGGGGAACGGATTCATTTAGCTTGGCCTCAATACTTCGCAACTCCACAGCATATCACTCTAGGGGAGCTAATAATTCCTTTTTATCCTAAATTCTATTAATTTAGCATGAGCCAGAGTCCAGCTGACGTTGGGCATGGGCTTTTGTCTTGAAATATGTTAGGCTCAATTATCCTTGACTAAGGCTAACAGAGATGGGACATGACCAGCCTGTTACCCCACATCGGCCTCTAACTTTGGGTGGTGACTTTATTTTAGCACGTCTGTCTCCGTGGAGAAGTCGCTGGTGGACTTTTGTGATTCAGGTTGCCTCCTGGAAAAACGTAGGCTCCCAGAACATTAGCAGAGGGGTGAAAGCAAACGGTTTTTTTTATGCATGAGGGTCTTTATAAGAGCTTCGGAGGAGCTGCATATTAAGTGGGATATCTGATAAGAAAGGGGATGCAATCCTTGAAAGCCCTGTTGCTGGTGGCTAGGAGGGGACCAGGAGAATCTTCGTGGAGATGCTTAGTTCACGTGTGGTGTCTTGTCCCAACATGCCGTGATAATAAGGGGCTGAATGGACCCTTTGACCCAAAATAGCCGGTTTAATAGCTCACTAAAGCACCAAACTTAAAGTAGCTATGGCACTTTAGGGTAGGGTAGTAATATTACCACTTCAACATTGTCTATCCTAATTTTGAGCAAGGCCGCCCCGTGATGGAGGATATCCAGATGGTGTCTTTTACACCTCCTCTTCACCAGCTTGGGTGTATCTTAGCACATTCTCCCTTGTCGTCTTCCCTGCCTTTGACGAGGCTCCAACCCTGTTTTTTCTGTGTTTAGGTCTTGCCAGTGCAGATGGGTGAGATGTGCTTTGAAAGGCCAAAAGGTGTCAATCAGTACTGTTTAAAATTAATGACCATGGTGATTCAGTGGAGCAAAGGAGGCAACGAGAGAGGGGAAAAATACCTGCTTCCTAAATAATCAGGTTGGGTTTTAACCGTATCTGATGAAATATATTTTGTTTTTAATGTGGTCAAGAGGCAGATAAAGGTCAAGGTGGAAAATGAGGGGACTTATTTATTGTGTTTCTGGGCGTTGGTAGTCCACGTGCTTAGCGGCTAATAAGGGATACTGGAAAAATGGGAAGTGAAATTTCTTGTTGATTATGGGCCCGGGCATTACTGTTCAGAGCAATGAATTTCAGGTTGTGAAATCCAAATGGCTGCGTTTCCTGGTTTGTTTGCCGTTAGCGACGAGCTCTGAGCTGTGAGATCCCGAGGCCCTAAGCAAGAAGCAGCACTGACCGAACCCTGGGCTGGAGGCACCACCGACGAACTGGTGGTGGAAAACTGCTCCTGTCTCTTGCACTAGTGAGAATATCGCGTCTCAAAAGGTGGTGGGGTTTCTTCCAAGTCGTGAGAGGGTATTTGTGGAAGAAATGGAGATTCAATTTATGTTCCCTAAGCTTTTCTCAAGCTCTTTCTTTTACGCGAGACCATTTTGTCATCTTAAACTTCCCTGCTGAGAGCCTTCCAGCCCCCCTTGTTTCAGGGTGAGTTCAAATGGGACTGAATTAGCGTGGGAAGAACAGGAAACCTCAGTCAACTTGAGCGCCTGAAGAGGAACGTACTCAACAAATGTCCATCTCTCTGCCCAGCCTTATGTCACAAGGAGAGCTGCTGACTGGCTCTGGAGAGCCCGAAATAGTGTGTTTTGTAGTACATATGCCAGAGGAGGAGGTGTATATGAAGTTTGTGCAGCTCAGCGGTGTTGGTGAGGCCGGAGGAACGTCCTGCAGACAGATGCACCTACGGGGTAGATTAAATTGAGAGAAAGCAGAGCCAGAGATTTTAAATTCTCTCTTACTGCATTGACAGGCCAATTGCATCCTGGGGTGCATAGAAAGCAGCGTGACCAGCAGATCCAAAGAGGTGATTCTCCCCCTCTGCTCTGCTCTGCTGAGACCCTACCTGGAGTCCTGTGTCTGGCTGTGGAGCCCCCAGAACAAGAAGGACATGGACCTGTTGGACCGGATCCACAGGAGACCATGAAGATGATCCAAGGGTTGGGGCCCCTCTGCTGTGGGGACAGGCTGGGAGAGCTGGGGGGGTTCAGCCTGGAGAAGAGAAGGCTCCGGAGAGACCTTGGAGCCCCTTCCAGTCCCTCAAGGGGCTCCAGGAAAGCTGGGGAGGGGCTGTTTGCAAGGGCATGGAGCGATAGGATGAGGGGCGATGGTTTAAACTAGAGCAGGGCAGGGTTAGATGAGCCATCAGGAAGAAGTTCTTTACCCTGAGGGTGGTGAGACACTGGCCCAGGTTGCCCAGAGAGGGGGGGGAGGCCCCATCCCTGGAGACATCCAAGGCCAGGCTGGATGAGGCTCTGAGCACCCTGATCCAGTTGAAGGTGTCCCTGCTCCCTGCAGGGGGGTTGGACTAGATGGCCTTTAGAGGGCCCTTCCAACCCAACACATTCCATGATTCTATGACATTAGTGCCAACTGACGTACACATGAGGAAAATAAAATCCAAGCAGTCCCAGAAGGCAGGGATCCTGTATTTACCGGGTCCCCAGGGTTCTGCAGGCGTTTTGCAGCAAGCCGGCTCCGTCCACTGCTCTCTGCAGCCGCCAGGCATGAGCAGGCTGCTCCACAGGGTCTGCGGATGCTCAAATAAATCCAGGAGGTGCTGCCCAGCCGACCATCTCTCATGGGCTTTTTCTTCCCTCTGTGTGTGGCTTTTGGCCCCTGCTGAGGTCCCGCAGGCGCAGATGTGGCCTAAAAATCTAGTAGGAAGGTGCCAACCCTGTTACCCTGCACTGAAAAGCATCTGGCAGCGTTATCAGACGTGGATGCTCACAAATCTGGAATGGGGTATGCTGAAACAAAAGGCAGCAAAGGGAGAGAAATGCCCTGGGTTTCGAGTCTTTAAGGTAAATTATGTTTTCGGCCTTTTTTTCTGCAGACAAAAAGAGGGGGTGGGATCCTCAACAATACGTTTTTAGGCACAAACGCTTGGGCGTGTTGAATTGGCAAAGCTACTGAATTTTAGGAGGTCTCGGGAGGCAATCAGGAACAGCGTGGTGGCTTTTGCCCCCTGAGAGCTCAGTACGCCTTCGGAGTCCTGCAGCCCCGGCTGAAGTTGTCCAACAACTGAGAAAGCTTCTCCCGGGGGTCCAACTCTGATCCCTTTGCTTGGCCTTTCTCCTCTTCTAAAGGAGCACCGCTGAAGCTTCCTCTCTCCAACAAAGAAATACCAAATTAGGAAAAAAAGTTTTGCAAAAGCCGTTAATCAAACTGCGGGTTAACGGTGAGGGTCACGCAGCCTTTTGGCAGGTGGGAGGGAGAGCCCTGTTGAAAGGGCTGGATGGGGGTTTGCCAGCTACGGGCAGCCGGCAGCTGCGGCACTTTGTACGGCTGAAGCAGTCAAAAGACCCAGCCCTTTGCACAGCGGCTCCTGGAGAAGGGGAATAGGAACTCTTCCGAGGAGAGCATCCGTGTGCTCAGCAGTGGTGGTGGAGCGTGGTCTGGAGAAGCTGTTCCTCCTCATCAGAGACCTTGATGCAGGTTGGGTCCAGTTTTAGGCTCCTCATGAANCGGGAAGACGCGGTGCTGAGGGACGGGGGGGAGTGGGGGTTTGGGCAGCGCTGGGGTGATGGTTGGACTCCATGATCTTAAAGGTCTTTTCCACCTGAAACACTTCTGTGGTGGTTGGGCGGTGGGCAGTGCCTGGCGCGCGGCGCAGAGGCCGGGACAGGGCAGTGATGACCTCCACGCCTGCAGGAGGTGTGCGGCAGTAGAGGGTCTGTTGTGCCTTGTGTAGGAGAAGCCGGAGGAGCTCAGCGGGCTGTGCGGCGTCAGAGGTGTTGGGAAGGAGGGTAATCAGATCTCTGGGACCTTGCACTCTGAGATCTGCCCGAAGCCCCGGTTGTGCGGGAGGTGGTGCAGGCAGAATCCGTGCTTAGCCACTTGGGAAATGGGGAGACTCTCATCACGATGACAACTGGAACCTCGTGACTTCTGGCAGCAGAAGCTTTTTTTATTCTTTACTGTGCGGGTGGTCAAATACTGGAAGAGGTTGCCCAGGTAGGTTTTGTGGAGTCTCCCTCCTCGGAGGTTTTTCGGAACTGAATTGGACAAGACGGTGAGCACCCGGCTGTAGCTGGCCCTGCTTTGAGTAGGGGCTTGGACTAGATGGTCTCTGATGGGGCCCTGCCAACCTCGGCGACTCTGTGTGTGAAATGGTGAAGTCAGACCCCTGTCACTGCAGGGTTGAGTGACATTCGCCAGTTAAAGGTGGCTCAGAACTCTTTTATGCGTTATATTTAGTGGATTAGATTGGCGTCAGGTCGCCCTGCTATGCTAAAAGAGTACAGGCTTTGAGGAGAAAGCAAATAATTTTTATCAGCTTTATTTCTGTAATGAATTTCCTGTGATTTTTTTCTTTTTCTTGCTTGCACCCTCACTAGGGCGGGGGCTTGGTTTGAAACTTGGGTTCATTTGGAAACTTGGGTTCGTTTGAATTGGGTTCAAGTTATGTCAGGGCAGGTTTAGATTGGATATCAGGAAACATTTTTTCACGGAAAGGGTTATTAAACATTGGAATAAGCTGCCCAGGGAGGGGGTGGATTCCCCATCCCTGGAGGGGTTTAAGAAAAGGGTAGATGAGGTGCTGAGGGACAGGGTTTAGAAGGGGTTTTTTGTCAGGGAAGGTTAATTCTTGGACTTGATGATCTCGAAGGTCCCTTCCAACCTCAGCGATTCCATGATTCTGTGAAACGGAGGTTGGCTTTGAATGGTTAGTAATGCTTGTCTTTTGTGGATTTTGTTTTTTATACAGATTACAAAGAAGGAGGAAAGAAAGAAATGCATCTGGGCTCACATCCAACTGGATTACTGTCAACCATGTCCAGCTGAGAAGGGAAAAGACGGATGTATTGATGGTCACTGAAATGAGATGGAACAAAAGACGACAACCTGAGCAGGGAAGAAAAGGTACTCTCTTAAAATGGTTGTGTTTTGATGATGCATCATTCTGGTCTTTCAGAACTTCCTGTACGCCAAGTAATCCCCCTCCTTTTATTTTTTTTCCCCTTTTGCCTCAAGGACTTGCATTATTATTTTTTTAATCAAATTCAGCTGTACTCCGTTCTTCTTGCTGTTCTTCATCACAAGGAAGTGGCACATTTTTAGACCTTTGCAACTGGCAAAAGCCTGCTGCTCTCCCCGTTTCTGTGGTCTGGAACCGGGGGTTTTTTGGTCGTGCTGAAGAAAAGGCCTCTTACGTTTGTCTGTTGTGGTACCTTTTCTGTAGGTACTTTGCCTTTCGGATATTTTTTTCTGCTGTTGTGCGATCGGAGCTCACATACTAGAGCGAAAACACGGTTTTTCCTCCCCCACGGTGTGCTCGGTGGGTCACCAGTCACAGGAAACTTTGCCTGTTAGCTGCCTTAGCTGCCTAGAGGCAAACGGAGGTCGGTCCAGCTGGCAACGTGGTGCCTGAGGGTCTTCACACAGCCCAAACCGACCTGTATGACCTTCGGTTAAATCACTTCGGTCCAGATGATCACAAGTATTTTGGTACCTAATTTCTGTCGTGAAGGCAGGAACCAGCTGACTAAAAACCTTCAAGAGCTGTCAGAAGTCCTTCCTTGATTTGCTGGAGAGATCTTTGTAGAGCTCTTCCGGAAGAGTACGCTTTCTGGGATGAGACGGTCTTGATTTTTTCAACTATCTATTCATATTTCTCTCTGTCCCTTTGTGAAAGAACCACCCATCCCAGTACAACGAAAACACATCTCCAAAACACCCAAACTCCAACCATGTACAGATTTTAGCTCTAATCTCACATCCCTTTGATTTGAGTGGATCGTGAGGACACATCAAAGTGCTTGAGTCAATAAGGGTCTACTGGGAAATTTGCCTACTGTGGTTTTAACTGTTGGCTGGTTATTAGTCTTTGCCTTGATTTACCTAATTTTGTGTAATGAAGGAATTGATGCCTTCCTCTCTGATTGAAGCTCAGTATTTTATTTATGAAAGTCTCTCAACTGCAAGGTGCTGTGCAGAAGTGTAAAGTATTATTATTGTTTCTCTAAAGCATGTTGTCCATAACTCATGGCAAATATAGTTTATTAAACATGTTAGCTATGCGGTTTTCATTTTTCATCCTTATTTATTAATGCCTTTTCCGAGCACTTTAGATAAGTATTTGGAAACCTAGTTATAGGAAAGTCGTATTTTGCACGTTTCACTTTAACTGGGAAGAACATTGTTTTCTGATTTTAATCATAAAAATGAAATGCTCCTAATAGAGCGGAGAAACCCAATTTCCTCAAGAAGCATTTGCAGGCTGATCTGGCTCAGATATTCCTGCGATCACAGGAGAGTAATATCTTGGGCATGAGAAAATGTTCTGCTGTATACCTGAAACAAATATAGCTGTACCGGACAATTACGCGTTTAGCATCATTGACTTTCAACTAGATGGCCAAGATACTCTTTACTGTCCATTGTCAATTATTAACCTTCACAGCTACAGTGCTTTTTAATTCCGAGCGTGGGGTATGCGGCAGATGGAGCGCAGCCAAAGGCGGCAGCTGGAAAACCTACCGCGTAGAGCACTGTAGCACCTACGGGATTTCGCCAAGACCCTGCCTTGGTTCAGTATTTGCAGCTTGCTCCTTGCCTCCTCTTCCTCCTCCTAATTATTTAGTGAGCAGCCTCGTGACTCGGAGGGGGCAAACGGCGTTAGCGCTTTTTGAGAGTCAGAGCTTGGTGATGAACTTGTGCCGTAGCACCGTGACGAAGTCCTCCTGCTTCAGTCCTTGGCTAGGAGCGCTCCTAAATAGACAATAAGCGCCGCGGGGTGCAGCGGGGCGATCAGTCTGGATTTACAGTGCAGCAGAACTGCTGAGACTGGAATTTATTCTCTACGGCTCTGGAGGGATGAGCTGGTGGAGGCAAGCAGGGCTCGTAATGAAGAGCACCGATTTCTCATTTTTTTCTCCTGGATTGAATTCTTTTGTTCCCCTCAGCATTTGTCATCCCTGGCCTCGTGATGTGATGTTTGTGCCAGACCCTCGGTTGGCATCGTCCCGCACAAGTCAGCGTAGCTGTGCTGATTTACACCAGCAGTCATCTGGGCCCTTTGTGTATGAAAACATGCTGTGAATAGAGGGGATGCTGTTTAATGAAGGGTCAGGCATGAGAGCACCCGCTTCTTGTGTGTTTCTTAGGGGTATAGACTGCAATTCAGCGATACCAATCATTACGTTTCTTTGCCCTATTCTCTGACCATTATGTTTCTACCTGTAATCAACTTCCCACTGCATTAACTCAAAGTTATCCTTGCTTTACTGGATATTGCTGCGTGAACCAGAAAGAGAGACAAGGTACGGAGAAAGCACAAGAGCCCCCTGCAGCGTTAAGCAGCGGGTTGTTCAGTTTATAGATTGTCGACAGTGGAGATTTTTTTTTTCTCCCCCCC
>VXBO01010961.1:55774-96118 GCA_013400135.1 Rhinoptilus africanus | reverse complement strand
TTTTTTCTCCCCCCCCCCCCTTTTTCTCTCCCCCCACCCCTTCTTCACAAATCTCAGCTAACATCGCTTGATTTTCCAATATATATGCAAACAAATCACAGCAAGTGATTTCATGGTCAGTGCTAACGGAGTTCGTTGGGAGCTGCGCGGCCCCACGTTTTGAGAACAGGGGGATCAAACATAAAATTATATTGGCAACTTGTAGCCGTGACTGCTGCAGGATTAGGAAGCTTCCGTGAGGACTGGGAGTTGGCATTCTGGGATCAGAAGCAAACAGAAAGCACTGCGGGCAATGCTTTCAAAAAGGCCTTAAGTGACTTTAGGAGCCGTTGACTTTGAATTACAGCTGGGCAAGGTTCCTCTTATGTGACTTTTTTTCTGTTTTTTTCTGGGAAAGAACACAAGTTTGCAGGCACTGAGATACCTCTTGAATTCGTCTCCGCTCGACTGAATTTTTCTGGTGTGGTTGTTTTTGCGGCGGGTGTTTTATCTGGGTAACAATCTAATTTCTTGTGAAAACTTTCCACCGATGTCCTTTTCTGTTGCCCAGAGTCATTCTTTTTTCCTGTTTGCTTTTCTCACCTTGGGAAAGTCCAGTTCCTCCACATGCATTCAGAGCACTTCTGTATCCAGGTTTTTTACTGATAAATTTGCAATGGTGTGGGATGCCTCGGTGTTCTGTTGGTGGGCTTTGTGTTACCGAGCAGAAGTCATGTCTCTTCCCAAATGTTGAGCTTTGAAAACAGTAGATTCTTCTAAGTTGCCGGTATTGTGGGGGTTTTTTATTCCTTTCCAGAAGTCTCACTGCAGGATACTGGGCAGGGTCCGTCCAGTTCGGGACTGGTTTTCCCTATTTTTAGGTTCTACTTTTGGATCTGTCATTGACATTTTCATACTTGGGTCGTGAGCTCTTTAAGAAAGGAATTGGCCGCTGCTACTGGTTTGTTTGCATGCTGCCTACCATGAGGACTTCTTATCGATCGGTCTTAACACGTTCTTCCAACAAAATTGTTATTACCAATTACGATGATTAGATCCGTGTGTGCCCGGGTATCTTTCATGAAAAATTGGATTATTTCAATCTACCGTAAAGAACTCCGAGATTAAAATAAAACAGTGATTTGTCACTGCAGAGTATTAGTATTTCCATCTATATCGGCATACATCTTTTGCAGTATTCACAGAAATTGCATTCAATCTCGCTCCCATGCAAGCGTAAGTGCTAATGAAGCAAGCATGTGTTCAAATACGGGATGAGATCTTGTTGGAGTACTGTACTGAGAAGATGGAATTTGGCTAAAAGTAGCACTCAGCATAGTCATTTTGTGCGCGTTTGGCGCAGTAAATATTTATCCTCTGCGTTTAAAGGAACGAAATCCCAAAGAAAAGGAATATGCACATCCTTGATATGTGCCAGAGTGTGATTTTGGTGCTGGTTTTGGTTCCATCATGTGCCGTTCCCTCCTGCCCTTTGTATCTGCTTGGAAAATAGCCATTTTGTGCGACTTTAGTTACTCAATTCCATGTTGGTGCTCCTTTTTCATCCTGGTATTTTTTCCCTCGCACCTTCCCAATCGCACTTTGGGTGCAGTTTGTGTTTGCATCGTATATGAACTCCGGTCGTGTGCTTTCCCATTGCTTTTCATCTCTCTGAAATATTCTGAAGTAATATCAGGAAGCAATAGTTCACTTTTAAAATGCATTGCAGGGTGTTTGTCTTATTGGGTATGATTAAAAGAAAGCAGCATAGTTGGCTTGGCGAAGTGCATCTGCTAATGCCCTAGCGCTTTATAGACGATTCCAGTTGTGTACGGAGTTGACAACAAGTCATCTTGAAATTTGAATGCTTAGTGAGGAGGTTGATTTAAACCAGCCGATAGTTCCTTACTCCGGGGGCAGTGATTTTCTGGCACTTTTCTGTCGCAGGAGGCCGCGGAGGCAAAGAGTATTGCAGGTTCAGATGGGGATTACACAAATTCATAGACAGTGGGTGCATAAATGAGGGCTGGAGGAGCAGCTCTTGGATGCTCCAAAAATGGGAGGGGAAGAGACCAAAGTAGTGGCTTGATTTGGAATTTCTGCCTAAATAGCATCTTATTGCCACTCGGAGGCGGAACTGAGACCAGGAATCAGAGCCTGGAGGGTGTTTTGGAAGATTTTCTATATCTCAGTGTAAATAATTTGGTAGATCTCTATAATTTTATTTTTTTAAAAAAAAATGCATGTGAAATTGTTATGTAAAAACTGTCATAGAAGCAAACAATCACTTGAATAAAATGGTGTTGTTTTATCTGAGAGGGGTTGATTTGATTCTAAAGTGAAAATAATGAACTCGCTTCTCCCCGAAATGGCCGTTTCAGGTATATGTTACCATAGCTATTGTGCTCTGTAAAGCCATTAAAGTGATGACTTTCCGATTGTAAAAGTTTCCATTGTGTAGTATATAGCAGCAGAGGGTGAAGATGACGGTGTAAGGCAGAAGGCACGCCACACGGGGAAGTTGGATCCCAGAAAAATAAAAAAGGGGGGGCAGCACTGGGACCTTTAAAAAAGGCAGATGTTTAAAATGGCGAAGAGAGGAGGACAGTGATCCTGTGGCATTCGAGCCCAGGAATTACTGAAAATGCCGAGTTGGGTTCTCTTATCAGCTTGGAAAGACCCAAACTCCCAAGTTGGGTGTCGGTGGGCAGCGGACACAGGAGCAGGAGGAAGAGGAGGCGTTCGCGCCGTGGCCGGGACACCCCGCCGGGGAGGGACAATCCCTGGTTCCGGCGCGTTCTTCACATTATTTCTGCTTTCTGTCCCTTGACAGCTTGCACAGAAGGCTGAGTCATGCTTCCTCTTGCAGCTTCTTTTTCCCTGGTAGGATATAAAAAACACCAAACACATCACCATAAACTATTCGTGGGAACCAGGACGGCGATGCTTACGTATCCAGCGCTGAGTAATGCACATTTTCTCGATGAACGTCACTCAGTGCTAATGCAGGTGAGATAGAGAAGACTAATTTGACAAAATCACGACTTTTTAAAGATCTCGTAGATATTATTTAATACACAAGTTAGATTTTTTTTTTGGTCTTTACCAGCGTTCAAAGAATAATAAAAAGGGGTAAGTTCTAGGTGTTTTACAGAAGGAATTATTTACTATACCGTGGTGACATGCATTAAATGTTAACAGACAATATCTTGCAAGATTTACTGTAGGAATCTCCCTGCTTCTCCATTTTGAGCCGTTGAGTAAAAATGAGAATTATTGCTAGGTATGATGAACGGCAACAGTATCTTGTGATAAGTTTGGCCATAACTCAACTTTTACTGCAGGTCACCACCGCAATGATAATGCGGAGGGAATTAATCTCTGGCCCTGGTTAAATGAATGCGAGCATGAAAAGACTAGCGCAGAGGGGCCTAGCACTCACGTGGGGATCAACCGTTAATAAACGTGTTTGAAAGGAGATTCTATAGCCGAGAAACGCTGTGCACATCATCTTTAGCTCAGATACGAGCAGAAGGTGCAGAACTTAACTCCTGCCTAAGACCCCTATAGTCTAATCCAGAAAAATTTCACGTTGATCACGGAGGGGATGGAGAAGACGCCAAAGTCCCATGAAGTCTTGGCTCTGGGTGAAGTCAAGCCATGGAAATCTGGAGTAAATCCCAAGAAATCGCCAACTTAGACATTGAAGTCAACGTGGTGGAGGAAGGGGTTATTACCCTCACTGAGAGATGGGGAATTATGCTCAGGCACGTAGTTTAGTGAGTCAGGCTCCTGTTTCGAAGGGCGTCTCTCTTTTCCCCGAATGTGAAGAAATTACGGAGGGTCTGGGTGGCTGTTTGCCTGGCTGGGTTAGGCTTCTGAAGTGGAGTGGTACAAGCGGTCTGTTAAGTGATACGTCTGAATTTGCCAAAAACCATGCCAGGTCTGGCTTCTGAGTCCGATTCTTGTGAATAATTGTCCGATGACTTCAGCCCATCCTCTTCCCACGTGTTACCTCCGGACCGAATCAAGGAGATTCGCTCCCCTAAACAAATACGACCAAGGCTTATCTAAGACTTGTGAGATTGGTTTGCTGCTCCAGTTTGGAAAACTTTGCTGGAACATCCTGCTTTTTTCAGGTTTTACAGCACAATCCACTGAGATAAAGTCACTCTCATTCCATGTTCTGCCACAGGGCCAAATTCCTTTTCTGTCTCTTCATGCCCGCGGATAGGATGCAAAATTAATCTTTACATGTGCCCATCTCCTGGAGGAGATGTTCTCTCTTCATTTCTCTGTTCATTTTATTTTTTGCCTTCATTCTCCTGTGTTTGTAGTGGTTCTGAATGAGCAGCAAAATCAACCGGGGCATCATTTAATCTTTTTTTCTTTTTTTTCCTTTTTTCAAAAATAGAAATTAGCATGCTTCTCCACACTTTGCAGGCAGGCCTTCCGCCACTTGAAATTTGTTTTGAAAGAAATAGTTCCGGGGATGGTGTATAATAAGGTTCCCAAACATGCCCTGTCTCCTGCAAACCGAGGAACCATGAGACTGTGATTGGCATCCCATCAGCTAGCGGCGATGCGGTTTTTATCAGCAAAGCGTGCACGAGATGGTTCCTGAGGTGGAAATGTACTTGTTCGACCGAGACAGATTTTATGGACCGTGAAAAATCCAAGTTAGGTTTTTCAGGAGAGGGGGGAGGGGGGAAAGAGAAAGCCACCATCAATAATTCTCATCATAGTCTTTTTTGTATAGCGCGAAATATCGCCTGTGAAATATCAAAAAGAGAACTTGGCCACATAATGAACTCTTGTTTGTGGAGAGTAATTTTTTTCTGGCCCTTCATTGGAGCTCAGAAGTTGTTTAGTTTCAAGCTTTGCCACTGAGTAAATTGAGGACTGGGAGTAAATTTTGGTCTCTTTTGGCTTCATCTGGACAATGCAAATCAAGGCTGCTCGGAGGGTGTTATGGGTGTTTTAAATTAACACGTCCTGTGGAGCAAGGACTTCCTCTTATCTCACGGATGATTCAGTTCAGAAGGAAAGGGATAGTCCTGATCTGACTTGGAATGGGTAAACTTTGTGGGGGAGGAGTCTTTGAGTGGTATTTTGAAGCACAGCTTTTTTTGAAGACAGAGGAAATGTTTAATACATTAGAGATTCACCATCTTTTTTAAAATTTTTTAAAATACTTTTTATTTTATTTTCCTCCCTACTAAATATCATAAATTGAAATAGTTAATCAAGGCCAAAAGACTCTCAGATACTAAGGAATTATCAAGTTTTCCCTGTTATAAATATTCTCTCTGAAACCTGTCTTATGTCAAGTCTGTGGTAAATTTAGCAAGGAAGAACTGTGCCTGAAATGGTGTTCTTTATTTCCTTTCCATCAAGAAGCGCAAATATAACTGTGGCTGCTTATAGGCGATCAAATATAGTAATAATTAGTGTTTAAGTGCTAATTTACGTTTATAGACAATCATTATGTAGGTCTGCTCCCGAAAGTGGGGCAAGAAGTGTGGGAGGGGGGAGTACAGCGGAGGAAAATCGAGCCTGGTGGATTCGGTAGGAGTTGCACAAGGTCACACTGCCTGAAATGGGTGTGAAATGCCCCCCTGCAGTCGGATATATTCCAGAAATCCCTGCTGGTTGTGAATAGGGGCGAGGGCTGGATTTTGGCAAGCGCTGAGCACGGTGTAGCTGCCACGGGGGGATGCTCAGAGACGCGATTCCAAGCGCTGGAGTCAGGTTTTTCACCTTACCGGGGTTAAGAAATATTCAGAAACTTTTCTGATTCGGCCTAGAGGAAATTAAAATCTCGATTCATCTGATGTAGAGTATTTCCTCTGAAGCTCGGGGTCCTTGCTTGCTTCTAAGCTGTTTTCAGAGTGCAGTTCTGTACCTGGTTCTTCCCTGTACCAACCTTTGGGGGCTGCCAGGTGTCGGGTGCTCAGCCCACATTTCCGTTTAAATTAAACGCTATGAACTCGCTCATTTGAGGTTTCTGTCCCTCCAGTGACGGTGGTTTTGCTTTACCTCTTCCGCTTGGAGCCCTCACCAGGGATTTTCAGTGAATTGACCGAGGCCAGTGGAGTCTGAGCTCTACCCTTGGCTCTGTCACACAACTCATCCCGACTTCACCTGGGCCTCTCCATCCCCCTTTGAGTCCTGTCAAGCGAGAAGAATCCTTTTTCACGCTATTTAGCCATCTTATTTATTTAACTGTTTGGACTAGAGACCGTTAGTTTGTGCGCTATCCCAGCTTGAGGTTTCTAACTGAGGTTTCCACCTCCAGTAATGCACGGACTGACAGGGAAAGGCGCCTGGAGTTTCCAAGTGCTCAAAATGAAGCTATAAAAAAGCCATAGCATCCTTTTCCGTGTCCCATAGGAAGCGACAGCACAGTGGGTGACCGAGACCGTTGTTGCAAGCCGGTCTCGGAGCACTCCCGACAATGGGGGGGAGCAGCGCGGCGACAGCGTGTCCAAGCGAGAGCAGAGAGCAAGTGGGGTCAGGAGCAACGCCAGCTGATTTTCCGGTGTTAAGGCCAGCGCGGCTCTCTGTGGAAAGGGCAAGCTGAGGTCGGCATGGTCAGGCTGTGCTTTGAACAAATTGCCAGCCAGGAAAAGGCTCTGAGAATGGAAAGCTGGGTTTCGGGCATGGTAGTAAAGACAGTCACTCATGTCCTCTTTAATGGGCTTCCCCAGACTACCCATCTCGTCAAGATCACCTGCGAAACATCTTCTTTAGCTTATTGCTTTATTTTCTGCCTGTGATACTCGTTTTTCCTGGCGCTGGGTCATTCCCGAGAGTTATTATCTGAATGACTGCGGATTGCAGCTATAAACCAGCCGTCTGTCTGGATGCTCTCGGGGGGAAAAAGGGACCCTGTCCCACCGACAGGGCCCCCGTCACAGGAGGCTTCGCGCAGCTGCCGGGCCCTCGAAAGCCATTAGCTGAGAGCAAAGACAGCTGAGCACTTCCAGAAGGAAATAAAAGCAGGGATGATCTTCTGGCTGCTAGTGTGGGAGGCTCTCCTGGCCCAGAGGACTGCTGGGCTCCTGTGGAAAACTCAGCCGAACTCCAGGCTCAGCAGAAAAAGAGTCCTTGTACTCAAGCGGGACAAAAGAGGGTCTCAACTACTGTCGGCGGTACCCCTAGGCACTCCCACAGCGAGAAGGTATTAAAAGTTTCTTAGCTTGTTTCCTTTTTCATTTGTTTTCTGCATGCATTTTTTGCAAAGCAAAAGCGTTCAGGGGACGAACCTAAATCCGAGAGGCTGTTTCACGCTTTCCTGCAGGTTTCTTCCGTGGTGTTGGCTGAGTCATTTAGTTCTTTTCTTGCAAGCCCTAAACGAGGGATGGAAATATTCCCCTTTTGACAGGAGGATTTGCGTCTTGTGGTTGTGATGACCAGAGGAGTATCTTAAAGTCTTACTTGTCCATTAGGAGCAACGAAGGACGGATACAACTGGTGCAGATTTATTACTGGCAGCTTGTAGTGATGCCATGTCCTTCCCTTCCCCCCTCCATTTGAGGGGCTATATGTAATGAATAATGAGAAAATGAGGGGTAGTCTTGCACCTAAAACCTGAGGAGCTGTTAATATACTTGAAACGAAATGGGTGGCCTCAAGTAAGAGATACGTAAAGGCTGCCTCGGAAACGCTTTACGGCGTCGTATGAATACTTTAAGAGCTCTTCAGAACATAATCGGCGTGACAGGGCTTTCTAGAGACCTCTTCTTCGGAGGCATTTGTCAGGAACCTCGGAATAATGCATGATGCACTTGAAGAACAAAGGGAGTTATCTCCTGAGCTTCGGAGGAGAGGTTTTTACAATTGGAGGGGCTCACGGGGCAGTCCATAGGCAGATTGCAGCGTCGGTGAGTGCCTGATCGACTCTTCTCTCCCAGGTTTCTCATTCGAGAACCTGTTGAGAATAGCAGAGTTGTATAGACAGCCAGGCTGAGACTCCCAACGAGAACTGGGACGAGTTAGGTCCCCCCTTTCCTTTTTCGGTGCACGCTCTCCCCCTTTTTACAGACCTGCTGGCTTTTACTGCCTCGTGCTCCGATGAAAATTTCAGCAGCCCTGGGCAAGGGGGAGTAGCAGGGGATAAATATTACAAAGGGATCCTTTGAGCTCGTGTACGGATTGTGATGCCCTGATGAAACAAGACTTGAGGATTAGTCCAGGAGCCTCCTAAACATGCGGGGTTTTTTTAATTAAGTTTGTACAGGACGGGTTAATGCACGCTTAGGCAGGCATTGCGGGCAGCGTTACAGCAGAAGCAGAGACATAAATGGGGACTGAAAAACCTTTGTAACATTTTAGAAGGAAATTGAGAGACCTGTGTTTGAATTTTTTAAAAGCTCGGGGCCCATGTTCATAGGCGGCTTGTGCCCAGGTGCAGATAAGCACTGGTGGTTCTTACAAGCCCCGAAACCCATTTTCGGCTGATTTCACCAGCTGCAGTCGTGCAGGTGAAGCTGTTGTGAACATGAAACGGCTCCCAGCTGGATACCTGGTGCTCGCTGCCGTTGGTTTCAGGCCAGTTCTCCTCTACCCAAGCTGCGTAGGGCGGCCACAATCCAGCAGGGACAGCAAGAGTCAAATACAAGGCTTGCACCCCGAAACGCGGGGCTGGAGCCTCGGCGAGCGGGGCTTGGCAGAGGCACCGATGACTGCGGGCATCGGCCTCTGAAGCCTGGTTGAAGTCGGTGAAGCTAATACCGACCAGCGCAATCCAACGTTTGGCCAGTGAGAGCAAACCAGTTTGCTTTGCGGTGAGCCAGCGCACAGGCTGTGCCGGGAAAGCGCTTGCACCAGCTTCTGTAGCTTTGGAAGAGGAAACGGCATCAGTACTTAGAGGGGAAATGTGTGGAAAACAGCTGAGGATCTTAGGAAAGGGAGACACTAGAGGTTTTTTGATTTCTTTAATTTAGTAGGGAAAATACTGTACTGATTTTTCTTGCAGATTCTTTTTAAAGTCATGTTTGTTTTCCACGTTCAAAGATAAGCCCAACTGGCTACCAAAAAATGCTCTCTTTCTCTTCTGGACTAGCAATAACCCTGGCTGTTATCACCCTGACTTTTCCCGTTTGGCACCAATACAAACCACGTAATTATCTAACTACCTCTCCTCTCTCTTTTCCTATCTGTTCTGTTTGTATCTGTACTTTGTTAAAGATTTTGGGGGTTTTTTTCCTTCATGCTGATAGTTTTGCCGAGTCCTCTGGAGGTCGACCTTCCCAGCTGTGCTCAGGAAGAGCAGTGGCTCTCCTTGCACTGCAGAAAAATGACCTCGGGAAAAGCCATTCATCCAGGAACAAAAAGCGGTGAATCTGGGAAACTGTGTACTCTCTTTTGTGGTGTTTTTCTTAGAGCATGGAGGGAGTTTTAATTTGCTTGACGCGGTTATCTTTGTGGTTGACAGATGGCTGGATATGAGCCAGAAGTGTGGCCAAGGTGGCCAACAGCATCCTGGCCTGTGTCAGGGACAGAGTGGCCAGCAGGACTGGGGCAGTGATGGCCCCCTGTACTCGGCACTGGTGAGGCCCCACATCAAAGGCTGTGTTCAATTTTGGGCCCCTTTCTTCATGGAAAGGGCTGTCAAGCCTTGGAAGGGGCTGCCCAGGGCAGTGGTGGAGTCGCCATCCCTGGAGGTGTTTAAAAGCCGGGCAGACGCGGTGCTGAGGGACGGGGGAGTTTGGGCAGCGCTGGGTGATGGATGATCTTGATGACCTGGAATGTCCCTTCCAACCCAGTCCATTCTGTGGTTCACTATTCACAAGCTGTGGCTCAGTCCGTCCCGTGCCTGACCAGCCATGGGAATCACAATCCCGTTTCTCGAACAACCCTCACCTGTGTCCGCATAAAACCTTACAGGATGAAGTAAAGCGAACCAAGGCCCTCCGTAGCCCCGGGAAGGCTATTTATTAACATCGCACTGCGTGTGCCGTCCATGTATAACACACACCCCATATGTAATTAAAAGTCTTGGAGCTGTAGCGCTGGGTGATTAATGCCTTCGGTAGATCCTTCGCTCCTAATACTAATAGGAAGTGACTTGCTCGTAACCACGAGTGGGGCTCGCGTACCTCAGGAGTAATAAAGGTTGCTCTAGGCATATTGCATGATTCCTTGGCTCATTAATTATAGCTGCCCAAAGTGGAAAGTTTGTAATTAAGCATATAGTTTACTCTTCTACTTTTGGATGCAGTAAATTAAGGTAATTAGATTTCTTTTCGATTAAGCCTATGGAGCCGTTTTGCAAAGTGCGTGGAACAAGGCGGTTACTCTGCGAGGGATCTTTGTCATCCGAGATCCAGCGTGGAATGATGTTGTGTCTATAATCAAACTCGTTCGGTTTAATTACCTTTAGAGGCAGGTTTTGACTCTTTAAACGGAGAGGTATAGAGTGAATAGGCAGCTTCGCTTCTTTGGCAGGCCCTTCTGTCGGGACGAAGCCAGCCCCGTTTCCTTTACTGATAAACTGAGCTGCAGATAAGAAGTTTTGAACTGAAAATACCAGAACATGCAATTTAAAAAAAAATAAATACGTTCAGGTGTTGTAACGCAGGCCTGTGTAGATGAAAGATCCAGGGTTGTTAGCAGTGTATGTTGTTGGTGTCCGTTCCCTGCTCACAGCCTCTGCGGCGATATCTGAATGCTCGCCATCTCTGTGTACGGCAGGAAAGCTTTAGCTCAGCTTGACAGGGAAACTGAGGCACGTGGGCTTCAGTCGTGTCTAATTCGCACGGGAAATTTTAGCGAGGAATCGATCCTGAATCCTAGGTTAGTGCCCTTAACTTTGGGCAAGTCTTTGTAGCTGCCGAGGTGAGCGTTTGTTGATTTGAATAAAGAATAGAGCCAGTAACTGGAAATCCCGTGAACCCCTCCTTTTCATTGTAGCTTTTCCGATAGCTTTGTAGGAGTGAACCTGCAGCACACGAGGCGGCGGCTCTGGCAGCTTGGCTCGGTGGGTTTTCTTTGGAAATGATGTAAAATGAACAAGGACTTTTGTGTTCTTCTCCGTTATCAACATGGAGTCCCCCTTTCTTTCGCGTGCCTTTAATTCAGCACAGACTGACGTAGAGATACGTGTATTTTTGTGCTGCTTTTTTACCCGCACGCACATGCGTTGGGGTCCAAGTGAGGTCCCTCTGCCTGGGATTGTGTGGTTCAACCTTCTGGGAATTGTTCTGAACGAAAGCGCAGAGCTGTTGGCACAGGGTCACACCGGCCGGTGAAGGACAGAAATAAATGATGGGGCTCTCGGTAGCCCCTTTTTCCTCGGGGGTCTGGTCCCCCCTGCCATCGCCAAGAGGTTTTATGTGCGTATCGTCTGGGCCTTGGAGGGCTCCAGCGTTTCTGCTCTGGGCACCGTGGAGTCAATAGAAGTCAGCCTCATTAATCCTGGCCTGCAGCAAGTCTTCATGGCTGAGAACAGTACGGAATGTCTCCTAATGACTCCAGTAGGGATAGTACAGAAATCAAGGAGTCGGAGTACTTAGACTTCATGAACACGTGTGGTGGTTTATTTATTTTAACCCCCTCGCATTGGTTTTTGTTCTCTGTTGTAGTCAGATATGAGGTGTGTATTGATTACTCGGAGAGCACTAATGGCATTCGTCTCTTTGCAGAATTAAACTTGACATATACATAATAATGAGTTTGCCAGGCTCTGCCTTTAACGAGCTTTACCAGGCCCTATTTGCAACTCTGGGAGGATCTTTTTTTTTTCCTCTTTTCCAGGGAGACCTTAGAGTCCCTTCCAGTCCCTCAAGGGGCTCCAGGAAAGCTGTGGAGGGACTCTGGATCAGGGAGGGGAGCCGTGGAACGAGGGGGAATGGTTTTAAACACAAAGAGGGGGGATTTAGATGAGATTTGAGGAAGAAATTGTTTGCTGTGAGGGGGGTGAGCCCCTGTCCCAGGTTGCCCAGAGAAACTGTGGCTGCCCCATCCCTGGAGGGGTTCAAGGCCAGGTTGGCCGGGGCTTGGAGCACCTTGGGCTTTAAGGTCCCTTCCAACCCAAACCCTTCTGTGATTCCACGATTCTTTTCTGCGCCTTATTTTCATAAACATCAAAGATGAAGCCCATTGAGCAGGATTATTCAAGTGGCGCTTCAGGGCCTGCGTCGCTCCACACCCGTCTCTGGGAGACACCCCAAATGTGGCCAAGGGAAGCTGGTGCGGTCGTCTCCCATTGCTGCGAGGATTTAACTCTGCCAGTGCCAGCCGTCGCTCCTCCAGCAGTTGTAGTGTCCCAAGGTGCCTACGCTGGTGGTTGCCTCTCTGCCGCTGGAAGTGTGACGGATTCCTCCCCTCTGCCAGGCTTCCGTCACTCCAGTGTTCCCCAGCTTTGGCAAGCAGTCATCGTCTACTTTGTGAGAGCACATTTCGCTCATCCTCCCCCTGCATCTGCCCCAAGCACCTTCTGGTAATGGGCTGGCACAGGAGGCCAGAGCCGATAACATCGCATTTGTCCTCAGGATGGTGCCAGCAAAGCCCCACTGTTGCTATATAAAAGAGCAGGCAGTGATGTGGGCTGGAGCATCCATCAAAAGCTTTGTTCCGATACCTGTCCTCGCAGAGTGGAAATCAAAGGCGCTCTCTTTGTCTGAAGGTCTCTGAAAGAGCTCCGAAACATTGATTTCTGTTTGCAAGTAAAGCAGGAGTGTCACTTTGCCTTTCTGCACGAACCTTATCTCAGTTTCCTCATTGAGCAGAAAAAAAAAAACAACCCAAATCCCTATATTTTATTTTATTTCCTTGAGGCAGGGAAGGAGAGCGGGTTTGTTGCAGTTGGCTTGTCTCGGAGCGTTGGAGCTAGACAAGGAGTCCCTTATGTTGTTTTGCCCGATATCGCTAGCACTGAGGCTTTTTCCGTGTCGTATCTGGGCACGTACGCTCCGCTGTCCCCATCCTCCTGCTGTCCCCCCCTGTGTGCTCCTCTTCACTGCTCCGGCTCCCATCCCTCTCCGTTACTGGCCAGCCCAGGCATTCCTCTTATATCGGGGATTCTCTTGAACGGAGAGCTGGCCTCAGTGTTTATTCTTTATTTAGTCTTTATTCCCAGACAGAAGCTGGGCTGGGAACTGTGGGGTTTGAACCGCTCTCAACTTTCTTGCCTCTAGGCCAGGTTATTTCGTTGAAAACATTCAGGCACCGGCCGGAGATGCTGAAATAAGACCTGGTTCAACAAACACTGAATCTGCAAAAGGAGCCCTACTGATTTCAACGAGGTTTCTTTGCGTGGTGTAGGCAACGTGGCTTCTCCATGATGAGTTGGTGTTTTCCTTCCGATGCAATTCAAGACGCTGGCTTTAATCTATGAAGTCCTGTGTGCTGGCAGTCTTGGAAATACATTTAGAGTCTTCCGCTCGGTCCCGACGATGGTCAATCTGAGAGATGCCTGTTGGAATCAGCTTTCAGTCTGAGAGGTGTAATTCGCTTAATTGATCTTAGTTGGTGTTGAAAGGTGCCAAGCAGGAAATGGGAAGATTTTCATAGCGGTGTATTTGCGCGGGCAGGTTAGGAGTGACAAATACCTTATGAACTTGAATATTCAACTGGGTTGCACGCAGGAGAATTGAAAGGAGCAGGAGAAAGTGTTTGAGCTTTGGGAAGAAGGAAACAGGTTTTCAGATCGTGTGTAGGAGAACGGAGAAATCCCCCCGGTGCTCCCAGCAGCCGAAGGGCAGACCTTGCCTGCACGCTAAGGTCCTGGTTTGCTGCGAAACCCGCAGCAAATGTGTGACCATCAGATGAGCTACGTGATCGCGTTTCGTCCCGGTGTGGCAGAGAGATGATTAAATGGGGTTTTTTCAGCCTGGCTTTTGCGAGAAGCCTTGTCAAGCTGTCACGCAAACTGCGGCTTTCGAAGGCATTTGCACAAGGGCCGCCATCCGCCCTGAAAAAAACCAAGGGGCATTGGGTGTTCATAACTGTGGCCTGTGCAGGAAATGATGGTCAAATAGTCAATTACTGCGTAAGTCTGTAGCGCTTTCAATTTTACTCATAGAATCGTAGAATGGTTTGTACTGGAAGGGACCTTAAAGATCATATAGTTCAGCCCCCCCTGCCCTGGGCAGGGAGACCTCCTGCTAGATCAGGTTGCTCCGAGCCCTGTCCAGCCTGGCCTTGAACACTCGGGGGATTCGGCATCATCCTGGTTTCAGCTGGGAAAGGGTTAATTTTCTTTCTGGTGATTGCTGGGACAGGAATGTCAATCCTACCTGTTGGGTTGGGTTGTTGCTAAGTGGTGGGCATCACATAGGGGATACGAAAAATGGGAGTTCTCCGAGTCTTCACATGTGTTTTACGGCTGCTAAAATGGAGCATTTGGAGTCATAGAATGGTTAGAGTTGGAAGGGATCTTAAACATCCCCCAGTGCCCCCCCTGCCCTGGGCAGGGACACCTCCCACCAGCCCAGGCTGCTCCAAGCCCCGTCCAACCTGGCCTTGAACCCCTCCAGGGATGGGGCAGCCACAGCTTCTCTGGGCAACCTGGGCCAGGGGCTCACCCCCCTCACAGCAAACAATTTCTTCCTCAAATCTCGGCTAAATCTCCCCTCTTTCATCTCCGTGCAGCGTCTCTAACACAAGGGAGTTTTGCAGGATGAGGGAGCACAGGGCTGATGTCTGTGTGTCAGTGTATTACGAGATTTAGGTACCAAATAAAAGCGAGGCTGCTTGCTTGGCCGAAGGGAAGATTGACTGTCGTTGGACCATTTGCCTTCGAACTTCCTATCAGGCTCTGTACGCCGATGCACCGTCTTTATTGAAAGGCCATCTGGAAGTGAAACTGAAGTAGAGCAGGATGAAAAATTTTCAAAATATGAAGGGAAGGTCGTCACATGAGAAGCTAAATGTCACATTTGCTGCTCAACTTAGCAGTGTTACATCGGGAAAAATGTAGCCCTTCGGTTCTGCCGCTGAAAATAAGCTGAAGTCAAACAGAAGTCCTTGAGCGCAAACATACAGATCAGAATTAAATTTCCCTCTAACTCCTGGGTAATAGAGTTCTGTCAGAGCCAGGAGTCAATTAAGTGGATAAATACGCACATAGTTCACTAACAGCATTTCAGTGGTATTTTGCTGAAGTAAGCACTTAATGTGATTATTGTGTTTCAGCCTGATTTAAGATGACAAGTTTTGCATTTCCTAAATATTAATTAGCCCTGAATTTCTATTTATTTAAACTCTGAGGCAGCAAGTGGGTAGTTGTGTGATTTACCTCTACCTCCTGGCACTTATCTCGTCTGGGCCGTTGGAAAGGCAATTCTAAACAATTAGCCTTCGTGCCCGTCAGCCTCAAGAATGACGAATAGAGCTTGGTTGGTTTGTTTGGGGGAGCGATCGTCCTACAAAGTGCATCTACAAGCGAGCGCAGGGATCTGCGTGTTTGGTTGAGGGGTTTTGATACCTAATCAGGAAAAAGCAGTAGGTTTTTAAATGGTTTTTTTTTTGGTTGGTTGGTTCCCCCCCCCAGGACTAGGCTGTTCCCTTAGGGATAAATCGTCTCTTTTAGGGACGATACCAAAGGCAGACAGCGCTGCGTTGCTTGTGTTGTGCCACCGGTGTCTCCAGCAATAAATACCTTCACTGAGCATATTACCTGGAAGGTTTTTAATAATATTATAGGAAGGGGAATGAGAGAGAGGGATCCGCAACAGTCCACTGCTGCTGGGATGAGCGCTGCCTTGCACGGGCGCCTTGCAGAAGAAATCGGTTTCCACACGGGGAGAGTATAGAGACAGAACGTTTTCCACATCAGACCTTTTGAGAGCATCTTGGGGTTGTCTGAATTCCTTTGACATCTCTGAAATCCTCGCCCTGCGATACCTAAGAACTCCCGGCCCAGCTGTGAAAACATGTCATCCAGCTCCCCGGTGGCGCGGAGGAAAGACGGGTATTTAAAACTTCAAATGGGCTGAGATTAAAAGACTCCGGGCACCCAAAGCTCTTTTTTTGAATCTCCTGGGAAATGGTGTACTCAGCGGCAAAAATAGAGATATTTTTATAGAGCAGCGGCGACCGGAGCATTGCGAATCTCCCTCCAGGACTCCTGCTCCATTTCTCCAGTCCAATTACGGCCCTCGTTGCACTCTCTTTGCTATTGCTCTCTCTGTAATGAGGGGATGGTTGAAGTATTTCAGCTGCAATGGACGAATGGCCACTAATTTGCCTTGCAAACATGCCTTTCCCTTTTAAACGCTTCCTCCCTCTTAGACCTTGAGAAGCTGAAAATCCTTGTATTTCCGTGGAAGAAGTTGTTCGTAATCGTAGCAAAAGTATGTCACCAAGTGGTCATCCGTCTTGCTGCCGTGCGTCGGATCATCTTGGAGCCTTATTTTTAGATCTGTACTTTTTGAATGTGTTATTGGCCACCGGTCAGAGAACAGCGGGGTTAATATAGCGCTTGGTGGAGCTCGCCCATCTGTTCCAGTTCCCATCCAGCCGTGGAGTTTTACAGGAGCTCTCTAGGAGGGTTTTGAGTTATCCAATTTGTAGTATTCTCCAATATAATCAGCTCGGTAGCACTTGAAAAGCTCACCCTGCCAAACAGGAGGGTGTAAAATTTGCTACGAGACAAAGGAGCTTGGGAATCTGAGATTTTTTTTTTTTTTTTTGCATTTCCAGGAATTTATGTTTATTTTGATTCATATTGAAATCGGAGACTGGAACAGATGGAGTGATTGTACAGTAAGATGAGATTAGCCGAGGCTTTGACACTCTATCTAATGAGGAATTAGAAGGCAGACGCTACTGATTGGGTTTTTCTTTGGGGTCTGTTTATGTTTTATTTGCCCCGTTATTTCTGTCAACAGTGACACATCCAGAAACAGTCTGACCCAGTCCTGTGGACAAGATAGAGCATCCAGACTTGGTAAATGGTATGTGTGCTGTCTCCTGGAATTCACAGGCCAAATACACCCTCTGTTTTATGGAGCCGTGTGAGTGTTGGTAGAAAGCAGATATTTTATATTGATAGGCTTTGGGAGGCGCGTTGGGGGGGAGTTGGAAGTCGAGAGGAGGCCACAAGCTTTTTTGGCTGAGCTTTTCCTTAGTCCGCAGTCAAAGTGATCTTAACGGATCTCTGCATCAGGGTACTCCTTTTGTCAGGGTTGTCTTTCTGAGGGTGGGCTTGATCCGGCTGCGTTGCCGCTAATACGGATATTTGCACTGATTCGATGTGGACGGAGGGTTTTGCATCTGGCTGCACAGTGTGAACTGCTCGAATGCATGTTATACAGAAGTCTGTGGGCAAAGAGTTTCCGTTTTAGTTGACGGTGTCAGTCTCTTCTCAGTTTCCATCAGCGTTAAAGTCACAGAATTAAAGGAAATACAGTAATTGAGACCATTCCGTGCTAATACATATGGGCAGCCATTTGGAAATGGAGATGTTAGCACAGAAACCTAATTAAATCATTGTTCACCACTTTACCCCCCCAGCTATGAAATAGCCGTGAAGCGTGGTGACTTTTCTCCAAGCAGCCACCATGAAATCAGCACCAATTTTCCAGCAAAAATGGACAACTGCGAAGATTAAACCAAAGAGTGCTGGAGGCGTTGGATCTGTGCTGGCTAATTAAATGTATTTGTCTCCTGGAGTGGGAGGGTGTTTTTTTCCCCTCTATTAACCAGCACCAGGCCTGGACCTTAGACATCCTATGGGGGGAAAAAGAAATAGAAGGAAAGGGTTCCTCTTGCCAGTAAAGTTGTAGGGAGTTGAAGCCATTAAGGTTCTGGACTCTTCCTTGGAAAGGAGCAAAGCTGATTTTGGAAAGTTCGCATTTACTTCCCTCCTACCACACCTCTGTTGGAGGTGTAAGGGACATCTGGGAAGGGATACGGCCACAGGTATAAATAAAAGAGAGAGACGGGGTCAGAAAGCTTCTGAGAAACGGCATCAAACCCTCAGGTGATTTCCTCTCCAGGCTTTCTGTAATTCCTGTCATTGGGGAATACCCTCAGTGCAAACAGCCCTTGTTCAGACTGGGATTTAGGGTTGTTGAGGTTTGAGGTAATTGTATTTTGTATGATTAATTCCTGCTTAGGCTGGTAGGCAAAGGGCAATGAGGAGCCGCTGCTGGGCAGAGCTCAGCGCTGCCGGTGCCTGGAGCGGGGCCAGCGCCGGGGGGAGCGGAGGCTGGGGAGCTCGGGTACCCCAAACTCTGTCCTTTCCAGGGAGTGAGGCCTCGGGGGCTGCCAAGGAACAGGCGATAGAACAAGAGGAAACAGCCTCGAGTTGCTCCAGTGGGGGTTTAGACTGAATATCAGGAAAAGTTTTTACACTGAAAGGGTTGGAAGGGGCTGCCCAGGGCGGTGGTGGAGTCGCCATCCCTGGAGGGGTTTAAAAGCCGGGCAGACGCGGTGCTGAGGGTCGGGGGGGAGTGGGGGTTTGGGCAGATGGTTGGACTCGATGGTCTGAAAGGTCCCTTTCAACCTAGAGGATTCTACGAAGGGGCCTTAGTGAAGCGTGTGGTTACGCTCGTCTGCCTGTCTCTACCGAAATTGCCATCAAAGCCCTGAGCAAATGCCTGTTAACTGACAGAAATTTAAATACAAGCTCCATCTTAGGTAATTCTGAGGTGCCTATTTTCTGGTCTTAAAATTAAGAAAAAGCTCTTTAGTCAATGGCGTAAATGCAAACTGCGTCAACCCAAGGCTGCAGAAGGTGACATTCCCGCGTTGCCGCTCCCTGGTGTCTCCCTGGCGTCCTCCCTCCCCACAGCGCCTGCTGGCAGAGTCCGGTCCTGGGCTTGCCCAGGGATGGTGGCCCCAGCCCGGACTGGGCTGCGTGGTCCAAAGCCTTCTCTGGAGTTGATTGTTTCACATTTACAGCGTGGAAAAATACTGAAGCCGTTTTACTTGGGAATGTGTGTAACAAGAGGAGTCCCATGGCAATTAACGAACGTACTGGTGGGACTGAGTGGACGAGACACATCCAGAAAGACTTAAAACGCACCTGAGGGCGCAGGGCTCTCCTGGCAGTGAAGCAGTCTCCCCCGCCGCCTGCGAAATCTCATTGGATTTTATTTTCTTTTGTGCGCCTGCGATCTCTCCTTTTCGTTGTTTGCTTGGCTTTTTCCGCCGTGCCTGGGGCTCCTCCGCAGGTTTGGTTAGGGAGAGGGGAAGAGCTGGTGCAGGGGAGAGCGCGGATGCGTTTGCCGCCTTCCTTCCTCCCCATCAAGTGTCTTCTCTGCTGGATGACTAATGAGCCCAGACATCCAGCAATGGGCTGCTCTGCACCCAGCCAAACATTGCCAAAGAGCTTCGGATGTCCTGTTTTCTCCCTTTTTTTGCCCTCCCCCATTCCCCTTTCTCTGGCTTCCTTGCTGAGCAGTTTTCCACCTGGTAGAGGCTGATGGGAATCCCTCAGCGGAGGGAAGAACCATCCTGGCATAATAGAAGGGAAGGGAAAAGGATGGTTTTGTGTTTCTTTCTAATTTACTGACAACCGTGGCAGCTAGGGCTGGTAGTTGAATCGCCTCTCTGAGACTCCATGTTTAAATAATATTTGTATTCTTTTCCCTTAATGCTGTCCAAGAGAGGGGAGGAGACTTTCCGAATTTAACAAATGGAGTAAGAGACCCAGGAGCCCCTGATTTTCAGCGGGAAACGAGCATTTAAATGGTCCTTTGTGCCTTTGAAAAGCTTCTCTGTTAAGGTTAGCTTCATGGTGGAAGAAGCCCTAGTGTGGTTTAGTCCCCGCTACCTTTATTAGAAGAAGAAAATCCTTCTAAAGGTAACTTGATGGTGGTTTATCACCGGCCGTGTGGGGAGGATGTTTCTGATCATGGCAGACTGTTTAATCTGTCTGACAAAGGCATAGCAAGACCCCAGAGTGGGAACCTGAAAGCAGCCAAGTTGAGGCTAGATGTGAAATTTGTATTTTAAAGTCGGAGTGGTTAACCCTGGAAATCACTTGACGGTCTCTCCGTCGCCGAGCTGTATGGATGCTGGCTGATGCAGCTTGCACGGGGGTACCAGATCCAGCAAACAGCATCGCACTGATGGTTCCAAACCGATGCTGGAGTCTGCTGGGACAGAGGCTGGATCTTCCACACGGATACGTGCTGTTCTTTTGGACGTATCAGCTTTTTCGGAGATGGTAAGCTGTGTCCATTCATTGCTCCGTACAGCTGGTTAAAGTTAAGGTCCAGAGCTGGAGATCAAAAAGAAGTTCCAGGCACGACTTGAGAGTTTCTTGCTGTGGTTCTGTGTTGGCTGTTATAAACGCTAGAAAAAGGGGTATTATGACCAGATTATTATATTTTTTTTTACATTTTTATGTGCCTCTTTAAAACCCGTGTTGTTCTTTTTTGATGCCCTAAAAAAGCAGCTAAATTTTCTTGAAATCCCCCCCATGCCGGAGTCTCCGGATAACGGCTGAAATCCGCCCGTGCTTGTTACTCTCTGCGCGTTTAGAGTGTAATGCCATCCTCGTTTCTTCCCTCTGCCTGCAGCCTTTCTCCAGGGACCTCTGTTCTGAAAAGTCACGTTATTTGGCTGCGTATGATACTCAAAGCTTGCAGCCGCCGCGGCCCAGTCGGTAGCACTGGGTTATTTCAAGGACGAGGGGCAGCGGCTGGAGCTGGCCCCTTGCCTTGCTAAGACTCTCTGCTGGCATTTCACCGCCATCCTTGTTCTTCAATAGAAACTTATTACTGAGCAGCTCAGGAGTTTATCTGAATTCACGTCAAAGCAATAACGGTGAGTGGCTCAGCCTGTCCCAGCGTTGCCGCCGAGGGTTGATTTATTTATTTCCATTTTCACAGCTACCAAAGCCTTAAATACGGCTTATCGGATACTCCTTCAATGGGGAAGATGATAGGGTTTTCTGAAAGAGAAACTGAAGTCAGGTACCCACAAGGAAACTCTTGCTACAGTCACCTGCTCGTCGTCAGCCTCAGCGGAAAGTTGGGAACGTGGGAAGCAGAATTCAAATAAAACATATACAGAGCTTGGTTCTGGCCTTGCTTCTAGCAGCAGATCAGAGTAGTCTTCCACGTGGCCTTCCCCCAGATGGTGAAAGCTGCCACTGAAGCTAACGAGGCTACACTAGAGTGTGCTGTTTGAGTCCACGTGGAGTTACCTAGTGGAGGATTTGTAGATTGGGCTCCTCTGGGAACCTTAGAGAGGACGGCTGCCGTGTCAGTTGTCGGCTGTAGCCGCGGTTGGGTGGCTCTCCTCTCCACCTTCTCTCTCCCATACCCCCGCTCATTAGTCTATCCTCTTTTTTTTTATTATTCCCATCAGTTCAAGGACAAACATGTTCCTGACAGGCATGGCAGGGCTGAGCCCTTCTGCTCGCTGGAGCCGACAAAGTCATCCCCTCTCTCTGCAGCAATTGAGGCCCTTTACCTAAGGCTTCCCTCTGCTTTTCAGCGGTGCTGGCATCACTGATGGTTCCAGAGTGGTGCCACCTTGGAGCAGATGCTACAAGAGGTGCTAGAGAGGCGGGAATAGGTGGAAGGAGTGATGATGGGGGAAAAAAGGAGGAGGATAAGGACATTGTAAGCCTGAAAGTGAGTTCCTGACCTGCTCTGTGGAGTCATGAAGACAGAGTCCTTCCCTGGCTGCACGTTCGGGGGCCTGAACCAAGAGGGTGGACTTTTTGAAAATGCCAGGGGTCATATCAAAACCGAATCTCGCTGCTTTCTCTGTCTCCGTTTATCACCGCAATGTTGGCAAGAGATAGTGGACAGTCTCCTAATTTCTAAGATGACGGTTCATGCCAGCGGTTGGCTCCTGACCACCGACATCCCTAAGCCATTATCATTCTCCTCGAGGCCCTGAGTGAAGTGCTTGAGGACCCATTTTGCTTTAACCACAAGAATACTCCCACTGAAATTACTGAGAACCATGTGCCTCAAGTTAAGGGCAGTAATTCAGTGCTACCAGAGGTCCTTGTTTTTCTTAATATTTCATATTTTTCTCAAATACTCACGTATCTTAAAGTGCAGTGCTATGAAACACCCCTGAAAAGAAATAATGTTTGGCCCTTTTTTCTGATTTTCTTCGAGTATTGTTTGCTTCAGATGTTTTTATCGCTCTGGGTTTGTTTTTTTTTTTGGCATAGCCGTATAAAATTGTCAGCATCTATTAATGCATTTTGCACGGCTGGCCTCGGGCCAGCAAATGTACAGGAACAAGGTTCTGGTCCCTCCCAGGTTCACATCTTTAAATTTGCAAGGAGGAACGAACCCTCCAGGGAACGGTACAGAATCAACACAAGGTCCTTGGGTGCCACAGATTGCCCGGGGCTGTTTACTGGAGCAAATATATTTGTACAAGCACATTCTGGCAGTCGATTCTCCGTGGACGCCGCCGCAGCAAAAGGGGAAGAAACCATTTCCAAGTCCTCAAGTATGCCCTGCTCAAGAACCTGGTTTTCTTTTGAAAGACAAAGAGGCACGATAGGTCATTGGGCTGCTGTGAGGAAGTAGAAGGCATTTTATCAGTAGATCGAGGCTATGTTTCGTATCCCCACCCTCAAGACGGCTCACAGGCAGCAGGTAGTCAGGAAAGTCGGGGAGAAGCTGGATGTCGGTAGCCCTGATGCTTTGGGAATGTTTGCAGCATGAGGGCCAGCACTTGGCTGTTTGGTGGGTAGCGTTGGAAAGGATGCAGAACGAGTTTCCGAAGGAGTGAGGACCCCCGTGATCCTGAGTTGTGAAATGGTGAAGTTGAGCTTATCTTCGTGTAGCTGAGCAGCTTGGTTTGGAAAAGTCGCCTTCAAAATCAAGGCTGTGTAAGGGAAATGAAGGCAGGGAGCACGGGGAGGGGACAATTCTGCTGTTGCGTTGGGTGCGCGGTGTCAAGATGTAACGTTTTGACAGAGCACCAGAAGAGGCTGCCCAGAGAGGGTGTGGAGTCTCCTTCCCTGGAGATACTCCAAACTCACCGGGACATGTTCCTGTCCAACTGCTCTGGGTGACCCAGCTTTGACAGGGGGGGTTGGACCAGAGCATCTCCAAAGGTCCCTTCCAACCTCTGCCATTCTGGGATTCCGTGACCATTCTGTGATCTGTGGGGTGCGTCTTTCCTCCTTTCGGAACTTTTCTCTCCCAGTTTGGTCATCTAAACCCCTTCGAACTCTGCCAGCCCTTGAGGGTTGAGTGAGAAGCTGGTATTCCATGAAACCCCTGGGAAGCAAGACCCATCGTTAGTTGTGTTTGCCTGATGGAGGATTCTCGGTGGGCTTTTATTAATAATAATACTTTGTGCTACTTGATATCTTTCATCCCAAGGATATGCAAATATTAATTGATAGAGAAATTCCCTGCACTCAGCTTGATGGCATTTCCTCGTTTGTTTTGGTAAAATGCAATAACTTCTGAATGTCAAATCTCATCTGAGGGGGGGGATGTTCTACCCAGCAATGAGCAGGGCCCTGATGGTTTGAAGAGAGAAACGCTGGCCTGGAAATGCCAAAATGGAGAGGACAGAAGGGAACGGAGCACCCGGAGTAACAGGAGGGAAGGAATGAAATTCAGTAAGGGCAAGTGCAGGGTGCTGCCCCTGGGGAGGAATAACCCCCTGCACCAGGAGAGGTTGGGGGTGACCTGCTGGAGAGCAGCTCTGGGGAAAGGGACCTGGGAGTCCTGGGGGACAACAGGGTGGCCATGAGCCAGCGATGGGCCCTGGTGGCCAAGAAGGCCAGTGGCATCCTGGGGGGCATCCAGAAGAGCGTGGCCAGGAGGTGGAGGGAGGTCATCCTCCCCCTCTGCTCTGCCCTGGGGAGGGCACATCTGGAGCACTGGGGCCAGTGCTGGGCTCCCCGGTTCCAGAGGGAGAGGGAACTGCTGGGGAGGGGACAGCAAAGGGCCAGCAAGATGCCGAGGGGCTGGAACATCTCTCTGATGGAGAAAGGACGAGGGATTAGGGTCTCTTCAGTCTGGAAAAAAGACACCTGAGGGGGGATCTTATCAATGCTGATAAATCCTTCAAGGGGGGTGTCAGGAGGAGGGGGCCAGGCTCTTTTCAGTGGTGCCCGGGGACAGGACAAGGGGGAACGGGCACAAACTTGACCATGGGAAGTTCCACCTAAACACGAGGAGGAACTTCTTTGCTGTGAGGGTGGCAGAGCCCTGGCCCAGGCTGCCCAGAGAGGTGGGGGAGTCTCCGTCTCTGGAGACATTCCCAACCCGCCTGGAGGCGTTCCTGTGCCCGCTGCTCTGAGTGACCCTGCTCTGGCCGGGGGTGGGACAGGGGGATCTCCAGAGGGCCCTTCCCATCCCTGCCATTCTGTGTAATAGTCACAAGGGTAGAGAGCAGCCAGGGGAAGCTGTTATAGTGAGGATGATGAAGGAATAGGCAGATCTCTTGGTATGGGGTGACGACTGTGCTGACAAAAGCAACGCAAGCAGGTAAATTGATAGAAAAAAAAAAATGAAGGCTGTATGGAAAATCAGTGGCAGCACCGGGAACAGACGAAAATGTTCTCATCCATGTCCCTGATATTTTTAAGCCAGAAGACCGACCTTTTTGGGCCACTCACAGCTGGTGTGAGCTGTCGTTGTGCAGGAAGTGATGTCAACTTAGGCTAGCTGCACATCTAGCCTTGGATATCTTGATTGGAATCTATGGTGGTAATTATTCACGCTCACCATTTGTATTTTGGGACTAATTAACTATCCTAGGTTCCTATAAAGAATATTGTCAACTATTTAATGGCTCATTGAGTTTAGCAGGATTTCTAGCTTCTCTTTTTACAGTTTCAACAGAATAGTTATTGTGATTTGTGACTTGGAGTAACAGCTAGTGAGCTGTGAGCAGACCGTGCGTATTATGATGTTAGTTCTACCCTTTGACAAATAGGTTTTAATTGGCTCTACATGTATTGTGCTTGATGATACCAGGCATCCGGAGATAGGAGGTGTGATACTAGAGTTTTTTCTCAAAAGATATAAAAGCAGCGCCGTCGCGCTAACGCGTGTTCCACAGAGATGAATATTTAAAATAAATCCCTGTAGGTGTTAGTCCGTTGGTCTTGCGTCTGCCTTCATAAAGGCGTTTGGGCCTAATTCTGAAGTCTAGGTCTTTCAGACTAAGATTGCACTAACAAAAGAACTTTCGCTTTCTGACTAGCTCAGTGCGTTGGCTGTTGAATACTTCTGAAAATGGCTGTTTGTCCAGTGAAAAGCCTGCACTGTTCTGAACATGCAGTCCTAATTTTGCTTGCAAAGTTTTTAAAAACGTGGCCTGGAGTACTCCTGAAATTATTAATTATCCGAGCAAGCCTTCGTAACCCACTTCTCTGCATTTTCATAAGGAAATGCATTTGTTCCGATCTCCAAACTGCATTTCTCAAGGCAAGGGGTTTCCACGCTATAGCATCCTACTTAAAACTAATCTAAGAATGAGTGTCCCTGAGAGTCTCCCTGAGTCCTTCGTTGCCACCTCTGGTTTAGTAGATGGAGAAGGCAGCTTGATCTTCTGGGCTTGGGCTTTTTAGATTGAACCTGTGCCCTTGCGTTCCCGCGGGAGGAACGCGGGCGACGGGTGCAGCTGAGAAGCAAACGCAGCGTTTTTCTGGGATTGTGTCCTTATCCTTACTCGTCCTTTCATGTACTTCTGGGGTGTGGATCCCAAGATGCTCATAGCTGAGGCTGACCAGGACAAGAGGAAGAAGCAACAAGTGACTGTTTGGAGATTGATTCTCTTTACAGGAGATTTTAGACTTTTTGCCACCCGCACATAGTTGAGAGGGCAAATTTTGACACCTTGCCAAAGGTGGAGCTCCATCCTCACGTGGCTCCGTTACCACCTTGCCCGTGTAGCTCCGTCTGTGTGATAATCAAACCTTCCAGGAATGAGGGCAATGGGATAATTCCTATTTGCTTTTGGCGTGGACGTTGTCATCGTGGTTTTTATCTGCCTGACGAGTGAATTGGGAGGATCTCAAGCGTTTGTGAAATGCTGGAGTTAAAACCAGCTGAACCTTTAGTTCAACTTCAATTTAGTATTTCAAGAGCCCGTGGACAAAGACTGCAAGCTCCTCTCACACGGAGCAGGCATGAGATGGTGACCGTTTTAGGTTGTTGTCAGGCTGAAAGGAATGAAGGCCAATTACCCCCAGGCAACGTTCTGTCTCGAATTCTCTGAATCATCCGCTCACCTGAAGAAGGGGAGAAAACAGAATCCTTTTATTTGCTTTGGAGACAATGGTATTGTCTGTTATTCTTGCAAAAGTAGTAAACACCAAAACACATGAGGACTTGAGCAGGAATAATATTAAGGACACCGCTCAGGGAATTGAAAGCCTGCGCGTCTGCAGATTGTCTGTGGTACCAGGGGGCAGAAAAGGCTGGGAATCAGGTGTGTAAGAGGCAGAGAAGGGCTGTCGAAAGGAATTCGTACTAATTTTTCCTAATACATGATTCCCAGAATATTTTCTAGTGCCTGTCTCATCACCGTGTATTGCGTATAAAGAAGCTGCACCCAACTGAAGTAAACATTTTCTTTCACTCCGCAAGATTTCGTCTAAGATAGGTGCGTAGCCTTAAATAATTCAGTGTCATCCCTGTCTGTGATGTGTGTTAACCGCATCCAAATGAGTCTTTATGGAAGACAGGCTCGATTAAAAAAACCACCAATCTCCCAAAGTAGTTTTTTGGCAGTGGGTCTGCTAAATCTTTAACAACCTTCTCTCGCGCTAAATAGCGAAGCCAATTTGCAAATTGCGAAGCCATGTGGGGCATGTGCGGGCTTGGGGGCCACGGGGGTATGACCCAGCTTGTCGGCAGTTTCCTTGTTGCCCAATCTGCACCTATCACCTGTGAGATGGTAAAGAAATCCTGCTGGGGAAAAAAAAAAAAAAGCCTCAACCCCAATGGAATTATTTTTATGGACATTTTGGCTTTGCCGAAGGGAGGAATCGGCGAACGTGGAGGTGGGCAGTTTATTTGACTGAAAAGGCCGGGGGAGATGCTCCTGAGCACGTTTTGCAGTTTGTATTCTGCGCAGAGATTGGAGTCGCTCTTCTGCAATTCAGAAAACGTAGAACCAAGGTTTTGAATCGGGATTTACTTTTGGCTGTGAGCTCTCTCTTATGCCCACAATAACGGTATCACCGTGCTTCACTTAAACACCAGGGGATTTCCGATAATTAAACAGCTAAGCACAAAAGCTTAAAAGCGGGAGATACACCTGATTATTCTGCTGATACAGGGTTAACATTTATTTTCCGTATCTACCAAAAAAACCACCCAAATCCTCAAGCAAAAACACATCCCGTGCAATCTATATTGCAGATCCCTTGTCCAGGCTGCAGATTTAACGCCCGTCTTAAACCAGCGCCGGGGTTTATTCCACATAAGAACCTCCTGGGCCTAAGAACAATCTCTCCCTCTTTTCAGACCCTGCCAGGAGTAGGCAGGTTTCAGGCTTAGTTTTATTTATTTTTCCTGTTTGGTTCTTTTTTTTCTTTCTTTCTTAATTTCGTCCTCCTCCCCTGCTGCCCGTTGTGAAGCTGTCGAGGGAGAGCCTCGGCCGCGGCGTTGCCTTTGGTAGGAGCTGCATTGACTCGCTTCCTGCTGTGCTGCTAGAGGGTGTAAAAAGATAATAAAGACCAGTTTCCCCATAATATTTAAAAGCCTCTTTACCCCAAAGGCGAAGAACCCTGAGGTGGGGACCTTTCTGGCCCCTTCCAGCTGGCCAGAACTTGACCCTTCATGTCTTCCCTTGTCGTCTTTTCATCTACTGCCGTGTCCTTTGCTTTCTTTCAGCGAGTGAGCGGGTCTGGGTCCTCAACAAAAATCAATAATTTGGGTTGCGTCATGGCTTATATATGAACTAAGCTTTTCAGTTTTGGCTTCATTGATATGTCTCAGTGTGTATTTGCTTTAAAAGCTCTCCCAAATATTAACCACCATTATTAGATAATCGCAGCTCTCACCCATGGAGATTGGGTTCGTTCCCTTCCCCTTGCCCCAGGTGTGCAGTTTGACTCTAATAATGTCAGAATCATGAGTTTTTAAAGCACAGTAATTTATTTTTTTTTCTGGTTGAATTCAATGGACATCACAGAGCCGAGAGAAGAAAATACAATCCATCTTCTGTGAAATGAACTCAGTCATCCTTCAGTTTATTGAGTGAGAGGGAATACGAAACAAATCCACAAATGTCAAAAGCAGTCTACAAGGGATCGTTCCATTTCTTTTTCCATTTGTTTCCTTGATTAAAATGATTTTGAACCGATTCCTCCCTTAATTTAATATGACAAAATATAATTCGCTTGAATATCCTCCCGAACCCCCCTGCCACAGTTTGTGCTTGGCCAAATTTGCAGGAAATAGGGTGGCGACGGGGAGGGACGTCGCTGAATCATGGGCTTGTGCACATCAATGATCTCATTGCTCTAACCGTAGAAATGGGATGAGAAAAATCCTAGCCCCATTAAATTCAGTGACGGATTCCTGCTGATTTGAATGGGCTGGCAAAGCACCCCAGTGGTGATCAACTGGGGTTTCTTCTGAGATGGATGATGTGGTCTGGAGCAGGAGGAGCGGCGGAGGGAGCTGGGGGGGTTCAGCCTGGAGAAAAGGGGGCTGAGGGGAGACCTTCTCGCTCTCTGCAACCCCCTGAAAGGAGGGGGGAGCCAGGGGGGGTCGGGCTCTTCTCCCAAGGAACAGGCCATGGGACAAGAGGGAACGGCCTCAAGTTGCACCAGGGGAGGTTTAGGATGGATATTAGGAGAAATTCCTTCATGGAAAGGGTTGTCAAGCCTTGGAAGCGGCTGCCCAGGGCAGTGGTGGAGTCGCCATCCCTGGAGGTGTTTAAAAGCCGGGCAGACGCGGTGCTGAGGGCCGGGGGGGAGTGGGGGTTTGGGCAGCGCTGGGTGATGGTTGGACTCGATGATCCGAAAGGTCCCTTCCAACCAAAATGATTCTCTGATTCTATGAAGAGTAGGTCTCTTAGCACTATTTTTCTGCCTCTGAGCTTATTCTGCTGGCTGCAGATAGGCCTTTTGGCAAGCACTGGACTGGCAATTTCTGTGCTAAAATTTAATCCCATAGACTGTGCACAGTAGACCCCACTCTGCAATCCTGCCCGTTGAATAATTCGCCTCAACAGAAACCTCCCCAGCCAAGTTCTGCCTTCCGAGCTCTCCGCCATTCGTGGGGTCCTTCTGAAACTCCCAGGACCATACTCACCGTGTAAATAAGGTTGGTCGAATTGAAATGTAGGATTAATTTGGGTATGAATCAGAGCAGCTCCATAAGAACACAGCGAACGAGACCAGCAATCCATCCAGCTCGTCGTTGTTGCACTGTAGGAACGGGGAAGTATGTGTAGTTCCTCAGTCGTAAACCTTTCCAGTTGGATCGTACAGCATCTTTTCCGTTTCCTGATGGAATAAATGTCTTTATGTAGGAGGCCTGAGTATTTCCAGCATTCCACAAGCATTATCAATGACTCTTAGCGGTCATTTGGGGATAGAAACTGTTATTCCACTCTCCCAAGAAACCCCTGAAATGGTTTGTCCAGCATCATCCGGGGAGACTGGGACAGAAAGAGGATTTACGATCCAGATTGTCCAACCCAATTTTGTGCTTTATGCACAGCGACGTCCTAATTCTCTAAAAGCTTCGAAATGGGAGGATTCCTGAGGTCTTTCTGTTTTTCTGAGTAGCTGTGGCTATTCTTTGAACTCTAGCGCATAATAGAAATGAGTAATGGAATCGAGCCTACAATGAAAATGAGGATCATGAAGAGCTATCTTTCTGAAGCAGTACAAGATTATTTAGGAAGAAGTTTTCTTCCTCTGCTAAGGCCATTGTTGTTATATCAAATCTAATATCCTGAAGTGAAAAGAAAGTCTTAAAAAGTAGAAATGGAGGAGTGATGAATGAAGAGCCACCAGACGTTGTTAGTTTAATATTACATTTTAAAGAGCTGAATTTAAGTGAGAGATAATTTAACTAAGGCCCCATTAGTAATTTTTCCTGCATTAATTTTAGAGCCAGACCTGAAACAGGAGTAAATCTGTGCGTCTGCAGAGGTTCACACTAGCGGAGAAGCCGAGCTGTTGAGCAACCAGGAGATGTCCCTGCCCATGGCGGAGGGGTGAGAAGGAGATGATCTCGAAGGTCCCTTCCAACCCAGACCATGGTGTGATGGAGAGGTGGAACTGGGTGAGCAGCCTTGGACACTGGGTTCTCCCTGCGCCTGAGCAGCCGGCCCCGTGTCCCTTCGCTCTCCATCTGCCCGACCACCACCCGGACCCGCTGCTGGCAATACTCTGGGATGTGCCACGGCGTCCCTGGCAATTCCATGCAATCCCCACAGCCAGCGCAGGAGGGTAAATTAATGCTTAATTAAAAGCTGACATAGGAAGGGAAATTAAATTAATGTCCTAATTAATGCTGCGGGTTTAGTCCAAATAGGAAACTTAATGATTCTCCAGCACTACACTTACCTCTGAGCAGTTATGAATTTCGGCTCATTTGGCCCCAATCCTGGAAAACATCCTCATTAAAAAAATGTATTGAAGCCCACGCGTAATTCTATTCCTACCGCGCTTAATCGCTGGCCTGGATAGGCATGGAGTTAAGTGTTTGATTAAATAAGGTGGAGCTATTGGGGAAAGTTTGCATAATGGTCCCCAATTTGCTAAGCTGATTTGACTCTTTAAAAAAAAGTCACTTAACCTCCTCTATTAGAATGAAGCATTTAGAGAGACGGTTTAGTGATGGCTTTTGTCGGAGTTAGGCTGATGGTTGGACTGGATGATCTTAAAGGTCCCTTCCAGCCCAGGTGATTCTGTGATTAGTCAGCGTTGCAGTGTTTCTTTTATCACGGTAGTTTCAGTGGAGTGGGTATTTTTGTAAACATCACTTCTTTCTGTTCAAGAAGTCTACTAGAGCAGCAAGTTTTCTGAGAAGGAAAATGAGACCAGGAGAAGTATTTGAAGGATTGAGACAGCGCCTACCCCCTACCAGGGTTCATTTCCTTTAACAAATCTTGGTTTATTTGTGACAAAGGCTTCCCTTTGACAGCGTGTGGCGTACAACAGTGCCAACCTAAAAACGCTTAGATATTTAGGTTGCTTCACTAGCTGGAAAATGAGCTTTGTGGAATGGCGTTTGGATCCACCCTACAACTGGAGAAGGTGGCCGAGCTGTCTGTACCCTCTGGAGGGAGAGGAGGGGAGGCAGAGTTGGGCTCCGATGACGCAGGTAGTGGCAGATGAATCGCTGAAAAATCTATTTTCAGTATCAAGGGCTATATTCTTCTTTATCAAGGGCTTGATAAATAACGCGGAGGGTGAAATGCTCCAGGCTACGCCACGCAGGTTGCATGAGAAGACCTATAATATCGCCTTGTGACCTTAGATTTTGTGAATTGCTGGATTCGGCCCAAGAGGCTCTACCATCGGCGTTGGAATACTCGTTTTGTCAGCCATGTGAGTCGGTCCTGCCGAGAAGGAAGCAAAATTGTTTCCCTGCCTTCCTTCTCTTAAAGCTCTTTTGTTTTTTTTCCTTCTTTCCTAGATTAGCGAGGCTGCAGGTTGAATTGATCCTGGCCTCTCCCAGAACTTATGTGCATCACTTAAACCATCCCAGTTGTGCACTCGGATGGACGGTCACCGTCAGTAGGTTGGCGTTAACCCTCCCCGGCACTATCGGGAGGTCAAACCAGGGAGTAGGTTGCTGTAACTGTACAGAAATGTTTGTAATTGGAACTGCTGAAAAAGCACCCGTTCTTGCCTTTTCCTCCAACCGCTTATTTCTACCCAGCGCGCGCGGCTGCCCAATGCGCCGTGCTAGCTGGAAAATAACCACATCGGGGGGAAAAATCCAGTTAAAAATCCAAAGGAAGTGCTTAAGCACACAACAAACTGTGATCCCCCTTTCCGGTGATGTACCAAACCAGTTAACCTCCGCTCTTTTCATGATGTGAGGTCCCCCGTGAGTCGAATTCCCGGTTGCCGCTGACGGCAGAGAGAAGGAATGCCGTATTCCCAGCGGGGCTGGCGTCGGAGTCGCCGCACCTACTTGTTTCATCTGTCGGCGTTCATATCGCGTGCGTCCTGGCAGGAGTCGAAGCTGGGCAGAAGAGCTCATGAGGTCATGGGAGGGAGGAAAAAAGGGTGTGTATCCAATAAATCCACGTTATAGCTCTTTCTTACACGGTTTGCCTTCTAGTTGTGAGCCCTGTGTAGTTTTATTCAGAGTCCTCACGTGCTGGAAGCCAAACCTGCATAAAAAAAGCCGAGATGCTCACCTCATCTCATGGTTCCTGCAGCTTTAGAGAAAAAAAAAAAAAAAAAAGGATGTTTTAATAATTATGAAGGAAAAATGCCACGAGCCCGAGAAATCATAGCAATAGGTGGCACCGAGTCTCTTTGAATAAGATTCCTATCGAAATCAATGAGAGTTTCGCGAGCGGTGCTGCTCAGGCGTTATTGATTAGCGACTGATAGATGATTCTTGTGTTTTTCAGCAGCAGCATCTCCCTCCTTGTCTATGCCGTTTTCTCTCGCCGGTCGCTTTCTCATCCTTTTAGCTTTAAAAGAAAATTGCTTCTGGAAGTTTAAGAGCGCGGAATCATTTTGTAAGCATCAGTCTGGGACAAGGTCTGTGCATTTCTTTCTTCGGATCCCAGTTTGAATGTCTAAGGAGGGTAAAAACGGTGTGGGCTTGTCCTTTTGTGTGAGCTGGGGGGAGTTTCCCTCTCCAGAAACCCCCTCTGTCCTCTCCCACAAAGAGAAAGTTCCTATAAGCTGGTTTGAGGTCATGCGTCCTGTGGAATTTGCACCCAGAGGGAATCCAGCCCCCTGGAAAATGAGAGCATGGGGAGCGTGCGGGTACCCGGCATCAGGGCAGGGGGGGGGGAAATAACCATCCCGTTCTGCATCCAGCTCACGATGCCTGGGTGTCTGCAGCGTAGGAGCATTTCTCATCCGGATACTCTGGCTCTAAATGTTAAATGTTTTTTTTATTAGCAGCTCTTCTATTGTGCGCCCTGAAAGATGAGTCACTGCCCTTCGGAGCAGAGCTGGGAATCAATAGACCTCTGTGAATTAGATAATGCGCTAAAATATGGATATCTCCGAAGGCCTGGGAATTGTGATGGTGACTAATGGGTTAGTGGAAATACACGGTGAACGCAGCCCAAGCAGACAGCAATCTTTCTGGAACCTTCTCTGAGAGCCAATCCACTTGCGGTGGTGAAGCATCTTGCGCTCCGTGGTCGGGCGGCAGATGAGAGGATGTGGGGAAATTGAGCTCCGGGGCCCTGACGTGCAGAAAATGAATCTTCTGCAAGACTCTCCTCTTAATGACAGAAACCGCCTCGGGATTGTTTGCCGGGGAAACCGGCTGCAGAGGCTGCACCCTGAGGCCTGATTAGAGAGGCAGAGGTGGGTGGGAGATGATTATTCCCCTTTCCCCGGGGCTGGCGAGACTCATCCGCAGCACTGTGTTGAGTCCTGTGCTTCCCAGTACTGGAGACATGGGCATACTGGAGCAAATGGGCCTCGGAGATGACTAAGGCTGGGGGTGGTTGACCTTCCCTTGGGATGAGGGGATCTCCAGAGGGTTCCCTCAACCCTTCTGTGCCATTCAGTGAAAATCCTGTCCCATGCCGCCTCAATAACCCTTATGTAGCACACTCAGGAAACTTTGAAAATCTATTAAATCAGAATAAATTCAGGCTTTGCGTTTGTCATCCAGAAATAGCCTTGCAGTTGCCTGCGATGTTCTTTTCCCCTCTCCAAAATGGTGCGTGAACAGCCTCCAAATCTTTATTGCAGTTGTCCATCTTATCTAATGAACCTTGCTAGCTTCTGAAAATAATTAGTCAATGAGCTCCCTAAAACCGTGTTAGACGCAAGTAATGTGAGCTCCCAGATCGGGCTCGTGTATAGCAGTGAAGTTTGCGTTGGGGATTTTTATTGTTGCGCCTCTAAACAGAGAGGGATGGCCTCAGGCAGATCTGAAAATTGCCTCTCTAGCCAGTTGGGGGAAGCAAACGTCAGAAATAATCGTCAACAAAATAAATTTTCCCTCTTGGCACGTGGGGCTCTGGGTTTCTCCACGCCAGGTGCTAACTCCCTCTGCCCCCCAGACTCCCACTCCGGACTGGGAAGAGAAACAAGAGTCGTAAAATCCAACTAGGCAGGTTTGGAGATAAAAAGCCAAATTGAATCCCTCGCGTGGCTCTACGGCAGCGAGAGGCAAAGCTGGAACGCGAAGATTCATGGCTGGTGGTTGTACGCCACTATAAGCCAGTGGATCGTGTTCAAATCACCGAGCAGAACCCAAAAAAAAACCCAAGGTGGGGATTTATGTAGCCATTATCTGCCTCTAGTCTTTTGCAGAGTGTGTCGCTTCAGTGTGCTTTTCCTCCCAAAAAATCACATCCGATGTAGGCAAAAGTTTTCATCGGGATGTTGAGATGAGAGAGGCTCTGCTGAAGGCCAGCGACAGCTCCACGTTTAGGGATGGTTTGAAGACTTCCCCGGATTGACAGAGGAAGCTCTTGGCATGGCAGTAACCAAACCTGAACTCTTTTCAAGTCCTGGGCTCGTGTATTAATCATCCGGACGTAGTTCTGAGACATTTCATGGGTAATATTGGTATAAAGATGTAAAAACCACCAGGTCTAGCCCATAGAAAGGACGCTAAGCTTTATTGCGGTAATGGGAGAGTTACAGCCACGCTGCACTATCTGGGTCTCAACTCCAGATTTCTTATTTTGCAAGTGTTTTGATAGGGCAGCTGTTAATTTTATCGGGTTTTTTTTTTTTTAAGGTAAGGTTTTGTCTGGATAGAGAGGAGATCTTAGGGTCAAAGGCACTACTTTTAACATCTTCCCCATCTGACAGGCCGTCCAAGTCCTGTGCGTTTCAAAGAAGGTGAAGTTAATTCAACATCTCGTTTGCCAGCAAGGAAAACACGCTGGATGTGAGAGCAGGAGCGACTTGGGGGGGGTGAGTGACAGCTGGGAAGGGAAGGATGCTGTATGGATTTGTGACGGTCCTGTTTGTCTCTCGCGGTTGATCGCGTTCAGCGGGAACCCTTCCTGCCACGTCCCTTTCCGCATGAATAAACTCAATCACGCAGAGAAGAACAGGAAAAAAACCCAATTTTCCCGTCTTAATTAAGTAGTTATGGCAATGCTGAGCCAAAATAAATAAGTGACTTGACTACCTTTGTTATCGAAGGCCAGAAAAATACAATAATTAATTATATTTTACTTATGCACTAGTTGCCTTGGGGGAATAAGAGGCAATTATCGCGCAGGCTGTGATGTATGTCTGCACACAGCTAGCTGACAGGTATACCTAACGCTTGAGGTCTTTGACCTAAAGCCAGCTGATATGGATTGAGATTTTCTGTAGATCAGATCCTCTTTTTTCCTGGAAAAAAATCTGCAGATTAAATAGTGACTTCAAAAAAAAAAAAAATCACGCAAGGTTTATACGAGAGTAAATGTGAGAGAAGAATTCAGCCCCCCCCCAAGACCTGCCTTGTAACAGAGAGAAGAAATGCCGTGATTTCTCCGTCTTTGGCTTAAAATGAGTCACAAACCCTGCCGTGTTTGGATTTTTTTTAAATTCCTGATGCTGCTGAACTCGGTCGCCTCTCACGCGGCTTGTTTCATGGAAACGGGATCTGAACGGAGATTGCTTCCCCCTTGTTTTCTGAGCAGAAATTTCTGGGGAGATGCCTGTTTTCACCTGAAATGTGCGTGGCGGTTTGTGCTGGGGAGTGCCTGCAGCTGGTATGGCTCATCCCTCGCTAGTATGCGGAAGGGCAGCAGCGACCTTGCGCAGAGGCCGACGTTTTCCCAGGAATGTTAAATTCCTCCATTCATCATCAAGGATCAGGGCGACTAAATCCAGATAAATCCAGAGCAACTGCGCTGAAGTCTCGGGAGGCTTTACGGGAGCTGGCGTGGGAGTAGAATTTGGTCCAGAAGAGTTATTTTTGCTTAGACAAAAAACTGTCGCTGCTGGAGAGTGAGCTCAATATCAACGTTAGCTTTCTTCTGTAACAGAAACTTCGTTTTATTTGGGGGGAAAAAAAAATACGGGGTATGCAAATTCTGCTTTTAGCTGCTTTGGTGTAAACTGGGAGTAACTCATTGACTTTCAAATCTTGGCTCATTTTGAAATATTCTTAACCTGGTTTCCGTGCGTTAAACCGCAAGCTATTCTTTCCTCAGCTGAAATGCAAATCCAGCCGAAGACAAGGATTTTTTACAGCAACCCAAGGAAGTTAAGGAACCCAAATCCCATTGACGCCCAATAGAATTTAGGCATGTAAACTTTCTTTACTTCTGTGAAAATCCCAATCTATGATTATTTTTTTTAAAAAAAAAAAAGTGCTGACAGTTTCTTTGACTTACTGAACGTCTTGTAGAGCGTTCTGTGTGATTGAGTGCTGAAGAGCTGTCATAAACCTTTTCATTTAGCAGCATCCCCAGATAGACAGCACGAGGAGACTGCAATAAGAGAGGAGAATGGGAAACGGAGGATTTGCTATTCTGCCTCCAAACGTCGCTCCCCAAATCCCATGTCCTGCTCTCAGAAATGGAAAGTGTCTTAATTATTCAGGGGAAGAAGGATGCCCTCCCCTACGTTGCTGGATAATTGTGCTGTGCCTGCAGTACCCTGAAGTACTTCACTGGTTTCTGGGCCTTGGAGGCGGCCGAAATGTTCGACTGCTTTTAGATCTGCGAGTCGTTTCTGGGGAGGGGGGAGGAATATCAGGACCCATGCAGCCAAAATGTCTCCTCGTGCCTCTAAACCTAACCAGGCTGCCCAAGGCAAGGTTTGCGTTGCAGATTTCATGGAATCATAGAATCGTTTAGCTTGGAAATGACTTTTAAGATCATGGAGTCCATCCATCACCCCAGCGCTGCCCAAACCCCCACTCCCCCCCGGCCCTCAGCACCGCGTCTGCCCGGCTTTTAAACACCTCCAGGGATGGCGACTCCACCACTGCCCTGGGCAGCCGCTTCCAACACTTGATAACCCTTTCCACGAAGGAATTTCTCCTAATATCCATCCTGAACCTCCCCTGGCGCAACTTGAGGCTGTTTCCTCTTGTCAGCTGGTAAAAAGCTAGTCACCAACTTAGGCAGCTCCGATTAGATGTCTGTCTCTTAGAAGGAGGAATCCCAGCCCTGGGGCTTCATTCTCGGAGCTGAGAACCCTCCTCCTGCCTTTGGGGGGTGTAAGAGGATCCACAGTTTGGAAAGAGGGGGAGTTTGGACTTTTCATGGGCGCAACATAGTCTGGAAAACCTCGAGTCCTTGTGGAAAACAACATGCCAAGTGTTAGGTCGAGAAGGTGTCTGCCGACACGTGGTGTTGAAGGGGGTCGCGAAGTTACTGGTGCTCTAACGTGTTAAAAATACCCACGTAAAAGGATACGATACTTGGGTGTAAGGGCCTGATCCTGCAAAGTGTCAAATGCTAGTTTCGCTCCCTTTGGTCACTGGGAGAGGTCCCTTTGGTCACTGGGAGAGGTCCCTTTGGTCACTGGGAGAGTCGCTGGCCCAGCACCGGGCAGGATGGATGTGCCAAAGCTGCGGGCACGGAGCGGCGTGTGAGAAGTCACACCATGAGATGGCTGAAGGGCTTATGACGGATCTTTCCAACAGTGAAAACTGTCTCCTTTTTTTTTTTTCCCCCTGCTCCCGCATTTAGCTAGCACCTGTCAAAGGAGATTAGAAGAGGGAAGATGACATGGAATCAAGAAAAAGATTTCTAGCGGCCGGAGATAGTGATAAAAGCCCCCTGTGCTACCGCCTGGTGTGTCGGACTGCTTTCTGCACCAGAGATCTGCCTTATTAGTCATGAAAAAGAAAACAAAACCAAAAAACCCAACAACCGCTGTAAAATTGTGTAGGTTCTGCTGCTGCTGGGTACTGCGGCTGTTTTCTTCCGCAAAGAAAATGAGGATATTTCAAGTAAATTGATATCGAACACGACATGCTATTTTTTAGCTACCTAATTTAAGATGCTTTAAGACAACCTGGTGCGGAGCTGGTGAATGCTTATTGCTTCCTCGCAACCAGCCCCTTCGGCGGCGTCTCGAATTCAGCATCCAGGAGGACTCTCTGACAACTCGGCCAAATCCTTTGCACCGGCGTTTGTTGCGTTGGGTGTCAGCATGAGCGGAGCATCATTAGAACATACAAGATATTGGGGCAACGTAGGTGCAGGCACCTCTGGCCGTCCCTTTCTGAGCGGTTCTCACGTGATCTCTCAAGTCAGGTCTGAAGTCTTTCAGACCATAATCTCGGCGCGATTTGGGAAGTAGGAGTTAGCATTTTTATCCCTGCACGAGATCCCTGGGTATCGTATTAGTAGGAGTTACCGTTTTTATCCCTGCAGGTCCAGATGAAGCTGGAAGGCGAAGCTTCCAGGTGAAGCTGGAAGACCTTCCAACGCAATTCAAGAGTCCCGGCTTAGCGGTGTTGTCACAGATTTTTATGCTTTTTTTTTTGATGACCAGGCAAAAAGGCTGAGACCTTTGTTAATGGGATGCGCTAACGTTGTCTGTGGCCCCTTAGATGAGAAGAAGGGCTACCATTTAGGGTTTAGTTGGGTATCTCTATTTCTATATGAAATTTTTTCATTGTGTGGCTTTTGTTATTAAGAGAAAATAATTCCGTCCCTGCCTTTGAATAATTTTGGAGGTACGGGGGGGCATTTTGAAATGCTTGATAAGAAGCCTGGATCTCCTTTTAGAATTACTATCATCTGAGTATAGATCATACATGCTTCTACAGACATCTTTGATTTATTGGTGGGGTTTTTTTTTTAACTACCTGGAAATTTCTTCCTTTGGAAACAGCCCTCTTTTTTGCCACAGAAAGAAGATATTTTCCGTGAACTATCTTTTCCTTTTTCTTCTTTATTCTTTAAAGTTTCATAGTTTTTATGCCAGTGAAACCATGCACTTGAAATTCTTATCCCAAGGTTTGGAGTCGATTTTCATGGCAGATACAAGCAGCGATGCCTGCACTGATCTCAGACATGGTTTATTTTTATTCTTATATATCAGCAGCTATTTGTCACGCTACCTTGCAATGTGGGACTCGCATTTATATGGTTTTGGGGAGATGTAACTCATTTTCTGTTTAATCCACTGTCTGTCAAAGGGAAAGATTTAAGATAGAATACTGTGGGCTTTCTGACATGGTTCACCATTTTTTTTTTTATATGTGTATTTATTCTCCGTGCGCACCCTGTCATTTGTTAGGTTGAGTGCAAAAGAAAGTTGGTTTTCCAATAGGCTGTAATTTGAGGAAAAACTCGCAGGGCGGAATGGACTGTAGATTGGGATTCTGCCAGGATTCTGGAATATTCAGAATGTCCTAGTGAACAGGCTCTGGTTCTGCTGTGAGGAGTCTCGGCAAGTTACTCCCCTCTTGTTTGCCCTCTGGTTGAAAGAAATTTAAAAAAAACCTCTAATGTTGGTGCTCTTGGTAAAGTGCTTTGAGATGCGCGGCGCAGAAGTTTGGTTCCTGTGCAGAACCAGCAAGTTCTGGTGGCGTGGTGTCCGCGGGAGCTGAGGTGGACGTGGGCATGGAGAGGTGAGGTGGACGTGGGCATGGAGGGGGGGGGGGGGCAGGGGGCNTGGAGGAGGTGAGGTGGGCATGGGGAGGTGAGGTGGCTGCAGGACAGTGACAAGAGAGAACCACGGCTGAAATCATAGAATCACAGAACGGTTTGGGTTTGAAGGGACCATAAAGATGATCTAAAATCCTGGATCCCCAGGCTATGCTTGCTCCTCAGAAGGACCAGGTGCTGCTACTGGGTACCAGAGTGGATCACACAATAGCCTGAGCTGGAGGGGTTCCATGAGGATCAGGGATCCTTGGAAACATTCCAGGTCAGGCTGGACGGGGCTCTGAGCAACCTGATCTAGTTGAAGATGTCTCTGCTCATGGCAGGGGGTTGGAGTAGATGGCCTTTAGAGGTCCCTTCCAACCAAACCATCCCATGGTTCTATGCTGTCGATCTCTTGTCGCACGGAGCAGCTGGGAGAGCTCGTGTTCGGAAAGCGTGTGTCAGAGAACACCCGGCAGCTCTGCGTCTTCACCTCCTGGTGTCTGGCACCTGCCGAGAGGGAGACGTTCCTGTCCGGGAAAGCTGGGGCTGAAAGCGGCAGGAGGAGGAAAGGAGGTGGAGAAGCTCCCTGGCAGTTGGCATCGGTGCTCAGAGGTGGAGCTGCGAAGAGGCCCTGGCCCCAGGCTGGCACCCTGGCTCGCCCAAGCTGTCACCATCCTGCGCCCTGCCGGGGGAGGCACGGCAGAGGCGCTGGGATGACTCACACCCCTCCGATGTGACGAAAAGCGAGGGACGGCATCCTGCCTAAAA
>VXBO01010961.1:4690-50360 GCA_013400135.1 Rhinoptilus africanus | reverse complement strand
CTCATCAGGGCTTTTCCGTTGGCGGTCTGTGCGACTGTGAGGAAGGCAGCGACATCCTGACCCCCAGCAGTGCCTACATACCCTGTGCGGCAATAGAAGGTAGGATTGGAGCTTTGTGGCCTTTGAAAATAGGACTAGAAATAATACCTTCTGGTCTCACACAGCTGTTACCAACCTTAATTCACACGTGTTTGCACAAGGCTTGGAAGGGAAGTAGCAAGTCTTACGGAAAACCCAGTGAATCCAGTGCCTGCGCTCTATCCAGCGGGGGCGTCAGGACTAGCCCAAATAAATCTAATGATTCCACAGTTGGCTTTGGCTGCAGAGGCTGAAGATAAAAGTTATTGAAAGCTAAACCCGTGATTTTTAGGCATGTACGAAGCTGGTGGAGTGTATTAATTCAGCTGTGAAATGGAGAAATAGGATAGCTATCGCTCCAGACTTCCGTAAGTGACGCGCATCCCTTTTTGGCTGGTACAATAGGTTTGTGGATGTCATCTGTCATTAAAAGTCATTCTTCTCTTGCCCCATGATCTTGATTGTTCTCTCTGATGGGAATTAGGGATTAAAATTGTATATTCTGCTGCGTCACGTGAACTCTGGAATATACTGGTCCTGGCTTGGCTTCTTTCTTAACTTCAGAAGGGTTTCACCAGACCCCGCTTCTTACTGGATTTTGCCGTGGACAGAGTGGAAGTACGTGGGTATTCTGGGAGGCGGTGGGACTTGGGAGTTCAGCCGTTGAATGTCATGCTTGGAAACAAAGTGCGGTTATAAAATTGAAGAGGTACGAAGCAGGTCTGAACGGCAACGAGTGGCTCTAAGTGGGTACAAAGAGGAAAACCAACTGACCCTTTTAATTGTTTTGTTCCGATCTGCTGGAACAGAGGCATTGAGGGTACCAGAAACTACTTAACACATGCTAGGGGTTATAAAGCTGCATCATTTAGCTAAATTTTTACCTGAAATTAGAGCAGGGAGGCCCAGGCCTCGGTTCTTTTCTTTGACTGAATTTCCTACTGTTCACTTAGAAAGAAGATCCAGGCTCCATCTCATAGGAATTATGTTAAAATTGCCATTTCCTAGTGTCAGGAGTGAGTCGGAGGAAGCTCTGACAAGGTTTCAGTGTCACTAACGCTCTGAGGATGTCTCGGGGGGGGGGAACAGATGGTTGGCATCTTCCTTGAGCCCCTGCTTCAGCGAGACGCGGCGAGTCACTCCGATGGGAAAGGGCTCGGGCTTTTTTGGGGTTTTATTTTAACAATGAACGTTTCTTAGGGTAAATTTAGGCTATTTGATAGGAATACCAGGGATGCTTGAAATGGTGCTCACCAGATATAGGTAGACCCAGGTGGGTCAGGCTTTCTCCATTTAGAAGGGGGTCTGTGGGTCAACTCCAGCTACTTTAAATACCAAATGTCACCCGCTTTGGAAGTTTGCCGTTGTTTGGGACTGCGATTTCGCATGCTCTTTCCATGCCTGCTCGCAAAACAGAAGCCTTGATTTTGGGGAAATAAAAATTAATGTGCTACATCATCTGCTAAAGTGGTAGAATAATTTTGATCCGCAGGAATAGCGGGCTCATTATGAGCGCTGTTAGTTAACCGTAAAAATCTGAAATTGTGAAACCCAAAAGACATCTGCCTGGTGTCTAGATCTGTCTTTTTATGTTCCATAGACAATATGGCCATATCGTAGACCTCCAGTCTGTCTCCGGTGCGTGCTGTTACCCTCATATAAATATACGACACAACATATATCTTCAGGGTTAGCTTTGACAAGACAAGTTTGCACTAATGGTCAAAGGCAAAAGCATTAATACCATAAATAACATTTCACGTTTCAGTGCAGCAGCTCGAAGCTTTCAATTCACATCAGATCCTTGTGGAAGAGCGTACAACAGCGGGGAATGAGGCATTCAGAGGGAAAGGCAATTGCCTGAAATCTTTAGCGCAGTCCTGAACTCCTGCCCTGCTCTTAATCGCCAGCAGACGTTTTCTTTCCTTGTGGGTAGAGTAGTCTGGATAAGTATAAAATATTAATATTCTCTCGCTCCCTTGAACGACTCATGTATGAGGTCATGAGTTCTCTCTTACCGTGTTTTTCAGCAGCGCGAAGTCACGCAGAAGGAACCGTGGGTGGGAAAAGCTGACGTAATAAATATTTGTGACATTCTCAGACGCTGCAGTAATACAAGTCCGCGACTTGGAGAAATCTGAACATTTTTAAAGCAAGCACAGATTTACTTCTCAGATGTTCCTGTGCTTCTCTCGGTAGTTTCGGGATCCCCTCCGGACTGGGGGAAGCTCAGAGTAAGTCACCGAGTGCAGTGTGTGCGTCCCTGTGCCGCTGTCAGCCGTAAACGCCTCTTTCCTCCCACTGCTGTGGCAAGTGGTGGGTCTGAGCCTGAGCCCCCTACTTGGGATTGTCCCCGAGAGGTAAGAGAGGCAACAGCCTTGGCATAATGTTTGGCTAAAGCAATCTGTCACGCGGCTTTCCTTGGCATTTCAAAGTGCCTGGCATCATCCCAGCACTCTTCAGCTTGGCACAGTGGTCAGTGTGGGGAGACAGCTCAGGACCCCTCCTCAGTCTGTGTTTCTACCTCAAATTTATGTTTATAGAATCANATCTGTTTCCCCACCGGTGAAGTGATACCCAAATCCATGGCAAAGCTTTGTGGCAAAGCCAAGCGTTTTGATTGTGAAATCCAGAGTTACGGACAAACGCAGCGGCTACATTTAGTCCTATCTCAAATCGAGCTCAAAAGCCTTGAGAATTTTGCCAGCGCGTCATCTGCCAGAGGTCTTTCTACCCAAATAAATTTGTGTCACACCCAGAGCACCCCAAGGGAAGGATCAAATTCATTGACTTCTCCGTCTAACGAAACGTTTTTTGGAATGGGACATCAAAAGGATCATCCGACACAAGTTATCTGTATCCTTTCTCTTTTCCTGCCTCCCCACCCTTTTTATGGAAGGAAAACCAAAGGCATCCTTTAGGGTGGTGTTTACAGTCCCTTTGTCTCCCGCGCGACCGTGACATTTCATGGCACAGCAACGCCTCCTGCCTTTCCAACGACATTAAATTTTCAAGATGTCTCAGAGTCAGCCCAGAGCAAACTAGATCAGATGGATGCCTGGCTGCAAGTATTTCCAGCCTCCCCCTTCAAGAACTGTGAAAGATTTAGGTGTCTTTAGTCCACATAGAGGTAGAAAATACATTTATTCTCTTCTCTTTGTGCCAGGGACCAGACTGGAAGAGAGGAGAGGCAGATGGAAGGGAAGTGGTGATGAAATGCAGCCGTCCGTAGGTCAGCTATGGTTGAAAACACTAAACGTTTAATTACGTGATATAAAACCTCCCCCTTTCCCCTGCAAATAGGTTTGTAAAAGTCAGGATCGAGGATGTCTGTCTTGGGTTTCTTGGATTCTGAACTTCCAACCCCACCTTAAACCTGCAGTCTGCCTTCTTCCAAACGGTTCTTGGTTGTGTCGTATTTAGTGACTTTTATTAACGAGACAGGACGGATAATGCGATTCCTCAAAATGTTTATGGGACAAATTCATTTAGAAAGATCAACCTGCTCGAGGACTTGGGGCTCTCCCAGGCCAGACTCTCCTCGCTGTAATTATTATTACATAAACAGCAAGTGAGTTTGGATCTATTTCATTCGAATATTAAGCAATAGCTTTTCTTTTAATCTCCTAATGTTTTCCCCAGGCATTTGGGAGGTGGTAGGGAAGATCCTGAGTAATAAAGCACGAATCTGGTGCGCCAGCGGGAATGGGAAGTATCTACGCGATGTCAACACTGCTTTGTCTCAGCTGTTTAACAATAATGAAACGTATAAAAGCTTTCTTTTGACTAACAGTCCGCTGCTGCTGGCTCCGGTGAGAGAAAAGAAGGATCCGCTCTGGACTCCTCTTCCCCCTGCAGCTCCGTGTGCACACGCCTGTGTGGTTCCCCCCAACACGGAATTGCCCTTAGGCTATGTGGTATTATTTATTGATTGATTTTGGTGGAAAAAAAAAAACCCAGCAGCTTTTAACGTAGAGTTTATTTCTGCGTTGGCCTTTGGGAGGGACAATTTTTGGAGTGCCTTTTGGATTCATAGAGACATAGAGTGGTTTGGGTGGGAAAGGGACCTTAAAGCTAATGATCTCCGGGGCCTCCTCTGGGTTTTTCCAGGTCATTAGTAATTCCAACTGGGTTGCTGTAGCCAGCTGACCGAGCACGGGCGCGCTGTGCCAGCCCGTCTTTACACCCAGAGCTTTTCGCATCAGGCGATCGGAGTCCCTGGGCTGCCCAGCACTGGGCTCCTGCAGCTCAGCTCCTGGGATGCTGCGCTTCCCGGGCAAGCTCAGGTTGGTGCTGTACGTTCCCGTGGGGTTTCTGCCAAAGGATATCTGCTTTCACAGGGAAAATGCTTTAAACTGACGCGGAGCTGCCCTCGCAGCTGGTTCGGTGTCTGTGCCTGCGAACGGCTGGGTGACTTAGGGACGGGTCTCCTTGACTTGCCGGGGGCTGTGTCGTGCCAGCACGGAGGGCTGTCAGCTCGGCAGAGCTGTTTGCAGATGGATCTTCCGCTGCGTGGCTCGGGTGCTGTGAACTGTGGACATCGGTGATTCAGGAGCAGCGCGGGGAGAGGACACGCTGGGAATGAAATCTGCCTGACAGGTGAATAGATTTGTGTTTGCAGAGGCCAGCTCAGAGCACAGCAAATGAGCAACCGTCCTTTCAGCTGCTCAGCCGTGGCCAAGGGTAAGCCAGACCCCTCTGGATCCAGCACACGGCATCGTAGAATGGGTTGGGTTGGAAGAGACCTTAAAGACCATCTCGTTCCACCCCCTGCCCTGGGCAGGGACACCTCCCACCAGCCCAGGCTGCTCCAAGCCCCGTCCGACCTGGCCTTGAACCCCTCCAGGGATGGGGCAGCCACAGCTTCTCTGGGCAACCTGGGCCAGGGGCTCACCCCCCTCACAGCAAGGAATTTATTCCCCAGATCTCATCTAAATCTCTTCCAGTTTAAAACCATTCTTCCGTCTCCTCTTGCTACACTCCCTGCATCCAAAATCGGACTCCAGGGCTCTAGGATTAGGACTTGAACACCTCCAGGGATGGAGCACCTAAAACTTCCCTGGGCAACCTGTTGGAGAGCGAGAGGCTGGAATGGGGGATGTTGGCTGGGAAGCGTGTGTGCGGCCATCTGGCACAGCCGTGTGCCGAGGGAGCGGGTCGGCACGGGCACAGGCTGGGTCACCCGCGTCACCTCCGATGCGGGAGCAACCCAGTCTTTGTGCGTTTGTGTTTGAGAGAGAAAAATCTCCGCTTTCCAAGAGCTGGCGAGGGGTTATGTAGCTTTCCAACCGAGGGAAACCTATTTTATCGGTGCGGAACGAGTTGCTCAAGAGAAAGTTTTGCCTACCCGTTTCTTCCCTATTTCCACCTACCTCAGGAAAAAAAAATTAAAAAGACCTAAACCGGAACCCATTTCAAGCAGAAACTGCTTTTCCCCAGAAGGGGCAGAGCTATGGGAAGCTCTCGGATACCCTCCGAGGACTTTGTTGTTGTGGTTGGTTTCGTGGAGAAAACATTCAAAAACTATAGCAATGTGGCAGTGTAAAACCCCGAGATAGATATTAATTGTTCCCGTGCAGGAATGTAATAGCAACCGGCTTCGGAGTTATTGATCCTCATGGAGTTTGACGCAATCTGAGGCAATTTGGGAGGGGGAACTTTGGGAAATGAATTAAATATAACTTTCTTTTAATAGGAATTTATGGGTCATTTAAGGCTTAATGATCTCTATCCAGAGCTGTTGGCTTTTGGAACCCCGAGGAGGAAAACAGAGGCAGGGAAACAGCCCGGCTTGTTGGTTGGGGAGAAGGAATAAGTGCTCCAAGGCTGTCAAAGTTTGTGTTGGGAAATGGGCTTCAACAAAGCAATGATGGACAAGTGCCGGAGGAAGAGGACGCAACCGGAATTCCGTTCAGTTGGGTCCCAAGGGGGAAAAAACAATGAAGGCCCCTGAGGTTAAGCAGTGATGTAAAAGCAAAGAATTTATGTTCATTTTGGGACACTTATCTAGGAATTACGAGCAGCCTTGTGGGGTGGGGAGGCATCTGCGTAGAGTAGCTCTACGGAGCTAGAGGCGAGGCAGGAATACCAAGTGTGGAATGACGCCAAAGATTTCAGCTCCCAAGAAATGGCTTTTTACACCTCCGGTCTCCGGGGAGAAAGGAAAGAGCAATGAGAAAGGCGGGAGGGGAATCAGCAAAGACAGATGGATTTCAACCGCGCTCGTTCTCCGCTTTCTCCCAGAGAAAATGGAGGTGGAACGGTGCCAACGGCAAAGCTCGGGTGACGCTCGGTGCTGCCAGGAGAGCCCTCAAGCACGTACAGGCAGGATGTTGTCTCATATGAGAAGTTCTCTAAATATATCGGGAGAGTAAATGGTACAGATTTTTCACGAGGAGGACCTGGGTGTTGCGGAGGTTAAGCTGCAGTGGGATAAACGGGAGCACGTGGGAAGAAGAGCTTCTTTCCGAAGTTAGGGTCAGGAACGTGAAGGAAATTGAAAGCCCTCGGAGGTTTGTCAGCATTTTTAGATAAAAATTAAAGTCACTAGTGGCAGTGCTTCGTTGAGATGTTTTACCAGTTCTGCCGCTTTGGTGGTAAATATTCGTAATTAAAACATTGGTGACTTAAGGGTCAGAAATCCAAAGCGAAGATCAAATGTTATGTTTTCTGTCGCCTGCGTTGATTTGACCCCTACTATTAGTCTTCTTTTAATTGCAGCTTCATAGAATCACAGAATGGGTTGGGTTGGAAGGGACCTTTAAAGGTCAGCTAGTCCAACCCCCCTGCAGGGAGCTGGTTTGACCCGGGAATTATATTTTTAATAATTCTTCACTTTGCTGTAGGCTGGAACATGGAAAGAAGCCAAACTCTCCGTCAGAAAACAACGGTTACGAAGGGAACTTTTTAATCGAGCTCTTAATACCTGCGCCGCTGGCTCGGACCGCTGCCGTCTCCTTCTACATGGGAACGCAAAGCATAAAATGCTCCCCAAAATTCTTGCCCAGCGCTATTATGAATATTATAATTAAAAGAGATTATGGAGACTTGGCGGGGCGGGACTGGAAGAGAAGTCTGTCACTACAGCTTTCACGTGCACCTTTTGGAACCGTTAATTGGGTGTCTTTTATTAATAGTCCAGACTTTTTCAGAAGCACGTGGCAGAAGAGATGTAATATCCTGCTTGGTGTTCCCGGCACGGCATATTGGAATGGGAAGGCTGGAAAATTATTGTCTTTGAGAGAAAGGTTCGATATTGTATTATTGTTCTTATTTTTTTGCCGCAGGCACTGCATCTCCCACGATGCAACGTGGATGCAAAAAGTGACCCCTTTTTCCCCCTCTTTGGACTTATTCTTTTTCCGAAGTGTGACGTTAAGGATGAATTCCCGTTCCTGGAGCTCCAGGTTTCTCGGGAGTGGCAGAGGGGTTAATTGCGGAGCGGGGAGCTGGGCATTACCCAGCGCCCGGCGAGCTGTTTGCGGGGCTGTTCATTGCTCCTGCTCTCCTCGAACACCGCTGCGCCTCCTTTCGTGCCGCTTCAGCTTCTCCTCCGCTTTCTAAAAATAGCGGATAACAGACCAGGGAACAGGAGTGTCAAGGGATTCTTTTTTTCCTCTGGTTTCTCTAAAGAAATATTGTTTCTTAATTAATCATTTATCCACTTCATTAGGCGTTGTCGACAACGGAATAAGAAATAGGGCTGCTAAGATGATGCACCTTTGTGTTTATTTTGTTTTCTGGGGAGGCAGAGAGTGTTTAAACAAGCAGATGTGTTAGAAACACTAAAAGCAGAGTTTTCCAAAGGGTTTCTCCATCCGCTGCCGTGTCACCAGCTCTCTGGAGCGTGTCCGGACCATGCCCCAGCCTCTGACCTGGCCCCGAGGAACCCTCTGAAAGAGCATTTCTCCTCCTTTTCCCACCTCCCGCCTCTCTCTGACTGCACGTACAGAGAGAGCCCGGCACAATGCGGCTTCCCTTTTTTTCGGGCAAATCCCCGTGAGGCTAAAATTGATGTGGAAGCGACATCTCGGACTTAAAATTAAACAGCTTGGCATCGAAAGGTGCTGGGCATGTCATTGGACACTTGCTCTGTATTGAGGGGGGGGTTAAAAGGTTTTTCAGAGCCATATAGCTTTCTTTTCATTAGCAATTACTTAATCCATGATTAAGAGGTGTTAGGAGCACACTGCAGGCATGAATAACCTGGAAAAGACATAGTCATAAGTATCCTCTTGAGTTACTGGAATAGCAGAAAGATGGATTTGCCACGTGTTAACTCTTTATAACCCGTATATTTTCGAGAATTTATCTCGCCTTTCCTTTAGAATGAGCTAAACTCGAGGGATCGCTGCCACTTTTTGAATGGTACGGAAGAAAAGGTGGGAATAGGGAAACGAGCTAAGCGTTTGTTAGGCTTCCTGTGGCCTCGGGTAGAGATAACGGAGGGACCTGCTCCAGGATGAGCTCTGCGGTGGATCTCTCTGCTGCGGGATCTCAGGAATTGAGTGAAGCAGGAGGTGCTCAGCTCAGACCAGTTACCGCCTGTGTTTCGGGGGAAATTGGGACTGTATAAGGGCAGAAGCTGCGATGTGTTGGTTTTCCTCTCAGTGGGAACGATTAAATAACCAAGGAGGAGGGAGAGACCTTTCACATCTCTCTTTGGTGTGATCCATCAAGCCAGCAGCGTGGGAATGGCCCGGCAGGGAGGTTTATTTCTCCCGCTCAGGGTTTATCCTTTATAAACTCTGTAGTTCTCAACTGGGGGACTCCAGTAAACTTCATTTGGATCCGTTGCCCCCCTGCTGCTCGCCTCTGGAACCCGAGGAGTCGGCGTTGCTGAGGGTGCGCTGGTTGCTCGGAGTGGGCAGCTGAGGAGCAGACGGGGGTTGGCTCGGGGACTTGGCCGGGGAGGAAGAGAACAGGCGGCACCGGTGGGGACCTGGGATGCTTGTCCCAGTGGGAGCTGCTGGCCTATAAATCACTGTCACTCAGTCATCTTCATCTCCCGCGGAGGGATCTTCATCTCCCTCAGAGGGATCTTCATCTCCCTCAGAGGGATCTTCATCTCCCGCGGAGGGGCTGAACTTCTGCTCCTTCTTCTCTCTCCTTCTGCCTATGGGCAATATCCAGCTGTGATTTCTTTACTCCCACGTGCCATAGGATCACAGAATGGTTAGAGATGGAAGAGAGCTTNCTCTCTCAGCCTGTCCCCACAGCAGAGGGGCTCCAGCCCTTGGATCGGCCACGTTCATCTGGATCTAAGGTCTAACAGTGGAAAACCCCCCCAGCAAGAGTCACAGATCACAGTTGTGGCAATTCCATTTCTCTCTTGGCTACTGTTCGCCTGTCGGATGTTAAGGGGGCTGTTTGTGCCCTCCTACCCCCAGCGGACCTCTGACCCTCTGCGCCGACTTGCCTCGACAATAGCTCGTATTTGTATCGTCACCTCTCACCTTCTCTCTGTTAAATGGATAAACATCTCTTCCTGTTATTAATTCACCCCTTTTTTTTTTTATTTTATTTTCCGNTATCCTTTATAAACTCTGTAGTTCTCAACTGGGGGACTCCAGTAAACTTCATTTGGATCCGTTGCCCCCCTGCTGCTCGCCTCTGGAACCCGAGGAGTCGGCGTTGCTGAGGGTGCGCTGGTTGCTCGGAGTGGGCAGCTGAGGAGCAGACGGGGGTTGGCTCGGGGACTTGGCCGGGGAGGAAGAGAACAGGCGGCACCGGTGGGGACCTGGGATGCTTGTCCCAGTGGGAGCTGCTGGCCTATAAATCACTGTCACTCAGTCATCTTCATCTCCCGCGGAGGGATCTTCATCTCCCTCAGAGGGATCTTCATCTCCCTCAGAGGGATCTTCATCTCCCGCGGAGGGGCTGAACTTCTGCTCCTTCTTCTCTCTCCTTCTGCCTATGGGCAATATCCAGCTGTGATTTCTTTACTCCCGCGTGCNGTATCGTCACCTCTCACCTTCTCTCTGTTAAATGGATAAACATCTCTTCCTGTTATTAATTCACCCCTTTTTTTTTTTATTTTATTTTCCGCTGCTGTCACTCTGTCAATCTGCTCCGTGGCAGAGACAGACGTGAAATTCATTTGACTTCAATAGAAATGCAACCATAAGACGGCCCAAAGGACAAGCTCTGGCGAAACGCAGGGAGAAATGAAAGAAAATGAACCTGGAATGCAGAGAGTCCATTCAGGGATTATTTTTTTGATATATATATTTCTTTAATGATTGTCTGGTTTCATGCAAATAAGAAGGGCATGGTACAAATGAAACATGGACTACCTTTTTATGCATTCATCAGCGGCAATTACTCTTTCCTCCATATATTCCAGACTTACATCTAATGACAATAGCTGAACACACTGAATTGATTATAATCAATTAGGAACCCTTTTTACCTAAATAGAGAATTTCTTATTCATGATGGGTTTTTTTTTTTTTTATAATCTCGAAAGTCCCGATTTAAAATTCAAAACCCAGAAACTTCGACCCAGAAGAATGTAGGATGTATTTAAAAAAAAAAAAAAAAATCACAACCACAAAACCCAGAAAGAGGACTTAAAGCAAAGCAAATAATTGAGCAATTTAGTCATCACGCTGCCCGTCGATCGTTGCTCTTACCCTCGCGCTTCTCAGCTTTGTGGAGGATGCAGAGTTCAGGAAAAGAGGTACATTTCTTCCCTTGGAAAGAAAGCAGTGGTGACAGCGGTGCTCCTTGGAAAGGCCTTGGCAGAATCCATCACCCCTCAAGGGGCTCCAGGAAACCCAGGGAGGGACTCTGGAGCAGGGAGGGGAGCCAGGGGATGAGGGGGAACAGTTTTAAACAAAAGAGGGGAGATTTAGGTGAGATCGGGGGAAGAAATTGTTGGCTGTGAGGGGGGTGAGCCCCTGGCCCAGGTTGCCCAGAGAAGCTGTGGCTGCCCCATCCCTGGAGGGGTTCAAGGCCAGGTTGGAGGGGGCTTGGAGCAGCCTGGGCTGGTGGGAGGTGTCCCTGCCCAGGGCAGGGGGTGGGATGGGATGATCCTTTAGTTCTTTTCCAACCCAAACCTTTCTATGATTGACGGATGATATTTAGCTCGGGAGTACCAGCCAGGAACAGGTACCAGAGAGACGGTGCTGCGGTGGCGGCGTGATGCGATGGTGGATTCCTTAATAGAGAGAGAGAAAATCTGGAGAAGGACCTGAGGGTCTGATCCTTCTCCCACCTGCCAAGTGTCCGCCCTGTTGAAAGATGTGGATCCTTTTTCTTGCGGTCCGTGGTTTGAAAAGGGAATCTCGCGGCGTTTGCTCGCGCGTCGCTTCTTGTAGAATATGTACCGCCCTTGTGGGCTGAGCAGTGAGAAAATCGCTCCTGAATGCTTCGGTGCTTTCTTCCCCGTAGATTTTCATTTTCTTGTCGGGTCTCTGCCATTTTTAGCCATTTAAAATGGGCTTTATCAGCAGACAAATCGTGTTTGTACAAACGCTGGGTTAAAAAGTGCAATTTCTCTCTTACAATGTGACTTGCAAGTGGTCATTTCTTTCCGTGTGCATGAATCCTAAGAGCTTTGCCCTGTTTTGAAGAGGGTAAAGAAGAAAGATGCTGGAGTCTGATGTCTGAAACGAAATTTAATTAAGCTTTCTGCTTCTTTATGGCGGCCTGGAGTTTGTTTAGCCTATCCTGGTATCCGAAAAATCATTATTAGACCAATAATTTCTGATGAACATGTTCTAGGAAATGGTGTCAATTATAACTGTGTAGGAGTTGGTTATTTCAGTCTATTACCTGTAAATGGGTTATTCAGGAACAAGGAGTTCGATTGATAAAAGGCAAAAAATCAATAGGTAAAATTGTTGAGATTAATTCGGAGTTCATAATGGATTTTCCCCCCACTGAGGTTTCCAAAACCTGTTGTAGGCTCTCTGTCTTAGCTCTCGGTTTAAGTTTCTTGGAGCCAAATTTGTGACTGAACTCGAGCGAAACTTTTGCAAATCCTTATTGTTGTCTTGAGGTTGTTAATAATTTCATAATTACAGCCCTCGGGGATGAACGAGGAGAGCTGTAAAAACACACTGGCCTTTATCAGCAGAAATTGCGGCGTGTTTCCTGGAGGCAGAGCATTACTGAATGAAGGGGTGATTTAGTTTAATATTTACATTATCGCGTGCGTGTCAGATCAGGATGCCGTTGTCCAGGCTGCTGCACCAGGTAAAGGAGGGTCATTCCATCAGAGAGATTTTCACCAAAATAGAGAAGAAAAATGGAATATTATGCTCTGTTTTTAACTGGGGATGAGGAAGCTAAATCCTTTGCCAAGGGGGTGCCGTGGCGGATTAAAAATTGGAGTCTCCAGCATCCCAGCCAAGAGCTGGGCAGCTGCCGGAGCGGGATTATTTCCATGCTGGGGCACAGCAGGTTCCGGGATTAGGCTGCAGTTCTGACCTCCTGCGTCCAGGCACCGCGGCCTTAACAGCGAATGGTCAAAAAAGAGCTTCCTTGTACCTGGGTCGTTTGGATCTGGCGTGGAGAGGACTAGGAAAACTCTGGTTCCAGATGATGTTTCGGTGGAAGTTATGGAGGAAATGGTGAAAGTTGGCAGGATGTAATTTTTAGGTGATGAGATTGAGCCCATGGCTCATTAGAGAGTTGGAGCAATTACCCAACTGCAAGTAATGTATGTATTTGCTGTAAGTAAATATGTGTTATAGCAGCCTTCTAGTATCTGAAGGGGGGCCTACAGGAAAGCTGGAGAGGGACTTTTCACAAGGGCGTGTAGTGATGGGATGAGGGGGAAGGGTTTCAAACACAAAGAGGGGAGATTGAGCTGAGATACCATGAGGAAATTCTTGGCTGTGAGGGGGGTGAGCCCCTGGCCCAGGTTGCCCAGAGAAGCTGTGGCTGCCCCATCCCTGGAGGGGTTCAAGGCCAGGTTGGACGGGGCTTGGAGCAGCCTGGGCTGGTGGGAGGTGTCCCTGCCCAGGGCAGGGGGGGCACTGGGGGGGCTTTAAGGTCCCTTCCAACCCAAACCATTCTGTCATTCTCTGAAAAGTGCAAAGTTTCTTTTGAAATCCATTTTCTACGAAGATGTGTGAAGTCAGGTGAGCAGAGGAGCCTTTTCGGGCTCAGCCTTGGCTGTGGACGTGTCCCTCCTCTCCAACACCCCCGGCACTCTGAAACCCACTCTGAAATGCCAGCCTTACTCCTGTCGCCCTCTCGGACTGGCTCCTTGCGGAGCAGTCTGTGAATTCTGGTAACCTGGAGACTGGAGAAGTGTTGAGCATCCTTGAAGAGTCCTTGTTCCGTCTTTTCACGTCACCAGAATGGGTCCCTCAGGATTTTTGGGAAAAGGGCTGCTGACTCTCGTCTTCTCCTGTTGGCTTTTCACACCAGTAACGCCCAAGTTTCCCATTTCCTTTTACCTTTTTTCTGCTGAACCAGCGTTGCCTGACTCTCCGTCCCCCCACCTTTCATTGTCCCTGGTCGGAAACTTAGAGCCGTCATCTGCGTCTCCAAGCCCATCAATTAATTTCTGTTTTAATCAAGGGATCATAACTTTCTCTTCGGGCCCATCAATTGTCTCTGGCTCTTTGTGAAGCTGCGGTCGTCCATCCTTCACTTGCCTCGTTACTTGGAGGAAGGTTGTGGGCAGGGAGGTTGCCTCCAGCTGGCACGACCTCTATATTTCTTCCTTTCTTCCTTTCTTTCTTCAGGGGACTCGGATGATTTGGGATGAGCTTCTTTCTTCTACACCTGTAGCTCCTTCCCGCTCAGGCTGGGCAGTGATCTCCACGAAGTAGGGTATGGCATGATATTGTCCGGCATCAAATAGGCTTTGGCAGCGGCTCTGCCTCCACGACGGGGAACGGCGCATACAAGAAGCCCACGGGCAGCATCATCCCTCAGATCTCAACTCTCATTAATTAAGCATTTAGGAGACGTAATGAAATGTCCCAAGTTGAATGGCCGTCATTTCTGTCACTTCTGAGTGTCCTGCTCCTGGTGGGGAGGGGGTGATGAAGCATCAACGTAGAGCTTCCATGCGCATAGGACAAGAGGAAACGGGTTCAAGTTATGCCAGGGCAGGTTTAGATTGGATATCAGGAAACATTTTTACACTGAAAGGTTTATTAACCATTGGAAGAGGCTGCCCAGGGAGGGGGTGGATTCCCCATCCCTGGAGGTGTTTCAGAAAAGGGTAGATGAGGTGCTGAGGGACAGGGTTTAGAAGGGGTTTTTCTCAGGGTACGTTAATGGTTGGACTTGATGATCTTAAAGGTCCCTTCCAACCTCAGCGACTCTGTGATTCTATAAATCCCCCTCTAGGGTTGAGGAGAGCATGACTAGCTGCTGCTAAATGTCTTACTGGGGCTGGCAGCCCCAATACCATGGCCTGCCCTGGGATGGAGGAAGAAGACACTAGAGCGAGGTGTCCCCGTGCCCCACGTCCCTCCCGAACCTCTCAAAAGCAGGGGTGATGGTGATGCTGCGCCTGGATCTCGGCTGCGGAAACGCACGTCGAAGCTGCAGGAGGGGAGAGTTGGGGTCGAGGAACACGGCCGCGCGAGCGGAGCGAAGAAGGAGCAAATGCGACAAGGGTAGTGAGGCGTATTCCTCATTAAATAGAGCCACTGGAACCACAGCGACTGGAAAAGGGAGCTCATTTATCATCTCTGGTGGATGACACTGTGGTTTATTACCTCTGGGGCTGTAGGTAAACTTCTGTTGTACCGGGTAACACTAGGAATCGGAGCGTTATAGTTGCCAAGGGTTTCGGCTCCGGTTTTAATATTTCCCATCTGCTCCGTTGTCGCTCTGGTTAATCGTGTGGGGTGATTTTGGGCATCGCCACCCCAGGCTGCGATGAGGGAGCCCTCGGTGCCTCCATCCCCAAGATCTCCCTGGGCTTAATATTTGGTTCTTGACGCTCCGTACCCTGGAACCTGCTCTCCCCACCTTCCCTTTCCCCTTCCCTTCAGCCCAGCCCTACGGAAGGTGATTTTTCAGCGCTAATACTTGGCCTTAGCTGACATCTGCAAGACAGTGGCAATAGCTGCTCTATCGCGTGATTATTTCTTTTACAGATAGCGGGGGTTACAAATTTAGGCCCTTTCAGTAAAGTTCCTGACTGTAATTGTCCCGTTAAATTTCTGCGCGGGTTTTATATCGAAAAGTTATCGTTTGATGAGTAAACGTTCCCCTAACATCTCATTTGTACCAGCGGTCGGGGTGGGCAGACGTGAGGTTGCCGCCTGGTTGCGCAGCCTGTGAAAAAGTGTGAGAAGTGGCTGAACGGAACGACCTGCTGACGAAACAGCTAATATTTTGGTTGCCTTTTTTGCTGCTGGGCAGGTCACAGCCCTGTACGTCCTTCAGGCGTGGGAAGCTACCCAAGGGTTTGCCACAAGCCTCTCCTGCGGAGGCTCCAGCTGACTCCAAAGCTGCCCAAAAGCCTGGGAGCCCTCTGGGACTCTGTGTCCATTCCGTTGCCTCATTTTATTTTGCTTGATAAGGGGACAAAGTAGTCACAGGGACAGCCGTATCACAAGGAAGCGAATGCCTGTGGTGGTTCCTAGCCACCCTTTAACTGCCCCGCACAAGGTGAAATGCTGGGATCCCGGGTCCAATTTTGAGGCCAGCTTGAGGTCTGTGCTGGAGCATTAGGATCATCAAATCATGGAACTGTTTGGGTTGGAAGGGAGCTTAAAGCCCCCCCAGTGCCCCCCCGTGCCCTGGGCAGGGACACCTCCCACCAGCCCAGGCTGCTCCAAGCCCCGGCCAACCTGGCCTTGAACCCCTCCAGGGATGGGGCAGCCACAGCTTCTCTGGGCAACCTGGGCCAGGGGCTCACCACCCTCACAGCAAGGAATTTCTTCCCAATATTTTGTCTAAATCTCCCTCTTCCAGCATAAAACCCTTCCCCCTCGTCCCACGGCTCCCCTCCCTGCTCCAGAGTCCCTCCCCGTGTTTCCTGGAGCCCCTTGAGGGTCTCGAAGGGGCTCCAAGGTCTCCCCGGAGCCTTCTCTTCTCCAGGCTGACGCCCCCCAGCTCTCTCAGCCTGTCCCCACAGCAGAGGGGCTCCAGCCCCCCCAGCATCTCCGGGACCTCCTCTGGCCCCGCTCCAACAGCTCCGTCTCCTTCTGCTGGGGGCAGCCCTGTAGGGGGGGGGTCTCACTATGAGGTCTCGTTATGAACCCACCGGAGCTTTGCTTGTGGTTTCCTCTCTAAAGTCCAACCTTTGTTAACCTTCAAGATGACAATTCTCCACAGAGGAACAAATGCCTGGTACTTTCCCCTCCCATTTGGCACCGGTTGTGCTGCTGCGTGAGCGGGGCCGGTTCCTCATGGCGCGGGTGGGATGAGGTTTGAAGGAGAAACAGGGATGGTACTTCTCCATGGCTCAATTCGCCTGGTCTTTCACCTTCCTGGTGAGGGTGAATTACAACGGCAGAGCAGGACCTTCGTGCATCAGCTGCAGCCCCCTCCAAAGTGGAAAACTGTCGATGACGACGGTGAATCTTACGAGGAAAAAAGTCAAACGCTAGGGAGCTTTCTGGTTGAAACGTTGCCGCTCCGAAGTGTCATGTGGAAGGGAGTCACTCTTTGCATGTGATCTAGAAACTCGCAGCTATGAGAAGGCGACACAACCCAGGCAGAAAACTCTATATTTTTTGCATTCAGGGGGATGAAGCACGAGTCAGTTCTGCTGATACGAAATGCCTGCCCAAGAGAGTGACGCCAGCCCGGTATTGATCGCCGTGGGAGATGAATTTTCAAACCACCGGGACATCGCGTATGAATAGTGGGTGGGCTATTCATTAAGCCCCGGTTTTCTTGCGGGGACAGAACTTGTCCACATATTTGTTAGGAGAAGAGAAAAAGTGGTGCAATGGATAAGAGGGTAATTATCCTTATTGTTGCTTACAGCAGGTCACAGGGGGAGAGCCTCGGTACCGTAAAGGCGATATTTCCAATTTTAATGGCTTGATTTTGCTCTTTAGACTGAGGTCAAAGATGCTTCTTAATCTTTGTAAACAGTTTTGCTGTATAAAGTAGTTTAATCTTCCTTTTTTATTATTTTTAAGGAAATGTGTACTCTAGATTAGGTCTAAAAATAAACAAATTTTTTTTCTTTATTATCACGTCTCTGCAGCCAATACCTAAGTTATTGGGAGCAGTTACAAAAAGCTGGATTTCTTCCTTGGCTGGCTCCGGCTATATTCAACGTTGAGACTCGAGCAGAGCTGATATAACTTAAAAAAAAAATGACGTGAATAAAAGGTGCAAGTGGCTTTCTCTCTAAGCCATCAGTTTGCCAGTCTCAGTTGGAGAGCGTGTAAATTATTTTTACAGATTATGTGCCTTTATAGTGTAACAAAAGGTGTAGGGGAGAGGCTGAAGAAGAAATTTCTTTTTTGTCGTCTTTTTCTTCCCTTGAAGGTTTTGCTGAATCCACCCAAGAATGAAGAATTGGGTGTTAGAGCAGGGGGGGAACCGGGAGGTATAAAAGAACTTGAAAAAAATCCCTTATTCACCACCTTGCCTGTCAGGTGGGGTGGGGGGGTTTTTTTTTGAGTTTGGACCATTGTGCACAAGTCAAGATTATTTTCAGCCCTTCCACTCCAGCGGCTTGCGAGAGAGTAAAAAAAAAAAGCCCTTTTCATTTCTCACTGCGTATCTTGTTCGACTTGATAGCTGCCTTCCCCCCGACCCCCCTCAAGTGGCTGCAGGAAGCCCAGGAAACGCTTTTTGTTCTAGGCATGGTTTTTTAAACGGAAATTAAACCCCATTACCAGCGGCAAATTGTGTACTAGCGTTTAAATAAATGTTGGCAGGAAAAGCATATCTTCCCCTTGAGGAAAGAGTGAAAACGCGTGATGCTTCCCCTCATTTTCATTCTAATATTGTGTCTCTCGGTAATAAATATATTGTCTTTTCCCTGCACGGTTGCTTTGCTCGGCTTTGCCACGTCTGACTTGGCTTCGTGGCCTCTTCCTGTTGATCTGTGTCTTCTTCCACGCCGCTTTGCTCTCCAGCTGTATTTCCCCCTGTTTAGCGTTTCTGAAAGAGCCTGAAACCTCTTAAATCTCTTGACGACTGGTCTTTGCGATGGAAACGGCTTGTGGATGGTGGTCTGTTGGCTACTGGTAAAGCCAGGAGCCCGTAGACACGTGCATTGGTCTTCCTTTGACCTGGTGTGTGCCAGGAGATGAGAAAATTCCTCTGTCCTGGCCTGGGATTTCCCTTGCTGGAAATGAGGAGTAATGATAATTTGAGCAATGCGGGAGAAAATCAATATTTAATGACTGAGCCTAAGACCTTGAAAGCCTACGAACCTCTCTGAACTGGGGCTTGGGCATGGAAATATCGCGACAGCCAGCACCATCCCTGGTCTCTAGATAGTCCAGGGATATTGTGGTGGTGTCTGCTGTGATTTAGAAGCACCTTCTTGCCCACAGAGGGAAATAAGTTGTCAGCGAGTTCCCTCTTAATTTGCATTCTTCCAATCTAATCAAACCTTTGTAAACACCAGCTCTCTGAAAATAATAATCAGCAGCAAGAGACGCATTGGCAGGCTAAGGGAAGGTGAATTAAGATGCTTTTCTTTCTCCTATGCTAATCTTTTCCTAATTATGTTTTATTAATATTATGATGCAGACGCTGCCGTTCTTGTTTTCACTCATCTTGTCCGTAGTTAAAATCAAATTGCAAATGAATGAGCTATATATTTGACTTAATCACTTAAGCCTCTGACTTTCCTCATTTTCATAAGCAACCCCTACAGTCATACCAGAATTGGGTACATTTCTTTTTTCTTCTTCTTCTTCTTTTTTTCCTGTTTTTGAAGTATTCTCGCCTGATTATTCTATGGGTGACATTGACATTTTGTTATGATAAATTGGCTGAGTCATTATCATCAGGAGACAGTTGGGTTTTCTTATATTTATAATAAGGTGCTTTTCATTCTAGAATAGAGGGGGAAGGGGAAGCAACCCCTTTTTGTTTTAAACAGCCTAATATTGCAGCTTTTATGCCAGAATTGCCACAGAATAATGTTATATTCTTCCCTTTTGATTCTTGAGGGATGCTTTGAAAGGCCTAATCAAAAAGAAATTGGAGTCTTGAGCTTGGTTGTTCTCTGTAGATGAGCAAGGCTTTGAAGTTGAACAGTTGATAATCCGGGCTGCTCCCGGCATGCGGAGTCCGCGATACCTAACGCGGGCCATTATTTTTATGGGAAGGTATGGCAGGACGCCGTACAGTTCCCTTCGCTTCAATTCTGGAAAAGAGGGCTGCTTCTGGGAAGCAAGCAAAGCTTTGGGGGCTGAAATGAGCGTGTAAGGTGTTCGGCTGCCGGGTTCCCAAGATGAAATCTCTAAATCTTTCCCAATCGTAGAATGGTTTAGGTTGGAAGGAACCTGAAAGCTCATCTATTCCAGCCCCCCTGCCTGAAGGTGCCATCAATCCCAACATCCATGTTGCCATCAAAGATGTTGAACAGCACTGGTCCCAGTACCGACCCGTGAGGAACACCGCTCGTCACTGGTCACCACTTGGGCATCGAGTCGTTGACCACAACTCTGAGTGTGGCCGTCCAGCCGAACTCTTCCAGTGTGGCCCTATCCACCGAGTGGTCCATCGGTCAAATCCACGTCTCTCCAATTTAGAGACAAGGATGTTGTGCGGGACAGTGTCAAATACTTTGCCGGAGTCCAGGTAGATGATGGCAGTTGCTCTTCCCTCATTCATCAACGCTGTAACGCCATCGTAGGTGGCCACCAAATTTGTCAGGCATGACTTGCCCTTGGTGAAGCCATGTCGGCTGTCACCAATCACCTCCTTATTTTCTGTGTGCCTTAGCAGAGTTTCCAGGAGGATCTGCTCCATGGTCTTGGTGGGCACAGAGGTGGGACTGACCCTGTGATTCCCCAGGTGTTCCTTCTCCAGTCAGTGGGAGCTTCACCAGTCTCCAAGGGTAACGGAGTGCGAGACTGGGTTTTTTTACGTATAAGCTGTTGACCCGAACATCTAAGTTTTGGGTGGGCTCACAATGGCTATCCCTTCGCAGGATACCGTTGTGGCTATAACACTATGTTTTGGTTTGTTTAGGCGTTATTGTTCAGGTGCGGGAATGGAGTGGGGAAAAAAAAATTGTAAAAGAAATGTAAATGTGTGTCACGCTGCATTTAGAAGCTTTTGCTCAAGATCTGTTTTGATAGAAGTGCCAAATTCTATCAGCTTAGTTTATTTCAGGTGGCTCTTGCAAATCCTCCCGCTGGCTTGTCCATCTGTTGATGCTGATGGTTTTTTATATTTTCTGGGGGGTTTTATGGAGCATTGAGGATACCCTTCACCGCTACGGACAATTTTGAAAATATTGCCCATGTTCTGTAGCTTATCAAAGAAATGTCAGCCCATCGGTTTGTTTCCTTCCCAGAAGAAACGAAATAATGCCTCGAGAAGAGAAAATATTTCTTGGTTGACAGAAACAATTTAAATACATAATTATCACTGGGAGGGAGTCATTAAGATGATACTTTTTTTTTCACTCTGATGAATGTATTGAATTATTAGTTGCATCAGAACCATTTATAGATCTAGCTTAAAGACAGATATGCAAATAAGACGTGGTGGCACGCGCTCAGGCTGACGTCCCCTCCCTGCAGTCGGGCGATGATTAAAGGGCTCCGTTCTGATCCCGCAGCTCCTAAGAACGGGAAAAAATTGATCATTATCCAGATACTTGTCTTGGATTTTTCCTGGTGTTACTGAGATGAGCCCGTGGCCCTGTGTTCGTTAGGGGGTGAAATTCACTTTTGCCTGGAGGATGGGTTCAAGTCCTGCGCGCGCTGAAGCACCATCCGGTGTTGGAGGAGAAAGGCGAGGTCTTGTGGAAAGCTTGGGTTTAAGGGCTGGAGTGGAGCTGAAGAGGCCGAGGGGCCTCCTGCCAAGGACTCTGCCCTCACCCCGATGGCGAGGAGGAGCGTGTCCCCACCGCAGAGTGCTCCCCGAAGCTTCCCCCCTCCACTCCGCAAACCTGGCGTTGGCGGAAGAGTCAAGGAGAGGAGGGAGCTGCTCGGAACGGAGCCACTCTCCAAGGAAGATTTGTTCGTGGCTGAGGAGCAAATACATCAGCGCAGAAAGGAAAGGACTGGCGCTGCAGTGGTAAGGGCCATGTTGAAACGAGGCGTGAGGAGCCTGTTTCTCATCTGGCACTAATTGCCGTAGTCGTCAGGTTGCACAAGTTGAGCTGGAATATTTTTGTGCAAATTGCTTTCTTCATCCTTGCTTGCTGCGCGTTTTTCTTTATCTTATCCAGATGTATTCTTTTTTTTTTTTTTTTTCTTTCCCGTCCAGCTTTTATCTAATTACGGAGCTCTCTGGTTTCTGTCCGCGCTAAACCGTGGTCACAAAAAGATGGAGGAGTCACTAACAAAGTTAGAGAGGCAGGGACTCAAAGAGATATTTAATGGAATTGTACTCCGGAAAGTGCCCCAGAGAAGGTGTATATTGCAATAAATGGCCGACATTCTTGATTAAATTGCCGCCATTGATGGAATGAAGTGTGCGTCTCTTGCCAGAAAACTTGATTTTTCCTCCTGCACGCACAATAGACTTGCTTTCAAAGATGCAAATACTTTCAGGAGGAGCTATTGAATATGCAGCCTGTCAGACGGGTGTAGGGACATTCGCAGGCTGAACGCCGTGATCTATCGCGTAACATGTTGGAACTGGGAACCCGTTCCTGTTACTCATTAATCTTGAAGTGCTGAGAAGAGGTGCCCTGTGTAGTGTGACAAAGTGCATCAGACACATAAAGAGCGGTAATTAGAGTCGCTCCTGGCTTCCAGCTATTCCCTTGGCACTTTCCCTGCATGCTCCAGCTCTCCACGAACATTTTCCCCATGGTCCTGTAGCTGAATGACCTGGTTATTTGGATCGGACGCATCTCAGCTATTTTCTTTAAAAAGCTGCACGTGCAGTTGGTTTCGGTAGCAATTAAGTGTGTGTAGAAAAAGATCTTCTTGAATAAAAAAAATAACCGCGGGGCCCGCAATGTGTATTTTTCCACCAATTTTTAGGTGGGCAGGTTTCAATATTGTCGTCGCTCATCTTAATTGCAATTATTCTTAATTGTAGACCCCTTCTTGGGTTTATAGCTAGTAAGAGTGAGTCACTCCGAGGCCAGAAATGACTGCCGGCTGTAAAACAGTTGATGGATGTTCAGGGCCAGCGTAAGATGATTTGGTCTCAGTCCAGTTCCCAGTAGACGTGTACCCACGTTACAAAAATAGGACATTATTAAATGGCCATTGAATTGATGGAGTCAGAACAAAGACTCAGCCGGCCGTTAATCCGCGCTGGGATGCGGGATGCTCGGGTGGGCAGGGTACCACCTCTCCCTTGGACCGTGTCACGGGCTGCTTTCCCCCTCCGTAAAATGCAGATTGCTGCCCTTTGGGGAGAGCGGTGGGGATGATCTTCTAAAGGTTGCAATGTCTGCTGGTCACGGAGGAAACTGAAAACGTGGTCTAGTTAAAGATGTCCCCGCTCCCTGCAGGGGGGTTGGACTAGATGGCCTTTAAAGGTCCCTTCCAACTCAACACGTTCTGTGATTCTAAAATAGATCCTTATTTCTCATTACCCCGATAGCTGGTGCTTTTGATCGCTCGATGGGCACACACCGGTGTCTCTGCCCAGGTTGTCGTTTTGCCGTGTGCTGCCGTATCCTGCTATAGAAATGGGAAGCAAGGTCTTCCCTGAGAAAGGCTGGATGCTGCCCTACTTTCTGGCTGCGCTTGAGAGTATTGGAGCTGGGCTGAAAAAGGGGGACGTTGGCATTCATTTTCCTAAATTCAAAATTTCATGATTTATCAAATGCAGAGGAGCACTAAAAGATTAGGCAGCTCCCGTGGCGGAGAGGAAACTCTGCTGAGGAGCTTTCACGGAAGCCTTAATTGCGCGTTGCTCGGCGTTGTCAGTTTGACACGCTGACATTTGGAGATATTGAGCACCTCTTTTTACAGCACAGTGAAGCCCTAACAGTGACAATCAATTATGCCGGTAGTAGTCGTCTTCCACTCTTGTAGCGTGAACATCTCCTCTGTAAATTAAAGCAGAAACTCTATTACCGAGCAGCCGAAGAGGGCTCGTGTCCTCTTCTGAAGACCCATGTTCTTCCCTGTGCGCACATCTCGGGGACATGGTGGCAACCGCCTTATTTTTGTCCGTTCGGTTGAGGGGCTGAGAGCCCGGTTGCGCGCGATTACAGCTGAACAAGTTCCCCTTCATCTTTAGCAAAGCCTCCGAGGGAAAACGGAGATGAAAATAAAAACCTGGTGAGAATAAAGGTCACCAGGAGAGACAGGGATTGAGGATGAAAAGCCTCGAGAGAAAACAATTGGAAACAGCTCTCCAGGTGTCGGAGAGGAGAGGAGGGAGCTTTGTGCCCGCAGCCTCTACTAATAAGCTGCCTGAAAGGAAAAGCAGGAGCGCTGGTGAGGAGTCTTGGCGCTCTTGCTTTCAGATCAAAGCGGTGGGGCTGCTGGGCGCCGGGCACTGGGACGGCGGCGGAGGACGCGTGATGGGTCCCTTCCAACTTGCAGAAAGTCGTAAGACGCAGGGAAGGGCTAGAGAAGCGTTATCGATTTAATTTTATTACGCTGTTATTGATGTTCCATTGGATTGGGAAGTGCCAGATGGTTTTTGCTTTTTATTTCCTATTTATCTGATTCAGATAATAATGAAAGGTCTTTGAAGAATGGGAGGGGTAAGAATCACCAGCCCAGGTCTTGTCTCTTGGGCTCTGCCGGGCATTGCAGAGGGAGGTTGAGTGGGAGAAGCTCAACCGGTGTGGGATAAAATAACCCCTCGTGAAAGCGTCATAGAGCCATAGGATGGTTGGAGTTGGAAGGGACTTTAATGAATATCTAGTTCCAGCCCCCCTGCCCCGGACACGGACACCTTCCACTAGACCAGGTTGCTCAAAGTCCCATCCAACCTGGCCTTGGGTTGGTACTTCTTCATGGAAAGGGAGCACTTTAGAGCCTAAATCACAAGGTTTTGTATCCCATTAAGCTGAACTAAATACCGCTGTGGTTACCCCAGAGCACATTCACCTTTTCCTTCTTATCCAAGAACTGGAAACATGTTTGGGTTTAAGGATGGCAGTGTGGACTTTTGGGAGAAACCGGAGGAGCTTTGCTTTTAGTAGAGAAGGGCTAACGCACCAAATGAAAAACTTGGAATGCCAGAGCGTTCATCCTGAGGTGGAAACCTGCATCGGAAACCTCAGAGCTCAGCCCAAGGGCGTGCGGTGGATTTATGTCTGTGTTTTGTGTCTACAGTGGGCTGAGCCCAAAGCACCCATTCATGACTTGTCATAAAGTCGTAGAAAGATATGGGTTGGAAGGGACCTTAAAGCCCCCCCAGTGCCCCCCCTGCCCTGGGCAGGGACACCTCCCACCAGCCCAGGCTGCTCCAAGCCCCGTCCAACCTGGCCTTAAACCCCTCCAGGGATGGGGCAGCCACAGCTTCTCTGGGCAACCTGGGCCAGGGGCTCACCCCCCTCACAGCAAATAAATTTTTCCTAAGATCTCAGCTAAATCTTCCCTCTTCCCGTTTGAAGCCGTCACCCCTCATCCTATCACTACATGCCCTTGTAAAAAATCCCTCTCCAGCTTTCTTCTAGGTGCCCACCCTCTCGACCGTGGGCGACTCAGTCTGACTCCCCTCGGGGCTGCCAGGAGCCCTTGGTGGCCTCAGACAGGTCCCTGCTGGCCCAGAGCACGAGCCTTCCCAAGGGGGCACATCCCTCCTCGCATCCCACATCTCTGTCACCCAGGAGCCGGCTCTCCCCCCAGATCTAGTAGCTGCCAGCCGCTGTTTTGTTGTCTGTTTACTCTTTGCTCCTCTCTTGCGTTCATGTATATTTATGTGAAGCTCCAAAATAGCCAAGAGCACTTTAATCAGAGGACTATCTGCAACCTAATCAGGGATAATACTAATCAGGAAGTTCGGAGCATGCTTTTAGCACTTACTGCAGGAGGGCAAAGTTTACTCCCAACTCCGAAATGGAGTTTGGCGATGCGACTTTTGCGTTTGCCCCAGTTACCGGAAGAGAAAAAGTAAGATTTACTGTTTACATCTGGCGTTTTAAAGCTTCACGGCAGGAGCAACGAGCGCTGGATGTGTCATAGGAGCCGGTGTTGTCATGAGGAAATTATGCAAACAGCGCCATGCTCGTTTAGATCCAATGTCTCCGGTGGTTCCAACCGTGGGGATCTCACTTTTCAAGCCAATCTCTCAAAATCCCATCTTTTTTTTTTTGTCGCATGGCCTGGGTTGAGTACCCAGGAGATGGTTTTAATGCGGAAGGGCTGGTGTGCTCCTTCTGTGTGAGTTATTGGGGGTTTTTTTAAATCACTGACTTTGCAATCCTGGCAACTGGGGTTTTCCGACAGAGATTGTGTTCAAAAGGGAGGGGGGAAAAAAGGTTTAGCAAACTTACAATTCGAGCTCATGAGGGTTTTAGACCTGCCGGGCGATATTGTACATCTGTTTAACACGATGCCCTTTCTGGAGTTGAGATTTATTTATATTTTTTTTAATTCTCGCTCAGACACAGAGTTTGGCAGAAAATCCTTTTACGTGTTTCACGTGAAAGTCTCTGCTTCCTGAAGTCTTCTCGGATAGAAATGACAAAAGCTGGCATTATCTGCCCGATTTTTCAATCGCAACTTTACGGGCGAAGGAGCCACGGTGCTACGGGATTACATCTTTAATGCAGATTTCCGCTAAGGTTTTATTTTTAAAGCCTTCATCTTTAGAGGTATGTGGATTTACAAATAAATAAATCATGTCTTAGCTCACAGTCCTGCTTCAACTGAAGCCAAAGGAAGCTGCGTTAGGCAATAATTTCTGTCTCGTTAGCGTGCGTCTCTGCTTGCTGGATGTCTTTTGTCCCTTTCCCTTGGATAATAAGAAGCCGTGGGCCTGAAGAGTCTCGTTGGAGGTCAGTGAGGAGCGGTGTTCCCCAGGGATCAGTACTGGGCCCAGNGAAAAAAGACGGCTGAGGGGGGATCTTATCAATGCTGATAAATCCTTCAAGGGGGGTGTCAGGTGGATGGGGCCAGGCTCTTTTCAGTGGTGCCCGGGGACAGGACAAGGGGGAACGGGCACAAACTTGGCCATGGGAAGTTCCACCTAAACACAAGGAGGAACTTCTTTCCCGTGAGGGTGGCAGAGCCCTGGCCCAGGCTGCCCAGAGAGGGGGGGAGTCTCCGTCTCTGGAGACATTCCCAACCCGCCTGGAGGCGTTCCTGTGCCCCCTGCTCTGGGTGACCCTGCTCTGGCCGGGGGTGGGACGGGGGGATCTCCAGAGGGCCCTTCCCACCCTGACCACTCTTCCTTGAAGTGCCAGTTTGGTTGCAGTTGCCCTGGTCCATACCGTTCTGCCGAAGCTCTCTCGTGTTGTTTGGGATGGGCAGCGCTGTCACCGCGCCCGCAGCACGCCCTGCCGCAGGGAATTTCAGCCGGCCGCATCCTCCGGAGCACATTTTTGATACCCAGAAAAAAATGCAAATGCGGCAGAGCTTCCCACTGCCCCGCTGGAGAAGCCGTGGCAGGCGCCAATTTTTATAAGGCACAGGTGCTAATTACTGGGAAACGGTTTCCTGGGAGATACCAGTCCCCTAAGGGGAAGTGTTGGGGGAGGCATTATTTTCCATCTCATCTATTAAATTTAGAAGCTAGGACGGCTGCCACCTGGGAGACCCCTGTGATTATTGACTTATGCCGGCACGCTAATTTCCACCGCTCCCTTGTCTCCGCTCTCCGCCCACTGCATTTTCCCCATTTATATGGCAGCTGCGTCTTACCAAAACTTTTTATTTTATTTTTTAATACGCCGTGAGCCCCCAGGAGCCCTGGTCAAGATCAGGTTTTTGCTGTGTCGAACTGCACTGAGAAGGACAAAGTCTCCCGGAGGTGCGAAGGTAGGAAAGAGCAAGAAGGAAGGCAAGTCTAGTACCTTGAAATAATGCCAAATATCTGAAAATAAGGGCTGGGGTGTAGGCAACGTAAGGTTGTGAGATGCCCGGAGCAGGTATGGCTCCGCGGGTGGTGTGTAGTCGGTACGTAACAAAAAAGGACACTTCATGTGGAATTTTAGTCTCAGACCTGAGTCATCTCCAGGCTTCTTGATCTTGGTATTAAAAAAAAAAAATCAAACAGTAATAAAAAAAAAAATTACCGTCTAGTTTTTCCCAAACGTTGCTCCCCATAAGATACAGATCAGGCTCTTCTCCCAAGGAACAGGCCATGGGACAAGAGGAAACGGCCTCAAGTTGCGCCAAGGGAGGTTTAGGATGGATATTAGGAAAAATTTCTTTATGGAAAGGGCTGTCAAGCCTTGGAAGCGGCTGCCCAGGGCAGTGGTGGAGTCGCCATCCCTGGAGGTGTTTAAAAGCCGGGCAGACGCGGTGCTGAGGGACGGGGGGGAGTGGGGGTTTGGGCAGCGCTGGGTGATGGTTGGACTCGAGGATCTGAAAGGTCCCTTCCAACCAAAATGATTCTCTGATTCTAAGCAACGGTGGATAACACGTGCTAGGGANAAGAGTAGGTCTCTTAGCACTATTGATTCTCTGATTCTAAGCAACAGTGGATAACACGTGCTAGGGGAAGTGAATTGATGTGAAGAACCTTATTTTAAGTCACTGGGACGGTGGGGGTCGTGTTTGTGATGACCCGAGCTGTGTGCATCTGCCGCTCACACGCAGCGCCCTTGAGCCAGGGCACGGCCGCTGCGGAGGAGCTGGACCTTGGCGCTGCCGTTGAAGGAGCAGCACCCTTTTCCCTCACCCTTCAGGGGACAGTCCACCGCCGCTGGGCCTCTGTAAAACTTCCTCCAGGCAAGCGATATCCGTGAGGAACCCTCCCAGGCGCCACGACGCTGATCCTCTGCCTGTCCTGTTGTTGCGTGCACCTACTCATGAGCTCACCCGGCCCAAGGTCCCTCTGCCCAAGGTGGCCACAGAAGGTACTTGTGCTCCGTGACACCATATAGCCCCGATGGACCTCTAACGGCCGAGTGACGGCTTCGGCTCGATATATCACCCTGCCGTTGGCTTCAGTGGGCGTCGCGTTGGACACTAAGTCTTTACGATGTGTTTTACTTCTCACTTCCCAGCTCCCCGCTTTCTTTTTTTCTTTTTTGGTTTAACGCAGGCCTTTCCACGTTACTTGAACAAAGTTTTATGTCTTTTAATTTTCTTTTATGACTTTGTAGCCCATTTCCAACTGCTTCACGAGACAAGTCAATGAGACAGAGCTCCTTATAAACCTGCATCCATCAATGCCTCGTTTTACTCTCTTTCATCTCTAACTACTCTCCAATCACTTGGACAACTGATGCTTCTGAGCTCGCAATTAGACCCATGCTTTCTGCTTCTGATGATGAAAGATTAATTAAATCAGTGCTTTTCAAGACTAGAACAAATGCAGGAACGTTTTCGGCAATTTTCCTCCTTCCTTTAAACCTGTAGCCTGTTAATTTAAGATACCTGGCACAGAACTAACATTTTGCCCTGATAGAAAACAATAAACTGAGATTTATACACAGGAGCCTTATGGAAAGACTTCTTTTTTCCTTCCCAAAATGCAAATTACGAGATAAAACGACAGGAGATCAGGGGAAAAGTTTATAACCTTTCATCCGAAGAGTGAGACAGACTTCTACCAATGAACCTTCCATTTTTTAACCGCACCTAAAAGAGAGAGGGAGGATAACAGCGATACGGCGGTGTCGTTATTTATCTCATGGAGCATTTAGATTGCTCTGTCGTGTGAAATTCCCCGTTACGCCAGTGCTGTGTGTGTCCATGTGTGTGTTTAAGGGCACATCTCAGAGAGGCTGCAGCCTAAATAAACGAGACGGAATGGGTAAGAGGGAAGAAATGGGAAAGAACCGGAGTCATGGCAAGATCTTAGCTCTAGAGCATGGGAAAGCTGGCTAAGAGGCAACAAGTCAGAGGTGAATGAGCGCTGGTGTGCTGCAGAACGGGGTCCTGGAGCTCTCTGTATCCAACATTTTCCTTCACAAGGCACAAGGCTGGTGGGCACCTTGGCCTTGATCCCTCAAGACAGTGGGTGCTGGCTCTTCTCCCGGCCTCTTCGCGAGAGCCTGTTACTCATCCTCTCCCGCGCTCAGACTTTGACACTGATAAATGAATTTGAGTGCAACTCTGCCCGGGGCGATTTCCCCACCGTGGACTCCGTTGCGACCGCTGCAGGTAACACCAAACCCTTCCCTCTTTAACTCCTGGAGACACTTTTCCAGTTTGTTTGTGCTCTGGTGATAGCGGGGTTTAAGTCACTTTGGGGGATTTGCAAGAGACCGATTCCCCTTTGCTGGGACTGAGGGCAGCTCGCGCCGTTTCGTACGTCGTGCTTCTCCAAGACAGGTTTCTTCTGGGGAGAAAAAGGAGATCAATCGATCTTTTTTACAGTCTATTTTTGTGAAGGAACATCAGAGATAACAAAAGACTAATTATTTTCCCACATTGGCAGTTGCTAAGATTGAAGTTCCAGACACCGCAATTAGCTTGTGACAGGTATTCTCCATTTACTAATTACAGGATATTTAAGACCTTTGTGTTCAGGGTTGGTTGTCCGTGTCCCAGCTGCTGATATCATGTGGACTTCTTTGTTTCTGTGGTCACTGCTGAGGGCTCAGTGAGTCTCTGCTGTAGCCAAAAAGAAAAATGTGACTTAAAAAATCCAAATGGGAGTCATCCCGTTGGGTGGAATTCACCCAAGTGGGGTCCTGTAGGTTTTTCCTGTGCATTGTTAAGTTGTTTAGATGTGAAAAACCTAAATCCTCCTGTTCTCCTCGTGTTTCTCTTGACTGGTGCTCATGAACCGGTCAAAGCCAAGTGTTCAATGAAACGATTTTGGTGTTCGGGTGGCAAATTCGAACAATGCTTTTAGGAGACATGTCTGTGCACCTCCGCGTCCATCTGATAACCGTGGCTGAGTGGTTCCTCAGTAGATGTAATTGTATTTTTAATGATTGTACACGTGGAAATACATTCCTAACATCGTCTGTTTGAGTAGCAGTGACTGGGCACCTGTACTGAAGTGTACCACAGGTAATTTTCATTGTTAAATATCTTAGAAATGACACGATAAGCCACGTATGCCGCGCAAACCCTTGTGGGATATTCCCTCGCTAATTCCCAAAAGCTTTCCCATGCCCTTTCGGCACTAGCCAGCTCTTCGTTATTGACCTCTTGGTTGGTGTGGGTGCAGTTTGCGCAGTTCTGTGGACTTTACACCCGTTGCCGCTGCCTGTCCCATCGCTGGTTTGTTGGTATCATCCAGGGTTGCGTTTCGGGAGCTCAGGGACAGTTTTGGGCGCTGGTTTGCCAGCCTTGAAACGTGCAGAGTCTCTGGTGGCATCTGCTGTCCGCCCATAACCTGCTCGTTGCAAGGGTTGGCTCCAAACACCGCTCTGATGGTGGCCCACGTGCCGTGTTTGCTTGCCAAGGCAGGCTTTGCGTGGCAGAATCCCGTGGAAATTAATGTCCTTTCTTTTTGGGAGCGGGCGAGATGATAAGCGCATTTGTCGACGTCAGGCGTTGTGTTTCCAGAGGCACAGATGGCATGCGAATCCCTGCAATTTCAGGAGGTTTGTTGAAGCCTTCCCTACTTGTCCACACTGCAGGAACAGTTTGCAGGAGATTTAGGGCTCCTTTCTTCACAGAGAGAGCTACAAGAAGAAGGAAAAAAAAAAAAGGCAAGCCAAGCGTGTGTCAGTTCCAAGGCAACATTGCCGTCAGCAAATTTTCCCCGGGTCTGCATTCCAACTCCCCGCCACAGTCGGTGGGATCTGACAGCGCTGAGCACAAAGATACCTGTGTTTTAAGCTGTGATTTATATTTTTTTTCAGTTTATTTATTTGTACCTGTGTTTTAAGGCATAGCGAGCACTGGTAAAATACTACATGTCCTTTATCTGGGATGCTTGGAGATGTTCGGGTTCCTCGCAGTGATCTTTGATTAGCTGGAAGCAGAAGAGTTCCCCAGATCTTAGTTAATTGAAACACACATCAAGTAACTACAGTCATAAATGAGTCATTTATAACGAAGACAGCGAGGAAAAGGAGCTTGGCAGGAGTAACGACGAGAATTGCTAATACGTACCCGGGCTCCTCCAAGCGCACAACACGCATGGACGCGCATCAAAAATGCCCCGGCGCCATGAAAATAAGAGCAGTGGTAGCAGTTGGATCAACACAACTAATAGGATGTGATCCAGTTTTCAGATTGGTGACAATCTTGGGCAATTTAGTAGCATGTCAAAAGTCTCTGTTAATTGATACCAGACCGTTTGGCCCAGATGTGGCCTCTTGAAGGTACCTGGTTCATGGCAGGAAGATCCTACAGAACTTGAGTAGGATGCTCTCCAATTTTGGGCGTTTATGCCTCTCAGCATTAAAATATTAATTTCAGTCTTTGATTCTGTGCCCCTTCCGTGTCATTTATAATCTCTCCAAGGTCAGAAGGTGCCTCTTATTCTGTGTACGTGCGGTGTTTATCATCAGAAGACCCGTGCCTTGAAGTCTGCCTTCGCATTGCTGCAGTCTAAATATAGACATAACAAAGCGTGTCGGGGTTGTAAACCATCGTTATCTGTAAGCAAAATGTTTTCCAGTCCACAGCTGAAAGCGCTTCTCAGTGCAAAGCATTGCTGTTACTGGAAGTTACTTCTTGTTGGGGTTTTTTGGATTTTTTTACAATAATTTTGAATATCTTCTCTGGTTTTGTGGCTAATGTTTCACATGGTGTACCCAGACACGTAGATAACGCACACACCAGCTCTTGCCACAGCTTGTGATTTATAAAAGAGCGTGATGCTGTTCGATATTTTCCTTTAAAAGCCTTCTCTCCGGAGTCTTGGACCGCTCATGCGAAATACTGAGGTTTGTTTTCAAATTCCATCAGTGTTGCAGCTGAAAAAACCCCCGCGCGCTAATCAAAGACGAGGACCGAGTTCGTATTTGTGGTTCTCAAGAGGTTTGGGCAAGACGTTGCGTGCTGGGGGGGCTGAGGCATCAATGGGCAAAAATGGTTCCTTTATGAATCGTGTATGTGACTGTATAGTTTAGTTTTCCCTTCCTGGCACCGGAAGCGTTGGCCATGTTGGTTCCATCCTTGGTGGCTCCTCTTTTGCTTTCTTATCAGAGGACCCTCGCGCTGTCGGATGGGTGTCACGGCTCCTGGTAATCCATGGACATGAGACAGGCTCTACAACTGATTGCCCTCATTCCATTTCCTGCGTGGTCCATCGGGAAGTTGGGGTTCCAGAACTGCCCAGTCCAGCCTGAAATTCCCATTAAAACAGGTAGAGTTCACAGCTGGGAGAGCCGGGGGGGGGCGTTAGCCGCCTAATTGGGCAGGTTAGACTCAACGCTCGAGTTTAATGGCAATTTAAATCTCTCTCGCCCTCTGATGCAGAAATATTAAGGCTTTGATCAAGGCTTTTCAGTCTTTCGGCTCTTTCTCAGGCCCGGCGCGGAGCTGATTCTCTCCTAATGAACCAGGGGACCCCAGCGTTTAGGACATCAAAAGTAAGCAAATTTCCTTTTTCTTTCATTTTTAAACCCTCTAGTCCGCGGTTTAAACCTGCCGTTTTCGTGCTTCTTCACGGTTCTTGTTGCGAACGAATAAAGCAATTAGAGATATTGGGTTTGTAAGGCTAATAATCATTTATGCGTTGCTTGAAAACAAGAAATGATGCAATTGGAGCAGAGGAGAAACCCAAACCCTTTTCTACAGGAGATTGTTTCCTGGGAGGTTTCCTCCTGTTACAGAAATATTTACTTGCAAATCAGAAGAACATTTCTTTCCAGCGGAGGAATAAAAAAATCATTTTCTCCGCAGCCTAATGAGCGGAGGCATATGTTTTTAATAAACACACGGAAGGGTATTTTTTCTGCCGTCAGGAGTTAGTATTCAGGAGCTTCTCCATGCTTATAAATCTCCGTGCTTTTTCTTTCTTTTTATTTAATTAAGAGCCGTTTCAGTCTGTGTCCTCCCAAGTCCTAGGGCTTTCGCTGCATCTTTCCGTGATCGTTTAGGCTGTGTGACTGTTCTCAGCGTCTCAGCTTTAATTACGATGGGGTTCCCCTGCTCTGCCGAACTCCGCTCTTTCCCCGTCGTGGCAGGGTTTTCATTTGCGATTTTTTTGGACGGGACCTTTGATGGAGGGAACCCGCTGTGGGCTTTCAAACTCCGTGGTCTTCCCGGGGTGTCCTTGCCCCCGCTGTAGAGCCCCATCGTGAAAAGAGGTGCATCCTTGGGATCGGGTTCTCTTCTATGTTGTCATGGTTTTCCAGAGGGATTTTTTAAGGCTCTGATCCTCGGTTGATGGCTTGAGAAAGAGGTTTGCGCCACGTGGCTCAGCATCATAAGGCAATAGGATAATATTTGCTTTATAAACGCAGAACAAAATGATGGGTTTTGCTGTAAAGACTGAGCATCCTACCGTCTTGTAACATCTTTCCATCCCCCTGCATCCCTTCTCCGTCTCCCACCTTCTCCATCCCCCTGCATTCCTCCTCTATCTCTCACCTTCTCTTCTCTGTCTCCCACCTTCTCTCCTCCATCTCCCCCACATCCCTTCTCCATCTCCCCGTGTCCCTCCTCCATCTCCCTGCTTCTCTTCCCCATCTCCCTGCATCCCTTCCCCATCGCCCCCCTTCTCTTCTCCATCTCCCTGCATCCCTCCTCCATCTCTTGCCTTCTCTTCTTTGTCTCCCACCTTCTCTTTTCCATCTCCCTGCATCCCTTCCCCACCTCCCAGTGTCCCTTCCCCACCTCCCAGTGTCCCTTCCTCACCTCCCTGCGTCTCTCCTCCATCTCCCTGCTTCCCTTCCCCCTCTCCCACCTTCTCTTCTCCATCTCCCTGTATCCCTCCTCCATCTCCCCGCGCCCCTTCCCTGTCTCCCAGCTTCTTTCCTCCATCTCCCCATGCCTCTTCCTCATTTCCCCTCATCCCTCCTCCATCTCCCCACATTCCTCCTCCCTCTCCCACCTTCTCTTCTCCATCTCCCTGTATCCCTCCTCCATCTCCCCGCGCCCCTTCCCTGTCTCCCAGCTTCTTTCCTCCATCTCCCCATGCCTCTTCCTCATTTCCCCTCATCCCTCCTCCATCTCCCCACATTCCTCCTCCCTCTCCCACCTTCTCTTCTCCATCTCCCTGTATCCCTCCTCCATCTCCCCGCGCCCCTTCCCTGTCTCCCAGCTTCTTTCCTCCATCTCCCCATGCCTCTTCCTCATTTCCCCTCATCCCTCCTCCATCTCCCCACATTCCTCCTCCATCTCCCACCTTCTCTTCTCCATCTCCCTGTGTCCCTCCCTCATCTCATCGTTCTCTTTCCTCTCTCCCCGNATCCCTTCCCCATCTCCCACCTTCTCTTCTCCATCTCCCTGTATCCCTCCTCCATCTCCCTGCGCCCCTTCCCCGTCTCCCACCTTCTTTCCTCCATTTCCCCATGCCCCTTCCTCATTTCCCCTCATCCCTCCTCCATCTCCCCACATTCCTCCTCCATCTCTCTGCCTTCTCGTTTCCATCTCCCTGCGTCCCTTCCCCACCTCCCAGTGTCCCTTCCTCACCTCCCCGCGTCTCTCCTCCATCTCCCAGAGTCTCTCCTCCACCTCTCCCCGCATCCTTTACCCTCCGATGGACTGAGGTGCCCGTAAGCAGCCTCTGCCCAGGCGCAGAGATGTAGGGACGGGTGGATGGGATCCCGCTCTCCCTTTCCCTCCTCGTTCCTTTTTTATTCCGAGCACGGCAGCGTTATTAGCAATGAAGTTTTTAGACTTTACAGTGAGCCCAGCCAGGTCATGACGTGTTATAAATCTTTGACAAGTCAAGCGCTGCTTCTTGCTGGGTACAGGATCTGCTCGGCCCCGTTAAGAATAATGGCGTGAATAACCATAAGCCGTTAATTTTGAGGAGATCAGGCCCGTATCTCCTTCAAAAGAGCGCACTGGTACCATGGGAGACATTTGGCTGTTTCCGCCGTTCACTCCCTTAACGAATTAAAATCGGAAGGTAGCAGCGGTTTGTCCGGCGGACACGCGAGAAGGTTCATCCTGGTGGGAAGGAAAACACCTAGAAATTCCCGCCGGTGCTCCGTGGATTGATTTCCTGCAATAATAAGGAATAAAAAGCCCCGCTGTCTCCTTTGAGAGAAATCCACCAAGATTCCCAAGTTTTGGGGTCTTACTCAATGGAGAGTCAGCCGGAACCCAACACCGAGAGGTCAGAAGAAGTATTTCCCTCCTTGGGAAATATTGGGAAATTTCCCTCCTTGCGAATTATTTCCCTCCTCCTCCTTCTCTCTTTTCTAGCACCTTGCTTTTACCTGCGGGGGAATTTGGGTGCTTGTAGCCATTTTTCCAGCTTTCCCTTTGAAAAAAGATCCCTTTTGTATTTTTTTCTCTGGAAGTTTGTTCCTTTGGCTCTCGAATGCTCGGAGTGAAAAAAAAAAAAAAACAAAAAAAAAAGGAAAAGGAAAAGTGGAGGGAGGGCAGGAGGAGAGCTGCTGTCGGAGTCCGGCATGGCGACAGCGTTCTTTATCCGGCTGCGGGTATCGGAGCTGTTGCTGTCATTTAGAGCACGGCATTGTTTTGTTTAAAAGCAGCATTTTTCCTCATTATTTCAAGCATTTCTGCGGAAGGCTGCTGCGCCGTCGCCGGCTACGCCGAGTTCCTCGTCAAAGTAAACCCCATTGTGTCCGGCACAGAGGGAAACGATGTGCAATTAGGAGCTTTTCTCATCCCCTCCCTTCTCGTTTCCGGTGCTCCTCTGGGATCCGCCGGGGAAATGAGGAGGGCAGGAATGGCAAAAATTTATATTCTGTGGGATGGGAACGGAGCCTTCCTGCCTGATTTCGAGGGTGGTGGATGCCGCTGTAGCAGGCGGGTGGGTGCCTCGGTCTATGGTACAGGTAAAGCCGGTGGGATGAGGATGCCTGACCTCATTCCGCCGCATCTGGGGCTTTTTGGAGGCATCCTGCTTCTCCCTGTGTACGAAACTGTGCCCTCTACACCTTCTTTTCCAGGGGGACGCGTCCCTGTGAAGCTTCCGGACCATCCCGTCTCATGGTTGTTCCAGAGGACGCACGAATACATCAGCCCTTGGTCGCCGGCCGCCTGCCTTTTCTCTTCTTGTTTTCATTTCTGCGCCAGGTAAAGGCAAAAAGGGCTAAATATTTGGGGTACGGCTCATTCCTTTTATGTTTTCCCGCAAACGGCGTTTCCCGTGATTCAGGCTTTAAGACAAAGGGGAAAGGACGGAAAGGTTTTAACCGCTGTGGCCGTTTCCTAACGAGCCTCTGGCTTCTAGGTTTGGGGATTCGTTTGTTCCTGTTATTCTTGCGCGTGGATGGGGCGGTGGGGGTTCTGGCCTGCCGCTCGCTTCCAGGGAGTTTTCCGTTGGGATATTTGTCGGGCCCCGAGCAGCCCGTCTCGGATCAGACAGAAGTCGGCGCTTTCCCTCTGGCGGTGGCGGCTCTCCAAGCATTTCAATGTGGGATTTGCACTAATTTGCAGAGCGGTACTGTTAATTACCTGAAAGATTTACTTAGAGCTACCCCTTCCGTGATGCTCTTGATGCCTGCGTTAATGACGCTGCTCCTCGTTTGCGGTTCTCGGTCGCTCACTGAAGGTGAGGGGACGTAGTCGATGGCCTCTGCTTGCTCTAAACACCCCGTACCGTGCAGAGCGTGGCATACAATCATGGAATCATGGAATGGTTTGGGTGGGAAGGGACCTTAAAGCCCCCCCAGTGCCCCCCCTGCCCTGGGCAGGGACACCTCCCACCAGCCCAGGCTGCTCCAAGCCCCATCCAACCTGGCCTTGAAGCCCTCCAGGGATGGGGCATCGTCTTGGTTTCAGCTGGGAAAAGGGTTAGTTTTCCTCCTGGTGATCGCTGGGACAGGGATGTCAATCCTACCTGTTGGGTTCAGTTGTTGCGAAGCGATGTTTACACTTTTCAAGGACTTTTTCCAGCTTCCCGTGGAAGCCCAGAGAGAAGGATGGAATGGCCGATGGAATATCCCATACCACAAACGTGATGTCTCGGTACAGAAATGGGGGTTGTCCGGGGGCAGGAATCGGCGATCGCTGCTCCGGATGATGCCAGTTCACCTGGCGGTGAGTGACCTGTGTCGTTATTATTAATATTTTTCGTTTCTATTAAACTGCCTTTATCTCAGCCCACAAGGGTTGGGGGTTTTTTTCCTTCTTTTTTTTCTGTCCTTTATTTTTTCCCCCTCTTTTCCTCGCTTTTCTGGGAGGGGGTTAAACCACGGCAGGCAGCCACAGCGTCTCTGGGCAACCTGGGCCACCACCCTCCCAGGGAAGAGGTTCTTCCTGAGATATAATGAAAACCTCTCTTTTATTATCATATGAATCAAAACGAATATATTCTGGAGATACAGGCGACTTGTTGTGAACAGAAATTTGCCTTAAAGCCTCTTTCTTTCTGCTCCAGCAGAAGGAATTCCAGCCTGGAGCAGGGCTGGCCAAACGCTTCCCTTCCCTCTCGCCTGGTCTGTACGTGCCATCTGGTGGCAAACTGGAGGAAAGAAAACACGATTAAAATGACTATTAAAAAAAAAAACCAACTTTTTAGAGATTTAGATGAGATCTGGGGAATAAATTCCTTCCTGTGAGGGGGGTGAGCCCCTGGCCCAGGTTGCCCAGAGAAGCTGTGGCTGCCCCATCCCTGGAGGGGTTCAAGGCCAGGTTGGACGGGGCTCGGAGCAGCCTGGGCTGGTGGGAGGTGTCCCTGCCTCTGGGTGGAATGAGATGGGCTTTAAGCTCCCTTCCAACCCAAACCATTCCATGATTCTATAAAGGAAAGGGGCTGGATGAGTGGCCATCTCAAATTTGGGGGCTTTCAGGAGCCCAGCAGCGATCCTGCACAGCCCTGCTTCCATCCGCCATCGCGGGCGTTGGATCATTACGGCTCTGATTGCTGGGAAATGTTTTTCCAGGAGGTCTTTTTTTTTCTGCTGGAAGGAGTAATTTGTCTCTATAAAGATACTCGGAGTTCTTCTTCTAAGAGTGGAAAACTAAGACAACCTGCAAGGCCTAGTTTTTAAAGCCGCCCCTTTTTCTTTGCTTTCAGTTGCCAGTTTTCCCCTTTTTACCCAGTCTTTTCCCCCTTCACTTCATATTTTTCCCCTTTGCCATCCCCTCGGTGGATAAATGAACTCAAGAGAAAGAGGAGAAACAATCAAAACTGGAAATCAAAGCCAACGGCCGGAAAAGGCCCTTGTATTTTCTGTCTCTGAATAATTTATTTTGCTTTCCGATATAGGAAGAAAACAGGGAAATGGGTAGTGGGGGGATTTGGGGCGTTTCTCTTTAAAATACATTTATGAAATATTAATTATAACGCTGTGATATTTAAGCTCAGAATGAGGTAGGTAGATTTAGGGGGGGGTTCAGTCCCCAGCGAAAGCCCACGCGCCTTTCTGAAAAACACGGCGGCAAAAAGAGAGGGAGAAACACCAAATATTTTTATCCACTCGGAATGGAACGGGATTACAAGGAGAAGGGATGCGCTGAGACAAAGATGTCACCAGGCTGTGCTTCACCCCCCCCCCCCCCCCCCATAATGGTAGTTTTTTAGGATGTTCCGATGGGATGAAACAGGCTCCTGCCCTCCCCCGGGGGGGATTCAGCCTTTGTGGGCTCGATCCTAGTCCTGTGAATCCTTGGGAAGGAGAAGGAGGCGGAGTCTCCTGGGTTGTGTGGGTGCGAGGGGAGCAGCTCCCAGGGAGTGATGCTGAAAAGAGGTTTGGGGGAGAACTTCCAAGACCAGCTCGGCTTGGATTTGTAATTTATTGATGACTTTAGGCACTAAAACAGTAACGAGGATCCAGAGAAAGTCTTCTGATGAGAAAAATAGAACTCGGGAGAAACCATGAGCCCAGAGAAGTGGCCTTAAAAACTTGGATAGGCATATAAAAACTGAAAAATATGGATAAAAATGTATAATCTGTTATTTTGGAGCAACCTGACCTAGTGGAAAGTGTCCCTGCCCGGGGCAGGGGGTTGGAACGAGGTGATCTTTAAGGTCCCTTCCCACCCGAACCGTTCTATGACAGCACTGGCACCACCACGGCTGGGTTTAAATTGGCCCGGAATAAATTCCCTAACGGAAATTAGGAAAAGCCATCAGCACAGACACGTGTGGGGAAGCGAGGGTCGGTCTCACGAGACCCTTTCTAGACCAGTCTCCCGATTTTAACTGGATACCTCAACTTTTTCTAGGCGTCATCTTCTCTTTTAATTAAATCCCGAGCGTTACCCTGCAGCTGTCGCTGCAGCCGGAGGACGGAGCCGGACGCTTGGCAGGGACGTTCACTGAAAGGACAGGAGGCAACGAATGGAAATATTGAGGTACAGGGACTCCATTTACACGTGAGAGAAANCCTTCCAACCCAACACATTCCATTGATTCTACCATCTCCACATCCCCCTTCCCCGTTCTCCTTTCAGGCCCAGGACGAGCGGCAGCAGAGGGGCATCGCCTGCATCGTCAGCACCCGCAGCTGCCAAACGCAGTTCTCGGCAGCCCTCTAGTGCTTATTAAATACATAGAAAAAGCCAAGTTTGCAGCAGCCCTGGGGAAAAAAAAGGGACCAGGAGAGGCGAGGGCGGCAGTGGGTGCAGACCCCGGCCCCACGGAGAAGGTGCGGGAGGAGGTGTGGGCTGGGGGCTCTCCCAGCCTCTCCCCAAGCCGGCAGGGACGCTGCCAGTTCTGCGTTTCTATCCGCCCTTCCCACCCGTCCTCTGCCGCCTTTCACGGCTGCCGGGATCCCAGTCGTTCTACCCCTTGTCCCCGCGGCTGAGAGGAGGCGGATCTCCTGGCGCGGTGGAGCATCTTCCCCAGCAGCTCACCCCACCGTCGGTGTTTCCGTTGGTTATTTTCCCGGGGAAGACGAGGTAAGTATTTAAACATTGTTCTTCCTCGCAACATTAATTTGAGATAGGGGGCTTTTATTTGCCACCGGCTGGTATTTACCTAAACAGTTTTGCTGTTTAGACAGGCTCCCGATCCATAGGCTACGTTCCCACCAGAGAAGCTGCGCGAGTCCACAAAAAGAGCCCGTTGCCCACGCCAAGGGTGGGCTGGGTTTGCCGTGCCGACGTCTGGTATGGAAACGATTTAATGACTCCATCCCTTGACGCATCACAGGGGGGATTCATTCTTAGTCGTTCCCCCCCCCAATGGATGTCCCCTCCCCAGCTCCCTTTTTCCATGACTTCAGCCTTCCTTTCTGCGAGCGCACGCTGTAGTTCCCCACGTCCTACAAAATCCCGTTGTTGGGAGGCCCCGTAAGGGAACGGATTGGGAAAAAAGGTAGAAGTTCCTAGTCCCTTTCCTGGCAGCTTTTCCCCATTCCTGTTGGGATCACGCTCCATCACCTCGGTGACAAAAAACACACCGGGAGCCAAATTGGGCAACTTTTTCTGCATCTCTCCCACTTCTGTCCGACACACTCTTCCTGTTTGCTTTGAAAATCAAGCCCAATAACAGCTACCAGAAAAAAAAAAATTAAATGTTAATTAAATGAAGTACAGTTGCTTTCCAGGCACGCTCTGATAAAATCCTGAAAAGCTTCTTTACAATGGGATTTCTCCCACAAATCTCCCCTTCAACAAAAGAAATCGTCTGCACATGAAATACTTTGAACGATTAATTCTCCGGAGCTCCAGAGACCGATGTTCCGATACCAGCTACGCTGCGACCGGTTGAGGGTGCCTTATGGTTATGGAATTAAACTCTTCCCCTTCCCCGTGCGAAGGTCCGGCTCTTCCCAGCATGGCCCATTGCAATTTCCACTTTTCAAACGGAATAGGATTTCTTTCAACCGAGTCGCGTGTTCTTTGACTTCGTGCTTTTTGCCATTAAGGATCTGAAAAGCCGCAGCGTGAAGTTTTATCCCCGGTAGGAGCTGCTAGAGCCGGGACTCCAGGATGCTCCGGCTCCGCCAACGTTTGTGTTGGGACCTGTGTGTTGGTGGAACCAGAAGAAGGTCCGGGAACAACCACTTCCCCCAGTAAGGGGCCGGCGATGGCTTTCCAGGGACCAGGTCTTCGCAAGGACTTACGGTTTGAGGAACCCACAACAACTTAGAATGGTCCTGGTTGGAAGGGACCTTAAAGATCATCTTGTTCCAAAGTTATTGTGGTTTAGGCAATTATTCTCTCACCCCTTGATCCCTCCCCACCCGGGATTGGGGAGAAAACAAGGAAACCCCAGGGCTGAAACAGAGATTTAGTAGGATAAGACTAGATAATTGACTTTATAAACACTGAAGAACCAGTGTTGACCCCCACAGCAATATAAAATAGCCCAGGGCCATTCCCGGCCCCTTCCCCCCGCAGGGACAGCCCCTGTGGGACCCCGCGGGAGGCAGGGAAGGGCTCAGGGCTGCGGCCCCGGGGCCAGGAGTTCTCCGGGGGGCACCAGCCCCGAGAGAAAACTCCTCCAACTGCCTCATTTCCCTGGAAGGGGCCGTTCCTGGGAGGAAATAATCCTGGGGGCGAGTGCCCGGGTCTGGCTCCTCCTCGTCCCCGCACCTGGGGGGGCTGGAAAACACCCAGACCTGGAACCCCCCTCCCCAGAGCTGGCTGGCAAAGGGAATATCGGCACCAGGTCAGGCCTCGGAAAGGGTGGTTTTCCCAATATTAGAGGATAAATTAGTCCGGTGTCGCTCAAACCAGGACAACTTGGAGAAAGAAGTAAAAAAAACCAAGGTAAAAAGCAACTAGTTGGGGTTACGTCCATGAAACTTAGGATCCGGTCCGTAAATTGAAAAGTGCTTTGGGATTTAGGGAGAAGATGTTGTAGCAATCCCTCTCGCTAGAAGAGGAATCTCAGCTATTCTCCTTCACCACCTCCCCAGGCTGAAGCTGCCTTTAAAGGAACAACCTGAACAACCTTGTCATTTCAATTTTCCACACATTTTTCAGTGCCGCCTGTTCTCCGGAGCTGGGAAGTTTAATTTTCCCAGCACGAACTGCCCGAGGCTGCTAGTCCCTATCAGGGCTGGCTCAGCCACATCAAAGGCAACGGGAGACATCAGAGGGGAACAGGAGGTCCCATCCCGGTGGAACGCCGCAGGCTCCGGAGCATCCCTCAGCTTCGGGAGGTAGGGTTGGGTTGGCAAAGTTGTGATTGCCGGGGAGGAAACAACCGGAACGGTGGTGTGTTTCCAAGGTGGTGTCCAAGCGGCACGGGCGTCTCGGAGAATCACAGGGAGACCCTCGTCGAGGGTCTCAAGCGCTCGCGTCTCTTCCAACAAGCCAAGAGGAAGACAAGGATGCGGTGGCAGCCTCGGCAATCCTTGCGTCATCGTCAGCGCGTCGTAGAAAAGGGAAGTAAAGAAATCAAGACTGTTAAAAGGCTCCATTTTTGCGATTTTTTTTCCCGGCGTTGCTCCCCCCCGGGCTAGCTCAGGTGCACTGGAAACAAGCTCTTGCTAAATTTTTGGAAGCCAAAAATTTGGTGTTTGTCCCCACTGCCCGGACGTAACCCAGGAGGGATTCCCCGGAGCTGGGCTGTCCCCAGAGAGGACGAAGCCATCTCAAAGCCAGTTACGCCGTAGACATTGAGAAGGGAGAGATATCGGAAACTGAAGCCTCTGGAAAATCTGCATCCCTCTTTCTCCCAGCTGGGCCTTTCCAGAGCCCGCTGCAGGCAGCAGCGGCGTTTTCCCTCTGGTTTAAACTGGGGAAGGGGGTCTGGCTTTGAAGCCTTCGCTCACGTAAGAAACGAACTTCTGGATTCCCAGTGACATTTGCAGCGAGATGGTGCTCCCGGTATTTTTTTTTTTTTCCGATGCTCCTTCGCTCTGTTTATTCCGATGCTTCACACCCCTGGGAAATGTGATAATGCTGAGCAGTGGGTGGAAGGAATGGCACAAACGTATCCCGTCAGGAGAGGAGAGCTTTCAGAACTGCTCTGCCTGTGAGGACAACTCCCTCCGTGACCAGCTTCCACCCCGCTGGCACCGGAGTCCCTGCGCGCGCCGAGCTTTGCTCCGGGGAAGCGGCGAGGAGCAGCACGAGGCACCGCTGGGCTTTGTCCCAGCTCCGCCGATCACAGAGTGACTCTGGAGATGGTTTGTTTCTCTGAATTCCTAATGGAAAAGAGGCAAAAATCGAGCTTTGCCTTTCCAGTCTTGCCCAGTGAGGGCTTCTCTGTTACGGTAAGTCAGGAATATTACTGCTCTCTAGGCTAAAAAAACCCCAAAGTGGTAAAACCTGCAGCATTCATCGCGTTAATTGACATAAAGTCAATTAACACTTACTTTCAGGACTGAGCCAGCGATGGGCCCTGGTGGCCAAGAAGGCCAGTGGCATCCTGGGGGGCATCCAGAAGAGCGTGGGCAGGAGGTGGAGGGAGGTCATCCTCCCCCTCTGCTCTGCCCTGGGGAGGGCACATCTGGAGCACTGGGGCCAGTGCTGGGCTCCCCGGTTCCAGAGGGACAGGGAACTGCTGGGGAGGGGACAGCAAAGGGCCACCAAGATGCTGAGGGGATGGAACATCTCTCTGATGGAGAAAGGCTGAGGGATTTGGGGCTCTTCAGGCTGGAAAAAAGACGGCTGAGGGGGGATCTTATCAATGCTGATAAATCCTTCAAGGGGGGTGTCAGGAGGAGGGGGCCAGGCTCTTTTCAGTGGTGCCCGGGGACAGGACAAGGGGGAACGGGCACAAACTTGGCCATGGGAAGTTCCACCTAAACACGAGGAGGAACTTCTTTCCCGTGAGTGTGGTGAGACACTGGCCCAGGTTGCCCAGAGAGGGGGGGGAGGCCCCATCCCTGGAGACATCCAAGGCCAGGCTGGATGAGGCTCTGAGCACCCTGATCCAGTTGAAGGTGTCCCTGCTCCCTGCAGGGGGTTGGACTGGATGGCCTTTAGAGGGACCTTCCAACCCAACACATTCCATGATTCTATGAAACGTTGTTTCTGGGGGACCCCACGCCGTGTTTCCGAGAGGGATCAATGCTTGGGGTTGCCTGAGCTCAGGAGAAGAGCTCGGGATGTGTCAGTCCCGATCTCCCCCGGAGCTCACGGAATTTCTTTGTCCTTTATCTTTTCATTAGGAATGCCCAAGCCAGCAGCGCCTGAGCCTCGGAGGGGAAGGGAAGCGCTTTTCTCCTGGGGCTGGTGGAGGAGGGCGAGCGGAGGAGCCGGAGGGACGCACCTGGGGATAAGGCGGGATAACGACTCCTTCCCAACCCTCGGCACGGGGCGGATGTGCCGCCCTGTGTAAGAGCTGATTAAAAACCGAATCAAAAGTCGATGGCGGCTGGATCTTGTGGGCTCAGTCGTGATTATTTACTGATAGGAATTGGAGCCCGGCTCCGGGGGTGACTTGTAGGAATGGCGGAAAGGAGTGAAACCATAAAAGCTGCGTTGGTTTTCGGGAAATTTATGTAGGGGTGAAGGCGAATCCCTTGAAAACCAGGATGGAAATATTCCAGGGAGCATTTGTGCTGGTTAAAGGTTGGGGGAGGGGGGCGGATTTTCTATTTCTACTCCAAGGGAATTCAAGTTTTCCCTGTTGTGCCTGGCTGAACTGTGACAGCCTGACCCATTCTCCCCAAAAAGAGAAGAAGAGAAGGCTCCGGGGAGACCTTGGAGCCCCTTCCAGGCCCTCAGGGGGCTCTGGGAAACACAGGGAGGGACTCTGGAGCAGGGAGGGGAGCCGTGGGATGAGGGGGAAGGGTTTGACACTGGAAGAGGGGAGATTGAGGTGAGATATTGGGAATAAATTGTTTGCTGTGAGGGGGGTGAGCCCCTGTCCCAGGTTGCCCAGAGAAGCTGTGGCTGCCCCATCCCTGGAGGGGTTCAAGGCCAGGTTGGACGGGGCTTGGAGCAGCCTGGGCTGGGGGGGGGGGGCCCTGGCTGGAACAAAATGATCTTTAAGGTCCCTTGAACTCCAAACGTTCAGAAATTCCATGAAAAAGTCGCCGTGTGGGATCTGCAGGCTCCCTTTGCGCGGGACGACGGATCAGTCGGGAGCCGCAGACCAGAAAAGTGGCGTTGGAAGAAGGTGGGAAGCACTTCTTGTGATGGGACAGGGAATTCTCAGTCGTCCCACTGCGTGTGGCCGAGGTGGGTCCCCCCCCGGCGCAACGCCGGTCGCTAATCCAGAGGAAGAAATTCCCGTCGTACGCGGGCAATTTTCTCAATTTGATCTGAACAGGAAATCCTGGGGATTCCTGCCAGCTCCTCTGAACTTTTAAAACAAATTTGAGGAGCAAAGCGAAAAAAAGTAGGGAAAAAAAGAATAAATATAAATACGGTATTGCATTATTCATGCGTGGAAACAATTCCTTAAAGTGCTCCCCGGCGTGTCCATCCCACCTCTTCCATCCCCGGCAATTTATAGGTATTAGGAGAGATTCCTGCGGTGTTTTAAATGGGGACCGAGACGAATCGCTCGGCTCCTCGCTGTCATTATTCCCTTTCCACACGCTGCGCGTTCCTCGAAAAAAAAA